>CM073741.1:4162220-4673119 GCA_037127355.1 Schoenoplectus tabernaemontani
GATTTTTCATAAGCTCTTTACATTTTACACTCTCAAATCTTAGTCAGTTGCAAAGTGCCTAATACATTTTGCTTTTATTTTCACATAAAGATCTAAGTACAAAAATAGAAAAAAGGAAAGCTTTACAAAGACCTCTATCGCACTTATTCTATACATAGCTTCTCTTTATTTATTACAATACTGTAACCCGAAGTAACCGTGGTATTTTACTGATTACCGAACATCCGTACAATAAATGACCTCTAGTGTCCGATGTATTGTAATAAACCCGCTTTATCCCTTTATTACCGATGGATAAAATCCGCCAGCATCAATCGATTATGGATGCAATTGATAACACCATTTCTAAGCGATGCTTCTTATATATTTAATTGACATTTATTTTGTGGAAGCTCACCCACTCTCCTCATTTGTGCACATAGTTCGTGCGTGTATGTGGAAACTCACATTCACTCATCTCCACTCAATTTGTTTCAAGCGGGGTACTACCCTCAAACATCCATCACGCATCCCCTCGCGAGACAGCTTTCATCGGGTAGTCCGCTCTCCATGACTCCGAGTCACTTCTTTAAGCGAATTACTTTATTTGACACCGAATGCCTGCAAAAGCATAAACCCTTAGTCCGACCCCTCCATGATCTATTTTGGGATTAGAAACAGATCACCTCCTCGGGGCGTGGTAAAATTTTGCGCGATGAATGTACCCAACCTAGTTTTTTATATTTTAGCCTACCCTCAAACATCCATCACGCATCCCCGCGAGACAGGCGTTTATCTGGTAGGTCCGCTCTCCATGACTCGAGTCACTTCTTTAAGCGAGCCGCTTTGTTTAACATGAAATTGTGCCGACCCTTTTTCGCGCGCTCACTCCGCACCGCCGACGGGCGGTAATGGGGTTTGCGGAAGAAGGACACTGGAGATCCCTCCCGAGCGTGCATCTGATGGGGGTCGACCGATTCTGCCGTTTAGAGATGTTTGGATGCACATTCGGGGGTTTTTTAATGTGATTGGTTCTTTGTAGATTCCGAGGCATAGCCCCCCCACCGTAATTACTCCGGGCTACGAACCTCGAGGCACCTCTGGATCTTTGAAAGAGAGAAGAAACAAATAGTATAGCTTAAAAAGATAGTCAAGTGGTCGTCTAGGTTTATAAAACGAGTCTACGGAAGATTTAACCTACAAACAGACGGTTTGAATCTATGGAAGACAAACCTCCACAAACAAGACCTGCTTTGTCCTACGTGGAACGAACTCGCAAACAGAGATCGGGTTCGATCCATGCCACCCTCGAGATGTAACCTTACCAACAAGACTATCAGCAATCTCTTCATGAGGAGCTTCAGAGTGAGTCTACATACGTACCGACTCGACCTCTCGGTCGATCTAAGATAAACCTACAAACAAAGACTTGGCTTCAATCTTAACTAGCTCAACAACCAATCACACAAAATACAACTCGAAGCAATCTGAGTCGTTCATGATCTTGAGGTTGGTGAATCAGTGAGAAGACGATGATGCTCCACGTATTTCTTCTCTCACCGATCTTCTAGATCATGAATTCGTAGATATGCACTAAGTCGACGATAAACCTAGGAAACACACTGTGCACACACATGTCAAAACAATGAAAGCACGTCAAGCAGTTTCAACATCGAGGCATGTGTTAGCGAAGGAACCTACCCAGCGTAACTGTTTTACATTCAACGTTTATGTGGATGAATCTGCCAATGAACTCCCGATTCAATCCTCAAGCATTCTTCTGTGAAATGAGCCAGAGACAAACTCATCGACGGACAAGTTCCGCTCCTCGTTGCATTCAAATGCATTATGAATTACTTGTTCACGACACCGAGTCATTAAGATGTCACTTCAGCTAGACATCGTAATGTTCTTCATCTTCAAAGTCGACATATCTCTCCATACGTCCGACGTCGTAGCTGTCAATCTTCAACGAACGTCAAGATGTTCTTGTCTCGACTCAATCATCCTACGTGTTGCATTACTTGCAGCAAGATTACTATGTAGCCCTACACCCTTGTGCGAGCGTATTCAATCATGAGTTACTTGCTTCACAAGTAGCGTTGACAGTCATTAAGTCATGTCACCTCTGGTGACATCGTAATGTTCTTCTTCTTCAGAAGTCGAGCGATATCTTCATGTTAGTATCAGTAGCTCTCGGTTATTCTTCATCAAACGTCAAGATGTTACTATCTCGACATACTTCTTCATAGTGCCGCTATCAAAGCCTTATTCATCTCACGTCAAGATGTTCTCTGTCTCGACGTATCTTGTTATTCTTTATCAAGTGTCAAGATGTTCTTGTCTCGACATATCTTCTCATATTGCCGTATTTGAAGCCTTAATCATCTTCACCGTCAAGATGTTCACTCGTCTCCCCGACGTATCTTCCGTCATTGTCGACTTTATTTATCTTCCGTCAAGATGTTCTCGTTTTGACTAATCGTTCTAAATGTTATAACATATGTGCAAATATTTCACGTGGGCTCTGTTACACTCCTTATGTGAGCATATTTATTCATTTTTTTTTAAATGCACAAAGTCTATTATAGTATCTTCCATTATTATTTTTATTATGAAGATGTATTTATTTATTATTATTATTATTATTATTATTATCTTCTTATTATTATTATTATTCTTATTACTATTATTATTTTATTATTATTATTTTTATTTTTTAAACTCTATTTATCTATGTGAAAATTATTTACAAAAATAATAGAAAAGGGGTATACTATTAATATTTTTGGGATTTTTTTATAATGGCTAAAATAATAGAATTTTTATTATTCTAAACCCTATTTATTTTGTAGAAAATCACTTACAAAAATAATAGAAAGTAAGATAGCTATGTTTTATTTATATTTTTAAAAATGCTTATAATAGCTAAAGTAATAGAATTTTATTATTATATTCTATTATATTGTAATACTATTCATTATATAAGAATTATTTACCAAATCAAAAAGATGGTTAGCTATACTATTTTACTATTATCATTATTATTATTATTATTATTTTATTATTATCTTTTTTTTTAATATCTATAATAGCTAAAAGAAATCATTACTAATATTCTATTCTATTTATTATACTATTTATTATATCTATTTTTATTATCTCTATTTATTATCTATAGAAAAGTGTAAGATTTTATTATTAGTCATAAAGGATGAAATTCATTATGTTTTTATTAAAACTATTATTTTTATCACATTTTATTCATCAAAAGTATATTTTTGTATATTTGTATAGAAATAACAAAAAAAGAAATACAATTCATATTATAAAACTATATTATCATTCTTTATTATAAAAGAAAATGCATTTTACTCTGCTTTATTACCATAGTAGTATATTTTTGTTTATTTTGTGCTATTTATTTTTATTATTATTTTTTTTTTTTTTTTGCAGAAAATATCAATATAATATCTATTATTATTATTATTATTATTATATTTTTTATTTATCAAAGAATATAGCTAATCTCATCATTTATTATAGTATATTACTATCACTATTATTATTTCATAGAAAATCACTTGAAAAATCACTAAAATATATCTAGTTGTTATTTATGATTTTTATTTGTATTTTGGAATTTTTATAGTATTTAAAATGACAAGTCAAAAGCTAAGTCAAATATACCAATATATGTGATGTATTTTTGCTTTTAAAAATGTTTTATTATGATTATATTTCTAAAACCAGGAATATTATTGTATAGAAAAATAGTATGAAAAATAAGAAAATTTTAGAAACAAATTTGAGTCAATTTGGAGTTCAATAGCATTTTCAAATCATTTATTTACCATATTATTACTTATTCATTCTCATGTTATTATTTAATTAATTCGGCCTAACTGGGCCGCCAGATCTACTCCAAGATTAGCGATCATCTTTCATTTAACTCTTGTTTATCTGGGGTCATTTGATCCGCCTCAAGATTAAACCATACGAGATATAAGGCCCAGGATTCATTCTGCAAGATCTTTATTTAAAACATCATTTTATTCTTAATCGTCTGATCTCTCAAGATTGCGCACGCGTGCGTAATCAATACTACGTGTTTATACATTAATACTCGTGCGCGTCTGTCCCTTTGACAATCAGCTCGTGACCACCTTCGTTGAGATTCGATGACCTAAGTCATATTAGTCTAGCGACTGGCGACCGAGCTCCGCCTTCCGATCGATAGACCTTAGTGGCATCGTCTTCATTACTAAAAACCTCTCTCGTCACATCCGATCAAGATCAATACGGTGATTCATCGAGTAGCGTAGGTACCATTTTCCAAGACTTGAGCTCTCGCTTGATACCGATTGAATTTCTAATCGCAAATTCAACTCAATTAGTCAATAATTCTTGCAATTAGCTTCTCGTTGTTGATCGCCTCTGTGCTTCCCGATCATGTTTGCAAGTTTGATTTTTTCTCGAATTAGCTGCGGGTATAGCCCTATCCACCTCGTTGTTACTAGCCGTCTTGCATACGATAGTGTTCGTTCAAAAGCGTATACCGAGGTTGCACGTTAGCCGCGTTGCTTTTTCTTGCATCTCTTCGAGTTACTTGTATGCTTTATCAATCACTCAAGCAATGGAATCAAGAGGATAACACGAATCTCGCTGTTTACGATTCACCTGTGACATAGGACGGATTTCAGTCGACGAATGGGAGAGTTGCTTAACTCTACTACCAATCTCAATTGTGTGACCTCAGTGACAACAGAAATGAGATATACCGAAGCTGACACTTGAAACTCAAACTAGAAGCTTAAGTCTTTAATTATTCAAGTTTCATAACTAATTTCATATGCCATTCAAAGCAATTCTTGAAAGCTGATCTAAAAAGCCGAGTTTTAAAAGCAACAAATGTGAAAAGAGACAGAATCAAATATATAAAGAAATGAAATTGAATGAAAAATCACAAATCCATTGATCGCTTAATGCAAGAATTAAGCTTATTGTACAATTCACAAAAATCATTCTCAATTACACTATAAATTTAGATAAGAAGCATTTCCTAATTAAGCTTGCAAATGATGATCGGATCTCCTAGAAGTCGCAAAGCGAATTGAATCGAGAGACTAAGTCTACTATCAATTAATCCAATTGCTTTTCCTTGCTTTTTCTTGCTTCTTCTTTCTTCGGTTATCAATCGACTCTCTTTCAACTATTAAGATCTTCTCTAGCTTCCGCTCTCCAGCATTACTTTCAGTGTTTTCCAATTCAGCTTTTATATAGGTGAGATATGAAATTTGCTAAATGGTGGATTCGTTAGAGGATTAGCACTTGGATCACGCGTTTAAATTCAATCTTCACCCTCGTCTTGGCTTAGATCAATGGTCAGATGCCTACCGTGCTTTCTAATCACTCACACCCGAGTCGGCCTTTGCGTTGACAATGTAGGCCGTTCGAGTTAGTTACACACATTTTCATATTTACCCCTCTTGCCACTCTCTTGACTTAACCTACTTAGGCACTCATTTCTAGACCATTCTAGAACTTTCTCTATACTTCGGCAATCACTCGAGGGTCCCTCCTGGATACTATAAAAGCCTTTTACACAGCTTTAAATTTCTTATTTCTCCATTTAAGCCCGATTTTCTACTCAATCACCATTGCTATCACTCTTTCACCAATTCATTCAATTGCAAGCTTTTTCTACCTTCCTCTTAGCTCCGCAATTGATCCGGGTTCGTGTCTCTTGCACCTCTTGGTGTACTCCATTGTCAAGTTTGAGCTCACTGTTCTTCCTCCTAGGTTATTGACTTGGTGGAATACCGTGTAAAGCTTCACAAGGTGTTATCTTTGCATCCTGGAGAGTGTCGCCTTAGTGAAAGGAGGCTACTTCGCATAATCAATTTCACATTTGTGAACTTGCAAAGGTCAATCCCATTTTCAACCTTACTAACTTGTTTTTAGACTAATTTTCCTTGTTCTTTTCGTAATCTCCAAAATTCATAGCTTTTCCATGCTTTAATCAATGTTCGCATCTTTATATTGAAGGAATTTGAATTATTTACGCTCATCTCTAGCTTATTCATCCATGGCGCCTTTCGATCAATCGCGCTAAGAAAGAGGCAGAGGAAGAAGAAGGAAGGAATGGCGCCTACCGAGAGGAGTTGGCAGCTGCGCGCGTGAACCGCGACTGGAGTGGGTCCACAAATCCGTAGGGGATAATGCGCATGAGCCGTGTACACCTTTCCTTTTCTTTTATCCTTTATTTAAATTCAGTTGTATTTGAATGAGTTTGGTTCAAGCATAGTGGCTTATGCGCCTACGATTCATAAACACGACAATAAGGTCCCACCTTGTAAGGTCATGCGAGTATACGCCTATAGATCTAATTAGCGAGCTGATTAGTATAATGATTAGGGTTAATAGGGGTGAGGTGGCTCTCGCCTTTCGATTGGTTGGTTGCTTATTAAACAAACCCTTAGTGTTAATAACTTTTGTGTATGACGTGGCCTACAGCAAGATGTAAAGTGCCACGTGCACCTCAAGTGTTGCTACGTACCAATTATAAGCGAGCCATGTGTCCTCCTTGTACACCTTAATGCATGATGACATGGCACCGGTGAGTGCATGCCATGTGGCATCCAGGTGGGGCCCACTTGTCGGGCTCGCTTATAAAGCATAGCTGAGATTCACGAGTGGTGAGGTGCGACCATAAGGGAAGGCCGCTACATGGCAATGGGTGCCGGCTGAGGGCGGCCTTATAAGCATGGTCGCCATTTGTCCAAAATTGTTGAGTGAGATGGGCCGGGGCACGACGTGGACCAATGGCCGATCGCCATGTGGCATAGGTGGGGCCCCACTTGCCGTCGTCTCGCAACGGGGTGTGGGGCTCCAGCGTGGTGAAGTGGACAATGGTGGTGCATTGACACGTGGTATGAGGTGGCCCAATGAGATGTCGACACGTGTCACACCCTCTCTCTTCTCGATTCTGTAGGTGTGCTTAGGATCCCCGAGTTTGTACCAGCATGTGTCTCCGTCCCCGTATGCACCCGTATGAACCTCGATTGAATCTCAAATTTTGATCAATCCATTTATTCTCGCCTTTATCTTCCCCGAATTTATTCGATAGCTCCACTTATCCAAAAATCACTTAGAAAATTTCACCAAAAATCCCTAAATTCATGATGATCATCCCTGTAATTTTTAATTCCATTTTTTACCCTTCCTTCTCTGGATTAAAAATTCTTTTATTCATAAAACCCTATTATTCCTTATGAATTAATCCCCGATCTCAATTATAGCTACGTGTCTCTGCCAATTATCTCTCTCTTGCAGAAACCACCCTAACTAAATACCAATTAGACTTATATTGATATTCATTAGGGCTTGATTTGATTAAATGCGACTACTTATCAAATTAATACAAATCTAGACTTGATCAATTAGTTGCTTTCCCAGAACTTTTCGCAGCACTGATCGGTCTTGTGAAATTGACTTTCAATCCCTTAACATGAGGGTGACTTGGTCAAATAACCGACTACTTATCGAATTGACACAAATCAAAGCATAGTTAGGTGGTTGCTCGCTCACAAAATAGGCTGGCACTGTGTCGACCTTGAAAGCAAAATCACATTTAGAATTTCTCATGACTAGTTGCATCAAAATGCTAGCTTGGCATTGACATCATTTCATGTAGCATAGGGATTATGCTGCTTCAGCTCCTTCTTAGGGTTAGCTCAAAGGCGCATTTCTGTGGTTCAATTCCGACTCCTTCAATAGTCACTGAGGCGGGTCCACTGTCTGCTGAAAATGGTCACATGGGTGACTCATCGGATAGGCTATGTTGTTAGGATTCATCTACAAGGGACTGCCAGTGGGTCCCACTTGTCGAGAAAATATAATCAAATGGCCGACCCATCAAGAGATTTTCTCTCCTAAATCTCCCGAGGGTCGCCCACCTCAAAACGAATAGGAGGTGGGTATTTATATCCTCGTCTTTCACCATATTATTCCATCGTGGGATTAATGCTTAACCTCTGTTCCGGTCAAGTTAGCTTTCTTAGCAAAATAAAGCAGTCCATATCATCGAGAGTCGCTCATAAGGGGACCGCCATGTGGGTCCCACTTGTCGAAAAGATATAATCACATGGTGACACCCAAGAGGTCTCCTCTCTCCCTCGATCTTCTTGGTGTCACTCATGCCGAGTGGATAGAGAATAGCGGGTATTTATACTCTTCACTTCATGCCCGCATTCCGTCGTGGACTAATGGATTTGTTCCGGATTACGCAATGACCTTTCCGATCAAATGGGCCACCTTTCTACTCGCTCCCTCTCTTCCCCTTTCTTATGATTTATCATCAATTTATTTCATTTATTCATCTATTCATCCTTGAAATTTTTCAAGGGTAAACAAAGAGCCACCCACCAAGACGAGCCTCGAACGCTCGAAAGGCTTGTCTTGGTGCATTATTCCTTATTATTCATCACTTCATTTCTCATGACGTCTTCTCCTCTTCGTATTGTAGTTTCATCTCACGACGCCATTCCGCGTCGCCCTCGAGTCATTATCATTCCTTTTACGAGGATCCTAGCGATCGGACTCCTCTCATCTCACCCGTCCGAGCGACTCCTCGTCTACCCGCGAGGCGCGGCTTATTCTTCGTGATGATCGACCTCATGACATCATGCCCTTCGCCCCTAGTATCGCTCTACGGCTCCTTTTCGACACATCTCCTCGGGCAAGGAGATTATTGACTGGGGAGGCCTCTCGGTCTTCCGCTTCTTTCATGGCTCCTTTAGAGTGCCACTTACCACCTGGAGTGGACTCGATATATACTCATGCGAGAGGCTATACTTCGAGCGCATCGGGATATACGACCCGATCTTTCTGTCGATGTTTCGCTATCACATCGACACACCCCCGTCGCTGGCCTTTTGCGAGAGGTGGAACTATTCCACCAACACTTTGTTCATCGATGACCGGAGCCGACTCCGACCTCCCGAGATACAAAGCAGGCTTCGATGGCCGTGGTTGCCGATCTTTGGTCGGTTTTATGACGAGTTCCTAGTCTCGCCGCCGATTCGAGAGATTCATCTCGATTCCCGTCATCTTTACAGAGTAGGTGTATGATATATACCACTGCTTTGAGAGGAGGTCACTCCGAGTCCCCTTCGTACATACGGATCGCCTATTTCACGTATCGCGTTCATACTGGGCCCCGAAGGCTTAGCCTCTATTCGGATCCTTTTCTGGTGCATGTGCCTGCCGAGATTCACTATGATGGCCCTACTCCCTTCTCGGGATGCATCAGGCTCTCACGATATAGATCGGGAGACTTATCCGACCGCATTCGTTTCCCGGTGGATCTCACTTTTTTACTACCCAGCTCTCCCAAAGATACACCATCCGACCTTCTCGTATTTGTCATGGCGAGTTTGATTGCGCGCGGCAGCCAGGATTTCCTTAGCAAAGCCCTCGTATCGTCAACATTTACAGTGGGTCTCCGTGGCCTAGTATCATCTCGTAGTCCTTCGAGATGTAGGGAGCCGATTCCATGGCATTTGGTTAGGCGGCTTTATATGCATCGGGGTCGTTCTTATGATCCCGGTATGGTCGCTTCATTGAGAGACCATTTACCTCTCATTGGGCGATTTGCGCCGAGCGCAGCCTCACTTCCTTGACTCCCGCGTACGCCGGATACGTATTTTATAGAGTCGTGATCATCTCGAGGTTCGCTCGAGATAGACGGATGACTCGCGAGATTGCCGGGACCGTGAGCTGGCCGAGTGGTTGATAGTAGGGTTCCTTCTTCCGACCCCTTCCGCATTCCGGGATGGGGATCGACCGACTTGGAATACCTTGTTAGCATCCGCCGTGGTTTCCTTCCTTTTAGATCGGGTGATCACATATTCATCGAGCCTATTCACCTCACTCTGCAGTAGCATCATTTGGGCTAGATCAGATATCCCGCGCTTCTTTCTTCGTCCCGAGTTTTCGCACCGATTTGGAGGGTGTCGGCAGTGTTACACTCACCTCTTCCGATCAGTACGGTGTTCGTTGCGTCGTATGGTTTCCACTTCTCGAGTTCCCACTTTCTCGAGACGTTATCGCAGTGGTACCATGATGCCATCCGCTCTTATCGGTCATACACTCCTCCTATAGTTGCACGTATCACTTGTCCTCGCGACTTCGGTCATGTCTTTTCTAGCGGCGATATCTCATACGGCCGCTCTCTTTTCCCTGCATCACCGTAGAGCCTATTGATTTCCGGTGGTTTAGACAAACGTGCTTTTCTCGTGCTCCCGTTAGACTACTCTTACTGGTACACTTCATTATTCCTTTTTAGGTTACTTTCCTTTTGATAAGCCTCGTCTCATTTCAACCAATTCTTTTTTGATTCGAGTTGGCTTACGAATATGATCATGCGAGCTCCGGTTCTCTGGCCCTCGTCCATGAGTGGTCGACGTTCATTCTCGCCCACATGTCGAGCTACCGCTCCTGTGCCCACCATTAGGGAGAGATCGAGACTGCGCCTCTCACCGCCTTCCCCCGTCTTCTTTTCCTTCTCCCACTCCGGTGATTTTCATCGACTCGCCTATCCTTATTCGGCGCACTTCATTTTCATTTCTCGATTAAGGTTTATTTTTTGCACTCGCGGGACATCTCCTGTGGAGGCACCCGAGACGACATCGTAGCAGTTTCGTCGACGCCGGCGAGCACTCGCTATTTCAGTGGTTTTGCACCGACCTTGCCGTCGCAGTTCGTGTGCTTCATTTAATACCTAGTTGCCAAGATGCACTAGTATTTTCATTCTTACATGTAGATTTTGCTGTGACTTCCGAGACCGATGACATGGCGTCTCCTCACCGCCGAGCCTTTCTTTTATGACGGTCCCGCTTCACCGTCGATTTTGTCGGTACCCACCGGAGATGGTGACTCATTCGATGTGGTTCTCGGGGCCGTTGCTCACTCTTGTACGATCGCAGGAGGCTTCTTTAGAGCAGGAGTCCATTGGCGTCGCCGAGCCCGGCAGCGACGAGCCACTACCGATCGAGGGAGGTCCATCTCATGCTTCTTCATCTCTCGACGGCAACCTCTCATGGCCATAGATGGCGAGTTTCATCGGATGCTCGGGTGGAGGACTCGACCGAGAGAGCTACGCCGATTATAGTTCAGAGGCGGGATGAGAGTCCCCCCCCGGTCGGTGGAGCAGCTTTTCGACAAATGACCCGAGAAACGGAGGTCCCGGCTAGCGTAGGTCTCACCGAGCCTCATACCTCTCCCGCACCTTATATTTCTTTTATTATTCGCCCGTATTTTATTTTTCCATGTGTTTATGCTTTTCATTTTATTTTGTAGCCGGGTCCGCACACCTACAGTCCTCCCGAGGCGACCGACATCCCTATTCCCCGACTTCGTCACCCCGCCTCGTCTCAAAGCGACGAGGCGATAGTTAGATCTTTTCTTCCTTCTATTTCTTCTTAGGTTATAACAATTTGTCTAACCCATTTATTTTACTTGCAGATGTTTCATCGAGGGATGTGCGCCGCCTTGGCGCTACCAAGTGATGCACTCCGGATACTTTCTTCGGAGGCTATCCGCTAGATTTCGAGGTCTCTGGACTCTCTCGCCCAGCTGGGTTTCTCTTTTCGATCGGTATGGGCCGATGCGGGATACCATCGCACCGCTTCTCTACTCATCGCACCTCGTCTCGAGAGCACTTTCATTTCTAGGAGGTGCGAGGAGTCGCTCAGGGCTTACCAGGATGCGAGCTCTCTCGTATATCGCACGAGTTGGAGATTCATGAGCCACGCAGCATTCGAGGCCGCTCGACTCCACTACCTTCAGCGCTCTCTTCTTGTGCCACTCTCCGCTCCATGGGAGTTAGCGGCGGGCCCGCCGATCGCTCGTGCAGAGCTGAGGACCACGCATCATCGCAGGAGGGCTTCTCCCGACATCTAGCGGACGTCTCCCGTAGCCGCAGATTCACACGAGCGTCCGGATAGTGCCTTCGCTCGCTTCTTTGGACTTCGAGGCCTTTCGAGGGGGATAGGCACTCCCTCCATACTCATTTAGAGACTATTAGTACCGTGCTATTAGAGTTGGAGTCCCGCTTTTTGGGCCCATAGACTGCACTTTCATTTTTTTCTTTTCTCCTTTTCTTTTGTTATACTTGATATAGGATGCATTGACATTTATCATTTTGATCTCTTGTCGTGGATGATGCTTACTTCTATTATTATCCTTTCATCGCTTCCTCTCAGCACGAGGAAATATTTCATTGATTTCATGCTATGCACCTCCAATCTTATTTGCAAAGCGCTTCTATTACAACTCGCTTCATTCTTTCGCAGTCATTTAAACATAATAAAGAAAAATCTTACAACATCCTATTACATTCATTCTATGTATGTTCATCTTTATTTATTGCAATACAAACTCAAGTAACCGTGGTATTTTACTTGATACCGAACCTCGTTCGTATTGACCTCTAGGTCGGCATGAATAAACCCGTTTATCCCTTTATTACCGATGGATAAACTTACCGCATCAATTGGATTATGGATGCAATTGATAACACCATTTTGTGGATGCTCCTTATATATTTAATTGACTTTTATCTCGTGGAAGCTCACCCACTCTCCTCATTTGTGCACCGTTGCGTGCTAAAGTGGAAACTCACGTTCACTCATCTCCACTCAATTTGTTTTGTGGGGTACTACCCTCAAACATCCATCACGCATCCCTCGCGAGACAAAGCTTTCATCGGTAGGTCCGCTCTCCATGACCCGAGTCACTTCTTTAAGCGAATTACTTTATTTGACACCGAATGCTCTGCAAAAGCATAAACCCTTAGTCCGACCCTCCATGACCTATTTTGGGATTAGAAATGATCACCTCCTCGGGCGTGTGGTACTTTTGCGATGAATGTACCCAACCTAGTTTTTTATATTTTAGCTACCCTCAAACATCCATCACGCATCCCCGCGAGACAAAGCTTTATCGGTAGGTCCGCTCTCCATGACCCGAGTCATTTCTTTAAGCGAGCCGCTTTGTTTAACATGAAATGCTCTGCACAAGCGTAAACCCTTAATCCGACCCCTCCATGATATGTCGTGGGATTATGACACATCATTTCTTCTGGCGTGTGGTGCTTTTACTACGTGAATGCACCCAACCCGGCTTTGTATAACACTCGTGGTGCCTGGGACAAAGGTGGCAACCCCTTATTGAAAAATTTTATTATTTTTTATTATCATCATTTTTATTCATAAGTAGGGAAAAATAGGTTTTTATTGTTTTACTTATATATCCTTTCTATTTACTTTACTAGCCACCAATTTGCTCGACCTATCCCTTGGCTTGCGCCGTGGGCGACCAATATGAGCAACTTTCGCTATTGGGCAAAGATAGTTTGAGGGACAACCGCAAACCCCGCCCATTTTTGTGTTTATTCTCGTATCAAATGGACAAACCCAAAGGGCCGTATTTGTATTATGAGCCCAAACACCAAAGCTCTCGCCTAGCATTCTCGCGTGGTCTTGGCGTTGTATTCCCTTATTCTATATTTTTTATTTTTGTTGTAGGGCTAAATGTGTTTGTGTTGTTTTGGATTTTTTGATGCATTCTATTTGCGTATGCAAAAGTAGGGTTTTAGGATTTTTATGCAAAAGTGAGGTTAGACATGGGTTTGTGTTTCGTGCACGTGTGTGTAAGCGAACACTTATTCCTCCTTATTTATTTACAATAGATACTACTCGATCGGCCCCACTCCGGCTATGTGTAGTACTTCTTCGTATATCGCCCATTAATCGGTGGCATGGGCCTTTCACCTTCATGGTCTATGAGTCAGTATGCGCTCGCCTCGTATACCTTCTCAATTACATATGGCCCTTCCCAATTCTGGGAGAATTTTGGGGTCCGATGTGCCGCCAATAATCGCCTTTTAAGGACAAGAACAAGCTCTCCTTGTCAAATGCTCGACTCGCGCCATTTTGTCATATGCCCTTGCCATTTTTGCTCCGATATATTTCAAGGTTCTGCCGTTGGGCTATTAGCCTCTTCTCGTCCATGGCATCCAACTCGTCCGGCCCGAGTTGTTGGCATTCGTCCATGGTCATATCATTTTGCACACCTACACCGCAATGACTTCGTAGTTCCACCTCAAGAGGAGAACGCTTCAACCCCAAAAGCCAAAGAATACGGGTAGCTTGCGTAGGCGTTCGTAGACGTAGTTCGGTAAGCCCATAATGCCTCCCCCGTAGACGATTATCCCGGGCCTCGTTGGTTGCGTCCACGCCTTCTTCATGATATTGATTAGGGTTTTGTTAAAGGCTTCTACCAGCCGTTGGCTCTCGTTATAAATGGACGAGAATCTCCAATCAATATTAAATTGCTCCGCCAGTGGTATAGACTTTGGAACTCTTGAAGGTCGTTCCATTATCGATATTATTCGTTGTGGTACCAAATCCAGAAGGATGTGCGCTTAAAGAACTTAACCACATCTGATGCTTTAACTTCTTTGAGCGGAACGGCTTTACCCATTTTGTAAAGTAATCTGTCGTCGCCAGATGAACCGGTGACCTCTCGACGTAGGAGGGTCTATGGGCCCCACTATATCCGTGTGTCTCCACATATTAAATGGCCAGGATGCTACCGTGGGGTGCAACGGCCTTGGCGCTTGATGTATAAAAGGGCCGTGTATCCGGCACACGCGCACTTCTTTGCGTGCTTTTCACAATCGCCCACCATCGCGGGCCAATAATACCCCATTCGCTTGATTTTCAACTTCATTTTCGGCTCAGATCGATGCCTTCCGCATAGTCCGAATGAACTTCTTTCATAACCTCGCCGCTTAGCAGTTCGATACGCATCTTAGCCATACCGATCATAAGACCTCCTGTATAGCGTATTGCTCACATATGCATACCGTAGTACCCGCTTTCTTATTTGATCGGCCATCCTTTTATCTTTGGGAAGGGTACCATGCTTCGGAAATATTCGATCGAACTACTGCCTCCAATCATCGTCTTCTTTAGTTATCATTGTCTCTCGGCATTCTACCTTTCCTAGCCCAAAGATTTTCATTATTCACATTGTCCGTCGTCCGACACAATGATAATGGTCTTCTATTGCGATTTACGATGATGTGATTTCCTACTTGTTGGGTCACCCAGCCTCTTTAGGCGAGTTTGGCAACGCATCCGCTTCACCATTCACGCCCCCTCGTGACCTTCTCAATGGACACATACGGGATTTTCTTCATTAATCCCATGGCCTTCTGGTGATATTGTATTAGCTCCGGCTTTAGGACCTTATATTCGCCAATTATTTGATTTATTATCAACTGTGAATCCCCAAAGACGCGCACAGCTCTGATCTCTAACTCCAAAGGATAGCTCTAGTCCGAAGGCGACGAGTGCCTCATACTCGCTTCATTATTTGTACATGGTTCGGCTTAAAGCCAGAGAATGTCGTATTATCCCACCTTCCGGGTTACGAAGACTAGTCCCCGCGCGCCCGCACAATGGGACTCCCCGGCCCGCGACGGCTTGATTGACGAGGCACCATCAAAGTACATCTCCCATATAGACTTCCTTCTTCAACATGTAGAGTTTCCTCATCCGGAAAGTCACATTTTAACGGGGAGTCATCTTGGATCGGTGTGCAACAGAAATCGCTAGCGCCGCCCCTTTATCGCCTTTTGCGGTATGTGATGTCGAATTCGGTGAGGATGATAGCCCACTTGGCCACCCTCCCCGTTAGCATCGGTCCGAGTCATCGATATTTGAGAGGGTCCACCTTGGATATTAATATGATTTTGTGGGCTAGCATGTAATGCCTCAATTTCTTCACCGCGAAGATTAGGGCTAGGCAATGCTTCTCGATCGGTGAATACCCATGTTCTCGCCCCTACCATCATGCGACTTAAGTAATATAGCGCATTTTGATTACCATCCTGGTTTTCTTGGGCCAATAGGCTCCCAAGGATCCATCCAAGGCGTCGATATATGGATAAGTTCCTTCCTGCATGGGCGCCGCCAACACCTGGAGGGTCGAGTAGATAGGCCTTGATTTTTCAAAGGCTCACGGGCACTCGCCATCCCACTTAAACGGATATTCTTCTTAGTCACCAAGCGGTGAAGGGTTGGATTTTACCCGATAGTTGGCTATGAATCGCCCGATGTACGCCAATTGCCCTTGCAAAGATCGCAACCGTTTTAAATTCTTTGCTGGGGATAGTTCAGCTTATCGCTTTGATCTTGCCCGGTCTATCTCAATGCCCCCGTGGCGTACCACAAACCCCGAAATTTACCGTATGATACCATAAATGCGCATTTCAACGGTTCAATTTGAGCGCATGTTCTCTCGTGCGTGCTGAAAACGACCTCGAGATATCGGAGGTGTTCTTCATATGACATGGCTTTGATGACTAGGTCGTCCACATAGCACTCTACTATCTTGTGGATCGATCGTCGAATATTTTCGTCATTGCCTGTCGGTAGGTGGCTCCCGCATTTTCGAGCCCAAACTGCATGACTTTATAACAATATATGCCAATCGGCGTGCGAATGCCGTGTGCCTCTCATCTTCTCGCGCCATCTTAATTTGATTATACTACAGAATCGTCCATGAAGGAAAAGACTTCATAGGAGGATGTATGGTCGATTATGATTTCTGCCATCGGGAGCGGAAATCATCCTTGTGGCACGCCTTGTTTAGTCCCGAAAGTCCACACAGATGCGGATTTGCCCATTTTTCTTCTTAACTGGACAATGCTAGCTACCCATTCCGTGTCTCTTCTTCCCGTATGAAGCTCGCGTCGATGAGTTTCTTCGTTTCCTCCACGACCTTTTCTTCGAGTTCTATTCTCATTCGCCTTGCGCGCTTGTTTAATCCATTGAAGGTCGGATCAATTTTTAAGTAATGAACTCGCTACGTTAGATCTAATCCAGCATTTCTTTATAACCTCCAAGCGGCAAGTACCCATATAGCTCTTAAGGAATGTCTTCAACTCCGTCGCCCACCTCCTTTGGTAATGACGCGCTTATGAAAGTCGCCGTGGGTCTTCTTCCGTCCCCGCATTGATTTCACCTAACTCATCGACCGTGTTAGGTTCCTTTTCCACCAAGTTTTCAAAGCATTTTTCAGACCTGGGTATTGTCCTCTTCTCGTTTCATTATCCGCATTTCAACAAGCCATGCAACAGCCTTTCTTTCATACGTACTCGTTGAGAGACCCTCGAAGCATGCCGCGTCATCGCAGCTTATACCCTAATCCCCGGTGTATTTTATTTTACCATCCAGGCCTAGGACTTTATTCTCGCCGCCATTCCGAGTTCATCGCGCTTGCTCCTCGCCTTGATATATCTCTTAGACATTTCGCCCTTTTTGCCGCTTATACAAATCCTTTCCAAAGGGATGAGATGCAACAATCATCGCTCGTTGCATTCTCCGATTCTTGTTCTATTACCCACTTCTTCCAAGTGTCGTGGTCGGGTTCTTCGTAGACTGGTTGAATCGCTCCGATAGAAAATTATAGCCTTGTGGATGATAGTTCTCCCTTTGATGCGCTCTACCTTTGCGCCGCACAACAAAGGTCTTTGTGGTTTGATGTGGTTCACCTCCCTTGGTATAAGGTCTTTAAAATGCCTTTCGGGAACCACAAGAATCTCCAAATACGCCATCTCTTCTTCTATCTCAATGTTCATGACCGAGTTGGAGCGTAGATTTCTTTGATCGGCTTACGTCTCGCAACCTTAGGTTTACTAGGTACGGGAGTGTGCGAGATCGTATAAGCCACCCCTTTGCCCTTGTTATTCAAGTTATGCGAGCCGGGTCTTGTTGAAAGCTTTTCGGGAGTCGGATTGTCCCATTTCTCGTGCCCTTCTTCTATAAGGTCCTTGAATACCCGCATTCTTCAATTGTATGGCCCAAGATGCGATGATAAGGGCAGACTTCGCCTTCGCCGCTCTCTCTATGTCTCAAGGGTCGTTTGCAAACGGAAGTGTTAATCCGCTCTTTAGGGCTCGCTCAAATATCCGAGCCGTTTTATTTTTCGTAAAAGAGTATGGTTTACTCTTCTTGACCTCGAGAGTTTGCATGACTCGCTCGCTCGCTTAGCTTTCGTTTCTTCCCCTTTGATTCATCTACTATGACAATTACCCGTTTGCCGCTATCGGTGCTTGTCTTTCGTGGGTCCCTAACGGGTTCGCTCGTCACTTCCTTGAGTAGCTCTTCTGAGTTATAGATCGTTGGCTTATGTGTTTTCAATCATTATCATGATTTCATTATGTTGCACTTTGATATCCCGCATTACTTCCCATTGTTCGTACACCTCCCTTCTATTATTTTCAACTTGGTGCCTTATTTCATCGATCGCATTCCGACGCGACCTTCGAAATTTTCCCGCCACGAGCGTTTTTCATTTATAGTGCCTCGCCTAACCGGTTATCCTTCCGCTACGGTCCCGTGTTGATCATATATGACTCCTCACTTTCATTATCTCGTTTCTGCCCTTTATATGGCTTCGAGGATGTGATAAATGATCTCTTCGTCGATTCTTCTTCCTGTGGTTGACGATCATGGCCGATTCTTTCCCCGAGGTAATATCGCCCGAGTTGTTAGAATCTTCGAGTCTTCTCCCGGTTGTTGCCTCTATGATCCGAATTTGAGGGTGTTGTCAAAGTTTAAAATTGAAAATGACCTCCTCTTCGAATCACTTGCATTGATTTCGTTCTTGTTTTATTTGGGCCTTATACGCAACCCACCGTTTCGTTTTGGTTGTCGTTTCTTCACCCGACTTTCTTCCGGTCTTTGGGCTCGAACGCCTCTGGGAGTTTAATATTAAATTTGACCTCTTCTTCTTCTCCGTATGAGGTATCAAATTTAGGGCCTTTATCAAGGGTTTCGACCCGCTTTTGTTATAAAGCTCGCTTGCGCCACTACGGATTTAGGCAAAAAATCAAGGCCATTGAATTTAATCTCATGCACCCCGAATGGTTTGACATCTCCGTCAATTCTCTTTTGCTTACCATTCTCGATATATTTCGTGCATCGGTGCAGCAGAGTAGGTATGACCTGATTACTATGAAGCCACGGCGACCCAAAGAACGCTCGATAAGAAGTTTCGGCACAATGACATAGAATTTAGTAGGCGCTCTTAGGCTTCCGCATTGCAGTTCGTAGTTATAGCTCCTGTGGCCTTTTGGGAGTTTTGATTGAAGCCATGAATGATCACCTTTTCGTCGATAGGTTCTTTACGTCTAAGGTGATGGTCTTCGTAGTTTTAAGCGCATGATATTGATCAAGACCCCGCACAACTGTGATGCGACCAACCTTTGCCCTCCGCAGCTTCCTGTGAATGTACAACGGCGGTTGTGGTCGACGGTGCCTATTAGAGGTCATCGTCAGAAATTTATACAGTGCAGCCCGCTTGGCGCGTGAATAGGGCTTCCCGCATATTTTGCTCGATGAAATATGACTTGTACTTCTCAGATCTTGCAAGGCCTTGGATTAGTACCTCCCTTAGGTCTTGTGACATCATCAATGCGTCGAATATGCTTAATAGCGCCGGAATCTTACGCGTATGTGCCAACACATTATATTCTTCGCCCATCGACCGGGTCTTTTCTGGGTTCTTGCTTGGGTTCTCAGCCTCTTTACCTTTATTCAGGGCCTTGTCCTTTCCTTTATCGAAATCCTTGGGAGCCCGTCTCTCGGGTACGTAAGTCCCGGACGAGCACGCTTTACATTCTTCGTTCTTGGTCCCGCAGGTGCTTGCTTCTCCTTCATCATTTAGGAAGAACATCTCCTCTAAAGTTGGCATATCTTCGTCGTGAGAAGAATATACCATATTGCACGAAGCACCCCGCATCTCTTCGCTTTCTTCTTTATTTATTTCTTCATTTACATCTTCTTTCTTTTCGCTTAGGGTTAACTTCTCCCGCCTTTCTTTGAGATGAAGTGTTGGAGGGTAATCGCCTCTGGATCGCCCCCCGCTCGTATTCTTCAATTTTGTTCTTTTTGGACTTATCGTTTCTATGCTTCTTTCTTTTCTTAAGAACCTCGGTCTTGGCTCTCGTCCACCTTATAATATACCCCGGGTTTCGCGGACCACCGGCGTGATATCGTCTTTCCATTTCATGCCAGGTTCTTTCTTGAGAGCTTTAAGCATTTTAATCGATTTCTTCGATAGGTGCGTAGTCCATCGCTCCTCTTGATCTTCGCTTAGCCGGCCCGGACTTTCTCTTCCTCGCGAGAGATCATATTGGCCTCGTTCATGGGTCCGATGGCTTTGCAGAACCCTTTAGGTAAAGTAATTTCACCATTTTTATACGCCTTCTCGACCCAATCTTTGAAGACCCAAAGAATCTTCAATCGAGTGCCCTATTATTCTCGTGGTATGGGCAAAAGTCGGGTTCGTCCGATTTACGCATCTTCCGGCGTTTATCGGCTTGGCAGGTTAGACCATTCTTCGCCCCTCTCAAGATTTGGGCAACTTTATCTTTTCTCAAGGAGTACGGCTTAGATTTCTTTGTTTTGAGAGACTCAAAACTCCGTGAACTCCCTCCCGGGTCGGGCCCGGGTCCCTTATTATAATTGTTGCCATTTGTGCTACGCCGCCGCCTGGGTGTCTCATGCGTTGGCAACCATCTTGTCTTTTAGCGAGGTGAATGCCACTTTGGTTTCGACTCGGCTCCTCGTTGCGCCTATTATTCATAAAGCTCGCATGGTGTGTGGTGACATTCTTTCCATGTTGGATACCGACCGAGCAAGTCTTTAAATGTGTTGACCTTTGTCACACCAAGAAGCATGCCCATCCACCCGTCAATGTTCTTCATGATTAGGTTGACTACCTCATCTTCTGCTAATGCGCGGTCGCATTTGATGCCGAGGTTCCGCCATCTATTGATAAAATCGTCATTGACTCCCCTTTCTTGGGTTTAGTGCTTGCCGACGGCTATGTTTATTTTGTCGATACCATGACAAATCGTGCCCGAACGAGTCCGCCATCTCGTCCCAGTCCCGATGTCGTTGTTCCCTAATGAATAATACCATTGGAAAGCGGTTCCCACCAAGCTTTGAGGGAATTGTCTTAACAACAAGCAGCATCATTGCCGCCCGTGTTGCCGCATGAGGCTACAAAGTGCTGCCAGTGTGTTTGTTCCTGGGTTCTGTGTCTTTGTTGCCTTCCCTGAGAAGGTCCTGAAGCGGGGATCACATACCCTTTAGGATATTCTTCTAAATCGTATATGGCAGGTGGTATGGATGTCCACAGCTTTTAACGGAGGGATAGCGTATCCACCTCCCCGCTATCCGCATTTGTTGGGCAATCATGGCTTGAATCTCTTTCCGGATATTCCCGTTGGTTCACCTCCACTTCTATGGTTCTATGTGGATGAGGTTTAGAATTGACGGTTGTTTTTCTTTATGATTGCTCTTGGTACCGTGGACCCCTTCTTCGACGGAGCTACCAAATTTGAAATTGGCGTCTTGTGATTCTTGCAATGACTTGACCGCCTTAATTAGTTCTTCGTTTTGTTTCAAAGATGGTAGCGATTAGCTCTCGTTGCCTAATCGCCTCTTCGTCCCGTGCCTCGATGTGGCCTTTTAATATTTCAATTTCATCGACAGCACTTCGGACGTGTTTCAACGTCATCTTCATTATCGAAGAAGTCGTGGTTTTCGTTGTGGTCTTCCCCTTCCCCGTCGTTGCCCTCGGGTTGACTCTCTTGGGAGGTCTCCCTTTTCTACCATTATTTTTGTTGGTATTGGTGACGTGAGCTTGATTAGGCGAGACCGATCGTCTTGGGTCATATTCACCTCAAAGACGTTGTCCTGGACGCATCGTAGCTTATGCCGATAGTGTTGACCGAGAAGTGCTCTTCATAGCGAGCGGTTCTTCTCTTTCTTTTTGTTTGGTCGTGGGCCGTTATTTTCAAACTATTGAGTGGTATTCTCGAGCCTAATCTACCGAATACACTCTTCCGACCTGACGGCCGAACACGCTTCCGGCCGAGCGTTGATCCGCCGCCTTGCCGGGCCGGGCTTGAGATCGGGGCTTTGTCGTTGGAACCCTTCGGGACCCATACCGCCGGGTGCTAGGTGTTGCCTTTGATGTAAACCTCTTCGGTGTGGAGTGGAGACAATGGCTTGCGCCGAGCCATGTCTTGAGATTGACCGAGCGGGAGACGTATTGTCTCGACCTAGCGTTTTTGACGCTCTTCCTCTCGTTCGAGGCCCCGCGAGCCTTGTAGATGGCTTCGCAGGGCTTGAGACTTGTCCCGCGCGCCGAGGCTTTTGAGTTAAGCGAGGTGTGGGCTTAGGCACCTCCCATGCCCGGCGAGCCGGCCCGTGGCCGAGTTCTTGGCCACTATGCGAGGGCCGTGAATTTGTCGGAGACCGGATGGCCGGCCTAGCCACCACCGGTTCTCGCATGCATCCAGGCCCTCTCCCGGACGCTCGAGAGTCGCGGTAGTTTGGGCCGCGCCGTTGGGGTCGTTTTTCTTCTTAGACGGCCGCCTTCTCCTCTTTGGGGAGGTAGTAGGAGAGGCCATGACGTTATTTGAGATCCCCTCGGGAGTCGTGGTGATCGAGTCCTCCTCCTCGTCCGGATGGAGATCCGACGGCTGCGGAGTGATCGTGGCCACCGGAGCCGGGCCGTAGATGGTGAGTTCTTGCGGATGGTCCCGAAGAACATGAACAATTTGCCCTCCGGGCTCTTTGCAGGAGTGACGGCAGTAGGAGCGAGGTCAAGTTTCCGAAATATGCCATTTCCCGCAAAAAAAAAAATACACTTGAAAATTATTAGTCATTTTAGCACATAGAAGACCACTTGTATCTCTTAACTATTCTATTTGCCTTTCTCTTTCGAGATAAGAGGAGAATCTAGGTCCCACCGGGCGTGCGATCCCGTGCGACCCTTTTTCGCGCGCTCCGCACCGCCGCCGGGCGACGGGTTGCGGAAGAAGGACACGGAGATCCCTCCCGAGCGTGCATCTCGATGGGGGTCGGCCGATTCTCGCCGTTTAGAGATGTTTGGATGCACATTCGTGGGGTTTTTAGTGATCGTGAGTTCTTGTAGATTCCGGCGGGCGCAAGCCCCCACCGTTAATTACCCCGGGCTACGAACCTCGAGGCACCTCCGGATCTTTGAAAGAGAGAAGCAAATAGTATAGTTAAAAGATAGTCAAGTGGTCGTCTAGGTTTATAAAACGGGTCTACTAAGATGAACCTACAAACAGACGGCTCAATCTATGGAAGACAAACCTACAAACAGACGGCTTTGTCCTATGGGAACGAACCTACAAACAGACGGCTCACCCATGCCACCTCGAGATGTAACCTTACCAATGCACTGTGTTAATCTCTTCATAGGGGCTTGAGGTGAGTCTACATACGTACCGACTCGACCTCCGTTGATCTAGAAGATAAACCTACAAACAGACGGCTCAATCTTAACTAGTCAACAACCAATCACACAAAATACAACTCAAGCACCGAGCCTATTGATCTTGAGGTTGGTGAATCAGAGAAGGGGTGGATATGGCCCACGTATTTCTTCTCACCGATCTTCTAGATCATGAATTCGTAGCACTAAGCCGATTCATAAACCTAGGAAACACAATTGCACACAATGTCAAACATGAAGCGCCGGGGCCGCTCAACATCGAGGCATGTGTTAGTGAAGGAACCTACCTACGTAACGGTTCGCATTCATCGTTTTGTGGATGAATCTACCAACGCACCGATTCAATCTCACATTCTCGAAATGAGCCAGAGACAAACTCATCGACGACAAGTTCACTCTGCTACCAAATGGTCATGAATTACTTGTTCACGACACCGAGTCATTAAGATGTCACTTCGCTTAGACATCGTAATGTTCTTCATCTTCAAAGTCGACATATCTCTCCATGCCGACGTCGTAGCTTTGGTCAATCTTCAACGAACGTCAAGATGTTCTTGTCTCGACTAATCATCCTACGTGTTGCATTACTTGTGCAAGATTACTATGTAGCCCTACACCCCTTGTGCGAGCGTATTCAATCATGAGTTACTTGCTCATGGCAACAGTCATTAAGATGTCACCTCTCTAGGACATCGTAATGTTCTTCTTCTTCAGAGTCGACGTATATCTTCATGTTAGTATCGTAGCTCTGGTTATTCTTCATCAAACGTCAAGATGTTCCTATCTCGACATACTTCTTCATGCTGCTATCAAAGCCTTATTCATCTCACGTCAAGATGTTCCTGTCTCGACGTATCTTGTTATTCTTTATCAAGTGTCAAGATGTTCTTGTCTCGACATATCTTCTCATATTGCTGTTGAAGCCTTAATCATCTCACGTCAAGATGTTCCTGTCTCGACGTATCTTCTGTCATTGCGACTTTATTTATCTTCCGTCAAGATGTTCTCGTTTTGACTAATCGTTCTAAATGTTATAACATATGTGCAAATATTTCTACGTGGCTCTACACTCCTTATGTGAGCATATTTATTCATTTTTTTTTAATGCACAAAGTCTATTATAGTATCTTCCATTATTATTTTTATTATGAAGATGTATTTATTTATTATTATTATTATTATTATTATTATCTTCTTATTATTATTATTATTCTTATTACTATTATTATTTTATTATTATTATTTTTATTTTTTTAAACTCTATTTATCTATGTAGAAAATTATTTACAAAAATAATAGAAAAGGGGTAGCTATTAATATTTTTGGGATTTTTTTATAATGGCTAAAATAATAGAATTTTTATTATTCTAAACCCTATTTATTTTGTAGAAAATCACTTACAAAAATAATAGAAAGTAAGATAGCTATGTTTTATTTATATTTTTAAAAATGCTTATAATAGCTAAAGTAATAGAATTTTGTTATTATATTCTATTATATTGTAATACTATTCATTATATAAGAATTATTTACCAAATCAAAAGATGGTTAGCTATACTATTTTACTATTATCATTATTATTATTATTATTATTTTATTATTATCTTTTTTTTTTAATATCTATAATAGCTAAAAGAAATCATTACTAATATTCTATTCTATTTATTATACTATTTATTATATCTATTTTTATTATCTCTATTTATTATCTATAGAAAAGTGTAAGATTTTTATTATTAGTCATAAGGGATGAAATTCATTATGTTTTTATTAAAACTATTATTTTTATCACATTTTATTCATCAAAAGTATATTTTTGTATATTTGTATAGAAATAACAAAAGAAATACAATTCATATTATAAAACTATATTATCATTCTTATTATAAAGAAAATGCATTTTACTGTTTATTACCATAGTAGTATATTTTTGTTTATTTTGTGCTATTTATTTTTATTATTATTATTTTTTTTACAGAAAATATCAATATAATATCTATTATTATTATTATTATTATATTTTTTATTTATCAAAGAATATAGCTAATCTCATCATTTATTATAGTATATTACTATCACTATTATTATTTCATAGAAAATCACTTGAAAAATCACTAAAATATATCTAGTTGTTATTTATGATTTTTATTTGTATTTTTGGAATTTTTATAGTATTTAAAATGACAAGTCAAAGCTAAGTCAAATATACCAATATATGTGATGTATTTTGCTTTTAAAATGTTTTATTATGATTATATTTCTAAAACCGGAATATTATTGTATAGAAAAATAGTATGAAAAATAAGAAAATTTTAGAAACAAATTTGAGTCAATTTGGAGTTCAATAGCATTTTCAAATCATTTATTTACTCCATATTATTACTATTCTGTTATTATTTAATTAATGGGCCTAATCTGGGCCGCCAGATCTACTCCAAGATTAGCGATCATCTTTCATTTAACTCTGTTCTTATCTGGGCCGCTGGATCCGCCTCAAGATTAAACCATACGAGATATAAGGCCCAGATTCATTCTGCATCTTTATTTAAAACATCATTTTATTCTAATCGTCCGATCTCCTCAAGATTCGCACGTGTGCGTCAATACTCGTGTTTATACATTAATACTCGTGCGCGTCTGTCCCTTTGATCGCTTCCGTTGACCACCCCGTTGAGATTCGCACCGGAAGTCGTTACGGTGACCGAGCTCCGCCTTCCGATCGATAGACCTAGTAGCATCGTCTCATTACCAAAAACCTCTCTCACACATCCGATCAAGATCAATACTTGATTCATCGTGTATAGAGGTACCATTTTCCTAAGACAGCCTCGCTTTGGTACCGATTGAATTTCTAATCGCAAATTCAACTCAATTAGTCAATAATTCTTGCAATTAGCTTCCGTTGTTGATCGTCTATGCTTCCCGATCATGTTTGCAAGTTTGATTTTTTCTCGAATTCGTTGTGTATAGCCCTATCCACCTCGCTGTTACTCGCAAGCAGATCGCCGTGTTCGTTCAAAAGGTATACACCGAGTTGCTCATGCAGCTTGCGTTGCTTTTCTTGCATCTTGAGTTACTTGTAAGTGCTTTATCAATCACTCAAGCAATGGAATCAAGAGGATAACACGAATCCTCGCTATTGATTCACCGTGACATAGGATCGGATTTCCAATATGAATGGGAGAGTTGCTTAACTCTACTACCAATCTCAATTGTGTGACCAGACAATAGAAATGAGATATAACAGTGACATGAAACTCAAACTAGAAGCTTAAGTCTTTAATTATTCAAGTTTCATAACTAATTTCATATGCCATTCTGGCAATTCTTGAAACTGATCTAAAAACTGAGTTTTAAAAGCAACAAATGTGAAAAGAGACAGGAATCAAATATAAAGAAATGAAATTGAATGAAAAATCACAAATCCATTGATTGCTTAATGCAAGAATTAAGCTTATTGCACAATTCACAAAAATCATTCTCAATTACACTATAAATTCGATAGCAGTACCTAATTAAGCTTGCAAATGATGATTGGATCTCCTAGAAGTTTGCAAAGTGAATTGAATTGAGAGACTAAGTCTACTATCAATTAATCCAATTGCTTTTCCTTGCTTTTTCTTGCTTCTTCTTTGTCAAGGTTATCAATCGACTCTCTCTTTCAACTATTAAGATCTTCTAGCTTCGCCCTCCACCATTTCTCGTGTTTTCCAATTCAGCTTTATATAGGCCGAGATATGAAATTTGCTAAATGGTGATTGGTTAGAGGATTAGCACTTGATCACGGTTTAAATTCAATCTTCACCCTTGGTTCGGCTTAGATCAATGGTTGGGATGCTACTGTGCTTTCTAATCACTCAATTGAGTTGGCCTTTGGCAGCTAGGCCGTTTGAGTTAGTTACACACATTTTCATATTTACCCTCTTGCCACTCTCTTGACTTAACCTACCTTCACTCATTTCTAGACCATTCTAGAACTTTCTCTATACTTGGCAATCACCAGAGGGTCCCTCTGGATACTATAAAAGCCTTTACACAGTTTAAATTTCTTATTTCTCCATTTAAGCCCGATTTTCTACTCAATCACCATTGCTATCACTCTTTCACCAATTCATTCAATTGCAAGCTTTTTCAGCTTCCTCTTAGCTCCAGTAATTGATCTGGTCTGTCTCTTGCACTACTGGTGTACTCCATTGTCAAGTTTGAGCTCACTGTTCTTCCTCCGGTTATTGACTTGGTGGAATACTGTTGTAAAGCTTCACAAGGTGTTATCTTTGCATCCTGAGAGTGTCGCCTTAGTGAAAGGAGGCTACTTGCATAATCAATTTCACATTTGTGAACTTGCAAAGGTCAATCCCATTTTCAACCTTACTAACTCGTTTTAGACTAATTTTCCTTGTTCTTTTCGTAATCTCCAAAATTCATAGCTTTTCCATGCTTTAATCAATGTTCTGCATCTTTATATTGAAGGAATTTGAATTATTGCGCCATCTCTAGCTTATTCATCCATGGCGCCTTTCGATCAATCGCGCGGAAGAAAGAGACGCAGAGGAAGAAGAGAAGAAGGAGGCGCCTCTGGAGGGGTTGGCCTTGGCGCACGTGAACCGCAACGGAGTGGGGTCCACAGCCAGGGGGATAATGCGCATGAGCCAGGTACACCTTTCCTTTCTTTATCCTTTATTTAAATTCCAGTTGTATTTGAATGAGTTTGGTTCACATAGTGGCTTATGCGCCTCTGATTCATAAACCTGACAATAAGGTCCCACCTGTAAGGTCATGTGAGTATACGCCTATAGATCTAATTAGCAGTTGATTAGTATAATGATTAGGGTTAATAGGCCGAGGTGGCTCGCTCGATTGGTTGGTTGCTTATTAAACAAACCCTTAGTGTTAATAACTCCGTGTATGATGTGGCCCCGTAAGATAAGTGCCATGTGGCACCTTGTGTTGCTCGTACCAATTATAAGGAGCCATGTGTCCCTCCTTGTACACACCGTATGATGACATGGCACCGGTGAGTGCATGCCATGTGGCATCCAAAGTGGGGCCCACTTGTCGGGCCGCCTTATAGCATAGTGAGATTCACGGTGGTGAGGTGGACCAATAAGGGAAGGCCACATGGCAACGGGTCGTTGAGGCGGCCTTATAGCATGCGCCATTTGTCCATTGTTGAGTGAGATGGTCGCTGATGTGGACCAATGGCCGACCGCCATGTGGCATAGGTGGGGCCCACTTGTCGTCGTCCGCAGGGGCGCGGGCCCACATGGTCCGAAGTGGACCAATGGGGTGCCGACACGTGGCACGAGGTGGCCCAATGAGATGCGACACGTGTCACACCCTCTCTTCTCTCGATTCGGTGTAGGTGTGCTTAGGATCCCCGCTTGTACCCGGATGTGTCTTTGTCCCCGTATTGCACCCGCATGAACCCTCGATTGAATCTCGGCCTTTGATCAATCCATTTATTCTCGCCTTTATCTTCCCGAATTTATTCTCGATAGCTCCACTTATCCAAAAATCATGAAAATTTCACCAAAAATCCCTAAATTCATGATGATCATCCCTGTAATTTTTAATTCCATTTTTACCCTTCCTTCTCTGGATTAAAAATTCTTTTATTCATAAAACCCTATTATTCCTTATGAATTAATCCCCGATCTCAATTATAGCTCGTGTCTCTCAATTATCTCTCTCTTGCAGAAACCACCCTAACTAAATACCAATTAGACTTATATTGATATTCATTAGGGCTTGATTTGATTAAATGCCGACTACTTATCGAATTAATACAAATCTAGACTTGATCGGTGGTTGCTCCCACTTTGCACCTGATCGCCTTGTGAAATTGACTTTCAATCCCTTAACATGAGGGTGACTTGGTCAAATAACCGACTACTTATCAAGAATTGACACAAATCAAAGCATAGTTAGGTGGTTGCTCACAAATTTGCACCAGTGTCGGCCTTGAAAGCAAAATCACATTTGGAATTTCTCATGACTAGTTGCATCAAAATGCTAGCTTGGCATTGACATCATTTCATGTAGCATAGGGATTATGTCGTCTTGCCTCCTTCTTAGGGTTAGCTCCAAAGGCGATTTCTAGGGTTCAATTCGACTCCTTCAATAGTCACCGAGGCGTGGGTCCACCTTGTCGGTGAAAATGGTCACATGGGTGACTCATCGATAGGCTATGTTGTTAGATTCATCTACAAGGGACTGCCAGGTGGGTCCCACTTGTCAGAGAAAATATAATCAAATGGCTGACCCATCAAGAGATTTTCTCTCTCCTAAATCTCCCGAGGGTCAGCCACCTCAAATGAATAGGAGGTGGTGGGGTATTTATATCCTCGTCTTTCACCATATTATTCCATTGTGGGATTAATGCTTAACCTCTGTCCGGGTTGGTTAGCTTTCTTAGCAAAATAGGCTAGGTCCATATCATTGAGCCGCTCATAAGGGACTCGCCATGTGGGTCCCACTTGTCGAAAAAGATATAATCACATGGTGACACCCAAGAGGTCTCCTCTCTCCCTCGATCTTCTTGGGTGTCACTCATGCTTGAGTGGATAGAGAATAGCGGGGTATTTATACTCTTCACTTCATGCCCGCATTCCGTTGTGGGACTAATGGATTTGTTCCGGATTATGCAACGACCTTTCCCTGATCAGTGGGCCACCTTTCTACTGCTCCCTCTCTTCTTCCCCTTTCTTATGATTTATCATCAATTTATTTCATTTATTCATCTATTCATCCTTGAAATTTTTCAAGGGTAAACAGAAATGTCGGGTACAAGCGTAAACCCTTGATCTGACCCCTCCATGATATGTCGTGGGATTATGACACACCATTTCTTCGGGCGTGTGGTGCTTTTACGGATGAATGCACCCAACCTGGCTTTGTATAACACTCATGGTGTCGGGGACAAAGGTGGCAACCCCTTATTGAAAAGATTTTATTATTTTTTTATTATCATTTTTTTTTATGAGTAGAAAAATAGGTTTTTATTGTTTTACTTATATATCCTTTATTTTATTAGAAGAAGGCAGATTTTGGTTATTAGTGATACATGTTACTAATAATACGAGAGTTATTTATTCATATGCCCTCGGAAGCGGTTATTTACTAGCCACCAATTTGCTCGACCTATCCCTTGGCTTGCGCCGTGGGCGACCAATATGAGCAACTTTCGTCATTGGGCAACAGATAGTTTGAGGGACAAACTGCAAACCCTGCCCATTTTTGTGTTTATTCTGTATCAAATGGACAAACCCAGTGGTATTTGTATTGTGAGCCCAAACACCAAAGCTCTCGCCTTACGTTCTCGCGTGGTTTTGGCGTTGTATTCCCTTATTCTATTTTTTATTTTGTTATAGGGTTAAATGTGTTTGTGTGGTTTTGGATTTTTGGATGCATTCTATTTACAGATGCACAAGTAGGGTTTTTGGGATTTTTATGCAAAAGTGGAGGTTAGACATGGGTTTGTGTTTCGTGCACGTGTGTGTAAACGAACACTTATTCCCTCCTTATTTATTTACAATAGATACTACTCGGTTGGCCCCGCTCCGGGCTATGTGTAGTACTTCTTCAGATATCGCCCATTAATCGGTGGCATGGGCCTTTCACCTTCATGATCTATGAGTTGGTATGCGCCGCCCTCGTATACCTTCTCAATTACATATGGCCCTTCCCACCCGATTCGGGAGAATTTTGGGCCGATGTGCCGCCAACGACGATCGGCCTTTTAAGGACAAGAACAAGCTCCCTTGTTGAAATGCCTCGACTCGCGCCATTTTGTCATATGCCCTTGCCATTTTTGCCTGATATATTTCAAGGTTCTGCTGGGCTATTAATCTCTTCTCGTCCATGGCATCCAACTCGTCCAATCTGAGTTGTTGGCATTCGTCCATGGTCATATCATTTTGCATAGCCACCCGCAATGACGGTAGTTCTACCTCAAGAGGGAGGACGGCTTCAACCCCAAAAGCCAGAGAATACGGGGTAGCTTGCGTAGGCGTTCGGTATGTAGTTCGGTAAGCCCATAATGCCTCCTGTAGACGATTATCCCAGTCTCGTTGGTTGCCGTCTACGGTCTTCTTCATGATGTTTATTAGGGTTTTATTAAAGGCTTCGGCCAGGCCGTTGGCTCTCGGATTATAAATGGACGAGAATCTCCAGTCGATGTTAAATTGCTCCGCCAGGGCATAGACTTTGGAGCTCTTGAAGGCCGTTCCATTATCAGATATTATTCGTCGTGGGGTACCGAATCGGTAAAGGATGTGCGTCTTAAAGAATTTAACCACATCGGATGCTTTAACTTCTTTAAGTGGAACGGCTTCGGCCCATTTTGTAAAGTAATCTGTCGCCGCCAGGATGAACCGGTGACCTCTCGACGTCGGAGGGTCTATGGGCCCCACTATATCTCGTGCCCCACATATTAAATGGCCAGGATGCTACCGTGGGGTGCAACGGGTTTGGCGCTTGATGTATAAAAGGGCCATGTATCCGCACATGCGGCACTTCTTTGCGTGCTCTTCACAATCACCACCATCGTGGGCCAATAATATCCCATTCGCTTGATCTTCAACTTCATTTTCGGCCCAGACTGATGTGCTCCGCATAGCCCTGAATGAACTTCTTTCATAACCCGCCCGGCTTCAGGCCCTGATACACATCTTAGCCACAACTGATCATAAGACCTCCGGTATAGTGTATTGCCCACATACGCATACCGTAGTACTCGCTTTCTTAGTTGATCAGCGATTCTTTTATCTTTGGGGAGGGTGCCATGCCGGAAATATTCGATAAACGGCTGTCTCCAATCATCGTCTTCTTCGATTATCATTGTTTCTTGGCATTCTATCTTTTACGGCGAAATTTTCATCATTCGCCTTATCTCGTTGTTTGACACAATGATAATGGCCTTCTATTGCGGACGATGATGTGGATTTCCTCGCTCATTGGTTCGCCCAGCTCCTTGGCGAGTTTGGCCAACGCATCTGCTTCACCGTTCACGGCCCTCGTGACTTTCTCGATGGACACGTACGGGATTTTCTTCATTAATTCCATGGCCTTTTGGTGATATTGTATTAGTTCCGGCTTTAGGACCTTATATTCGCCAATTATTTGATTTATTATCAGCTGTGAATCCCCAAAGATACGCACAGCCTTGATTTCTAGCTCCAATGATAGCTCTAGTCCGGCGATGAGTGCCTCATACTCGCTTCATTATTTGTACATGGTTCGATTAAAGCCGAGAGAATGTCGTATTATCCCGCCTTCCGGGGTTACGAAGACTAGTCCTGCGCCAGCCCGCACAGTTGGGACTCCCGGGCCCGCGATCGGCTTGATTGAAGAAGCACCATCAAAGTATATCTCCCATATAGGACTTCCTTCTTCAACATGTAGGGTTTCCTCGTCAGGAAAGTCACATTTTAGTGGGGAGTTATCTTGAATCGGGTGTGCAGCCAGGAAATCTGCTAGCGCCTGCCCCTTTATCGCCTTTTGCGGTGTATAGGTGATGTCGAACTCGGTAAGAATGATAGCCCACTTGGCCAGCCTACCCGTCGGCATTGGCCGAGTCATTAGGTATTTAAGAGGGTCCACCTTAGATATTAATATGATTTTGTGGGCTAGCATGTAATGCCTCAATTTCTTCACCGCGAAGATTAGGGCTAGACAGTGCTTCTCGATCGGTGAATACCCGTGTTCTGCTCCCACCATCATGCGGCTTAGGTAATATAGCGCATTTTGGTTACCATCCTGGTTTTCTTGTGCCAATAGGGCTCCCAAGGATCCATCTAGGGCGGTCGTATATAGAATAAGTTCCTTCCCGGGTATGGGCGCCGCCAACACTGGAGGGTTGAGTAGATATGCCTTGATTTCTTCAAAGGCTCGCTGGCACTTGCCGTCCCACTTAAACGGGATATTCTTCTTAGTCAGCCGGGTGAAGGGTTGGATTTTACCCGATAGATTGGCTATAAACCGCCTGATGTACGCCAATTGCCCTTGCAAAGATCGCAATTGTTTTAAGTTCTTTGGCGGGGATAGTTCGGTTATTGCTTTGATCTTGCCCGGGTCTATCTCAATTCCCCTATGGCGTACTACAAACCCCAGAAATTTACCAGATGATACCATAAATGCGCATTTCAACGGGTTTAATTTGAGCGCATGTTCTCTCAGGCGGTTAAAAACGACCTCAAGATATTGGAGGTGTTCTTCATATGACATGGCCTTGATGACTAGGTCGTCCACATAGCATTCTACTATCTTGTGGATCAGATCGTCGAATATCTTTGTCATCGCCGTTGGTAGGTGGCACTTTTTATTTTTCAGCCCAAACGGCATGACTTTGTAACAATATATGCCAATCGGCGTGCGGAAGGCCGTGTGCCTCTCGTCTTCTGGCGCCATTTTGATTTGATTATAGCCCGCGTAACCGTCCATGAAGGAGAAGACTTCATAAGATGATGTGTGATCAATTATGATTTCGGTTACTGGGAGCGGGAAATCATCTTTAGGGCACGCCTTGTTTAAGTCCCGAAAATCCACACAAATGCGGATTTGCCCATTTTTCTTTTTAACCGGGACAATGCTAGCCACCCATTCCGGCGTCTCTTCTTCTCGTATGAAGCCTGCGTCGATGAGTTTCTTCGTTTCCTCCACGACCTTTTCTTCGAGTTCTATTCTCATCCGCCTCGGCGCTTGTTTAATCGGCTTGAAGGTTGGATCAATTTTTAAGTAATGGACCGCTACGTTGGGATCTAATCCAGGCATTTCTTTATAACTCCAAGCGAAGCAGTCTATGTAGCTTTTAAGGAATGTCTTCAACTCCGTCACCACCTCTTCTCGGTAACGACGCGCTTATGAAAGTTGGTCGTGGGTCTTCTTCTCGTCCCCAAATTAATTTCAGCTAACTCATCGACCGTGTTGGGTTCCTTTTCTAGTGTTTCAAAGCCTTTTTCAGAGAGGGGCATTGTCCTCTTCTCGTTTCATTATCCGGCATTTCAACAGAAGTCATGCAACAGACTTTCTTCCATACGGTACCCGTTCAGAGACCCTTCGAAGCATGCTGCGTCATCGCAGTTATACCCTAACCCCCGGGTGTATTTTATTTTACCATCCAGGCCCAGGACCTTATTCTGGCCGCCATTCCAGAGTTCATCGAAGCGCTTGGCCTCGGCCTTGGATATATCTCTTAGACATTTCGCCCTTTTTGCCAGTTTATACAGCTCCTTTCCAAAGGGATGAGATGCAGCGTCATCGCTCGTTGCATTCTCCGATTCTTGTTTTATCACCCACTTCTTCCAAGTGTCGTGGTCAGGGTTCTTCAGAGACTGGGTTGAATCGCTCTGATAGAAAATTATAGCCTTGTGGATGATAGTTCTCCCTTTGATGCGCTCTACCTTTGCCGGCACAACAAAGGTCTTTAGAGTCCGGATATGGTTCACTTCCTTGGCATGAGGTCTTTAAAATGCCTTTCGGGAACCACGGTAATCTCTAGCGTGCCATCTCTTCTTCTATCTCAATGTTCATGACCGAGTTGGAGCGGTAGATTTCTTTGATCGGCTTTCGTCTCGCAACCTTAGGTTTGCTAGGTATGGGAGTGTGCGAGATCGTATAAGCAACCCCTTTGCCTTTGCTATTCAAGTTATGCGGAGTCGGGTCTTGTTGAAAGCTCTTCGGGAGTTGGATCGTCCCGTTTCGTGCCCTTCTTCTATGAGGTCTTTGAATACCCAACATTCTTCAATAGTATGACCCAATATGCGATGATAAGGGCGAATTCACCTTCACCGCTCTTTCTATGTCTGCGGGTCTTTTGCAAACGGGAAGTGTTAATCCGCTCTTTAGGGCCTGCTCAAATATCCGAGCTGTTTTATTTTTCAGAAAGAGTATGGTTTACTCTTCTTGACCTTGAGGGTTTGCATGACGGTCGACTGCTTGGCTTTCGTTTCTTCCCCCTTTGATTCATCTACTATGACAATTACCCGTTTGCCGCTATCGGGTGCTTGCCTTTCGGGGTTCCCGGAACGGGGTTCGCTCGTCACTTCCTTGAGTAGCTCGGAGTTATAGATCGCGGTTTGCAGGTTTTCAATCATTATCATGATTTCATTGTGTTGCACTTTAATGTCCTGCATCACTTCCCATTGTTCAGACACCTCCCTTCTATTATTTTCAACTTGGTGCCTTATTTCATCGATCGCATTCCAGATGCGACCTTCGAAATTTTCCCGCCATGAGCGTTCTTCATTTATAGGCCTCGGCCTAACCAGGTTATCCCTTCCGCTACCGGGTCCCGTGTTGATCATGAATGACTCCTCACTTTCATTATCCGTTTCGGGCCCTTTGTATGGCTTTTTGAGGATGTGATAGATGATCTCTTCGTCAGATTCCTCTTCCCAGGGTTGACGATCATGGCCAGATTCTTCTCCCGAGGTGATGTCGCCCGAGTCGTCAGACTCTTCAGAGTCTTCCCCTGAAGTTGCCTCTGTGATCTGAATTTGAGGGGTGTTGGTAGGTTTAAAGTTGAAAATGACCTCCTCCTCAGAATCACTTGACTTGATTTCGCTCGGCTTTATTTGGGCCTTATACGTAGCCACCTGTTTGAAGCGGAAGGTTGCTTCCTCACCCGACTTTCTTCCGGGTCTTTGGGCTTGAGCACCTCGGGGTTTAATATTGAATTTAACCTCTTCTTCTTCTCCAGATGAGGTATCAAATTTAGGGCCTTTATTGAAGGGTTTCTGACCTGCTTTTGTCATTGGCCGGCTCGGTGCCACGGCGGACTTAGGCAGAAAGTATTGGGCGTCATTGAATTTAATCTCATGCACCCCGAATGGTTTGACATCTCCGTCAATTCTCTTTTGCTTACCATTCTCAATGTATTTCAGGCATTGGTGCAGAGTAGAGGGTATGACCTGATTACTATGAAGCCACGGGCGACCCAGTAACGCCCGATAAGAGGTTTCAGCGTCAATGACATAGAATTTAGTAGGCGCTCTTAGGCTTCCGCATTGCAGGTTCAGAGTTATAGCTCCCAGGGCCTTTTGGGAGTTTTGATTAAAGCCATGAATAATCACCTTTTCATCAGATAGGTTCTTCACATCTAAGGTGATGGTTTTTAGAGTTTTGAGCGGCATGATATTGATCGAAGACCCTGCATCGACCAAGATGCGGCCAATCTTTTGCCCTCCACAATTTCCGGTGATGTATAGCGGGCGGTTATGGTCAACGGTGCCTATTAGGAGGTCATCGTCCGTGAAATTTATACAGGCGGCCCGTTTGACGGTGAATAGGGCTTCTTGCATATTTTGTTCGACGAAGTATGACTTGTACTTCTCGGGATCTTGCAAGGCCTAGATTAGTACCTCCCTTAGGTCTTGTGACATCATCAACGCGTCAAATATGCTTAATAGCGCTGGAATCTTACGCAGATGTGCCAACACATTATATTCTTCGCCCGTCGACCGGGTCCTTTCTGGGTTCTTGCTTGGATTCTCGACCTCTTTACCTTTATTCAGGGCCTTATCTTTTCCTTTATCGGAATCCTTGGGAGCCTGTCTCTCGGGTATATAAGTCCCGGACCGGAGCACGGCTTTGCATTCTTCATTTTTGGTCCCAGAGGTGCTTGCTTCCCCTTCGTCATTTGGGAAGAACATCTCTTCTAAAGTCGGCATATCTTCATCGTGAGAAGAATATACCATGTTGCACGAAGCACCCCAGATTTCTTCGCTTTCTTCTTTATTTATTTCTTCATCCATATTTTCTTTCTTTTGACCTGGGGTTAGCTTCTCCCAGTCTTCTTTGGAGATGAAATGTTGAAGGGTGATCGCCTCGGGACGGCCCTGCTCGTACTCTTCAATCTTATTCTTTCTGGACTTGTTATTTCTATGCTTCTTTCTCTTCTTAAGAATCTGGTCTTGGCTTTGGTCCACCTTATAATATACCCTGGGCTTTGGTGGGACCACTGGCGTGATATCGTCTTTCCATTTCATACCAGGTTCTTTCTTAAGGGCTTTAAGCATTTTAATCGATTTCTTCGATAGGTGCGTAGTCCATTGTTCTTCTTGGTCTTCGCTTAATTGGCCCGGGACTTTCTCTTCCTCATGAGAGATCGTGTTGGCCTGTTCATGTGCTGATGGGCTTTGCAAGAACCCTTTTGGTAAAGTAATTTCACCGTTTTTGTATGCCTTTTCGACCCAATCTTTGAAGACCCAAAGAATCTTCAATTGAGTGCCCTATTATTCGTGTGGTATGGGCGTAAAGTTGGGTTCGTCCGATTTATCGGCATCTTCCGGGCGTTTACTGGCCGGCAGGGTTAGGCCGTTCTTCAGTGCCCCTCTGAAGATTTGGGCAACTTTATCTTTTCTGAAGGAGTACGGTTTAGATTTCTTTTGTTTGAGGGACTCAAAACTCCGTGAACTCCCTCCTGGATTGGGCCTGGGTCCCTTATTGTAATTGTTGCCATTTGTGCTACTGCTGCCGCCTTGGGTGTCTGCGTTAGCAACCATCTTATCTTTCAACGAGGTGAATGCCACTTTAGTCTCGGCTCGGGCTCCTCGTTGCGGCCTATTATTCATAAAGCTCGGCACGGTATGTGGTGACATCCTTTCCATATTGGATACCGATCTGAGCAAGTCTTTGAATGTGTTGACCTTTGTCACACCAAGAAGCATGCCCATCCACCCGTCAATGTTCTTCATGATTAGGTTGACGGCCTCATCTTCGGTTAATGTGCGGTCGCATTTGATGCTGAGGTTCCGCCATCTATTGATGAAATCAGTCATTGACTCCCCTTTCTTGGGTTTAGTACTTGCCAAATCGGCTATATTTATCTTGTCAGACACCATGACAAATCGTGCCCTGAACGAATCTGCCATCTCGTCCCAGGTCCTGATGCTGTTGTTCTCTAATGAATAATACCATTGGAAAGCGGTTCCCACCAAGCTCGAGGGAATTGTCTTAACAACAAGCAGCATCATTGCGCCGTATTGCGCGCACGAGGCTACAAAGTGGGCCAGGTGTTGTTCGGGGTTCAGGTCTTTATTGCCTTCCCCGGAGAAGGTCCTGAAGCGGGGAATCACATACCCTTTAGGATATTCTTCTAAGTCGTATATGGCAGGGTATGGATGTCCACAGTTTTTAACGGGAAGGATAGCGTATCCACCTCCAGCTATTTGCATTTGCTGGGCAATCATGGCTTGAATCTCTTTCCGGGATATCCCCGTTGGTTCAGCCTCCACCTCTATGGTTCTATGTGGATGGGGTTTAGAATCGACAGGTTGTTTTCCCTTATGATTGCTTTTGGTACTGTGGACCCCTTCTTGACGGGAGCTACCAGCTTTGAAATTGGCGTCTTGTGATTCTTGCAACGACTTGACCGCCTTAATCAATTCTTCATTTTGCTTCAGCATGGTAGCGATTAACTCCCGTTGCCTAATCAGCTCTTCGTCCCGTGCCTCGATGTGGCCTTTTAATATTTCTATTTCATCGATTGGCACTTCAGGACGTGTTTCAACGTCATCTTCATTATCGAAGAAGTCAGGGTTTTCGTTGTGGTCTTCCCCTTCCCTGCTGTTGCCCTCGGGGTTGACTCTCTTGGGAGGTCTCCTTTTCTACCATTATTTTTGTTGGTGTTGGTGACGTGAGCTTGATTAGGCGGGGGACTGGTCATCTTGAGTCATATTCACCTCAAAGCATCGTTGTCCGGATCGCATCGTAGCTTATGCGCCGATGTTGACCGAGAAGTGCTCTTCATAGCGAGCGGTTCTTCTCTTCTTCTTTGCTTGGTCAGGGGCAGTTATTTTTAAGTTGTTGAGTGGTATTCTCGAGCCTAATCGGCTGAATACACTCTTTTGACCTAGGCGGTTGAACACGCTCTCGGGCGGAGCGTTAAACTTGCCGGCCTTGCTGGGCTGGGCTTGAGATTGGGGCTTTATTGGCTGGGAACCCTTCGGGACCCACACCTGCTGGGTGCTAGGTGTTGCCTTTTGTATAGACCTCCTTGTGTTCGGAGTGGAGGCAATGGCTTGCGGCTGAGCCATGCCTTGAGATTGGTTGGGGCAGGAGACGTATCGTCTCGATCTAGCGTTCTTGACGCTCTTCCTCTGCTTGAGGGCCCTGTGAGCCTTATAGATGGCTTCCGCAGGGGTTTGAGATTTGTCCTGGCGGCGCTGAGGCCTTTGAGTTGGGCGAGGTGTGGGCTTAGGCACCTCCCATGCCTGGCGGAGCTGGCCTGTGGCCGAGTTCTTGGCCACTATTCGGAGGGCTGTGAATTTGTTGGAGATCGGGATAATCGGCCTAGCCACCACCGGTGGTTTTGGTATGCATCCGGGCCCTCTTCCCGGACGCTTGAGAGTTACGGCGCTTGGGGCGCGACCTTTGGAGCCGTCCTCTTGACGGTCGCCTTCTCCTCTTTGGGGAGGCAGTAGGAGAGGCCATTACGTTGTTGGAGATCCCCTTGGGAGTTAGGGTGATCGATTCTTCCTCCTCGTCCGGAACGGAGATCCGGACGGTCGCAGGAGTGATCGTGGCCACTGGAGCTGGGCCGTAAATGGTAAGTTCTTACGGGATGGTCCCGAAGAACATGAATAGTTTGCCCTCTGGGCTCTTTGCAGGAGTGACGGTGTAGGGAGCAAGGTTGAAGTTTCCGAAGAATGCCATTTCCTGCAAAACAAAAATACTTGAAAATTATTAGTCATTTTAGCACATAGAAGACCACTTGTATCCTTTAAGTATTCTATTTGCCTCTCTCTTTCAGAGATAAGAGGAGAATCTAGGTCCCACCGGGCGTGCCAGATCCTGTGCGACCCTTTTTCGCGCGCCGCCGCACCGCCGCCGGGCGATGGGTTCTGCGGAAGAAGGACACGGAGATCCCTCCCGAGCGTGCATCTCGTCGGGTGTCGCCGATTCTCGCCGTTTAGAGATATTTGGATGCACATTCGGGGGTTTTTAGTGATCGTGAGTTCTTGTAGATTCCGGCGGGCGCAAGCCCCCACCGTTAATTACCCCGGGCTACGAACCTCGAGGCACCTCTCGGATCTTTGAAAGAGAGAAGCAAATAGTATAGTTAAAAGATGGTCAAGTGGTCGTCTAATTTCATAAAAAGGGGTCTACTAAGATGAACCTACAAACAGACGGCTCAATCTATGAAAGACAAACCTACAAACAGACGGCTTTGTCTTATGGAGGACGAACCTACAAACAGATCGGTTCACCCATGCCACCTCGAGATGTAACCTTACCAACAGCACTGTGTTAATCTCTTCATAGGGGGCTTGAGGTGAGTCTACATACGTATCGACTCGACCTCCGTTGATCTAGAAGATAAACCTACAAACAGACCTGCTCAATCTTAACTAGTCAACAACCAATCACACAAAATACAACTCGAAGCACCGAGCCGGCTGATCTTGAGGTTGGTGAATCGGGAGAAGGGTGGATATGGCCCACGTGTTTCTTCTCACCGATCTTCTAGATCATGAATTCGTAGCACTAAGCCGATTCATAAACCTAGGAAACACAATTGCACACAATATTAAACCCGAAGCGCCGGGCCGCTCAACATCGAGGCATGTGTTAGTGAAGGAACCTACCTACGTAACGGTTCACATTCACCGTTTTGTGGATGAATCTACCAACAGACCGATTCAATCTCACAAGCTCTCGGAAATGAGTCAGAGACAAACTCGTCGACGGACGAATTCAGCCTTGCTGCTCAAATGGTCATGAATTACTTGTTCATGACACCGAGTCATTAAGATGTCACTTCGCTCGACATCGTAATGTTCTTCTTCTTCAAAGTCGACATATCTCTCCATGCCGATGTCGTGGCTTTGGTCATTCTTCAAATAACGTCAAGATGTTCTTGTCTCGACTAATCATTCTACGTGTTGCATTACTTGTGCAAAATTACTATGTTGCCCTACACCTCTTGTGTGAGCGTATTCAATCATGAGTTACTTGCTCATGGCAGCGAGTCATTAAGATGTCACCTGTCTAGGACATCGTAATGTTCTTCTTCTCCAGAGTCAACATATATCTTCATGTTAGTATCGTAGCTCTGGTTATTCTTCATTAAGTGTCAAGATGTTCTTGTCTCGACATATTCACTCATGTTGCTATCAAAGCCTTATTCATCTCGCGTCAAGATGTTCCTGTCTCGACGTATCTTGTTATTCTTCATCAAGTGTCAAGATGTTCTTGTCTCGACATATCTTCTCGTATTGCTATTAAAGCTTTAATCATCTCACGTCAAGATGTTCTTGTCTCAACGTACCTTCTTTTTATATTGCTATCGAAGCCTTAATCATCCTACGTCAAGATGTTCTCGTCTTGACTAATGTGTGCAAATATTCTCAAGTGGCTCTACACTCCTTATGTGAGCATATTTATTCATTTCTAAATGCATAAAGTCTATTATATAATATCTCTCATTATTATTTTTATTATGAAGATGCATTTATTTATTATTATTATTATTATTATTATTATTATATTCTTATTACTATTATTATTTTTTATTATTATTATTTTTATTTCTTAAACTCTATTTATCTATGTAGAAAATTATTTACAAAAATAATAGAAAAAGGGGTAGCTATTAATATTTTTGGGATTTTTATAATGGCTAAAATAATAGAATTTTTATTTTTTATTATTTCTAAACCCTATTTATTTTGTAGAAAATCACTTACAAAAATAATAGAAAATAAAATGGTTATGATTTTTATTTATATATTTTTTTTTAAAATGCTTATAATAGCTAAAGTAATAGAATTTTGTTATTATATTCTATTATATTGTAATACTATTCATTATGTAAGAATTATTTACAAAATTAAAAGATGGTTAGTTATACTATTTTACTATTATTATTTTTATTATTATTATTTTTTTATTTTTAATATCTATAATAGCTAAAAAGAAATTATTACTAATATTTTATCCTATTTATTATACTATTCATTATATCTATTTTTATTATCTCTATTTATTATCTATAGAAAAGTATAAGATTTTTATTATTACCATTATTAGTTGAAAAATAACTATAAGAGATGAAATTTAGTATACTTTTATTACAACTATTATTTTTATTTCATTTTATTCATCAAAAGTATTTTTATTGTATATTTGTATAGAAATAACAAAAGAAATACAATTCATATTATAAAACTATATTATCATTTTTTTTATTATAAAAGAAAATGTATTTTACTATTTATTACCATAGTAGTATATTTTGTATATTTTGTGCTATTTATTTTTATTATTCTTTTTACAGAAAATATCAATATAATATCTATTATTATTATATTTATTTTTTTTATTATTTTTTTTTTATTTATCAAAGAATATAGCTAATCTCATTATCTATTATAGTATATTACTATCATCATTATTATTTCATGGAAAATCACTTGGAAAATCACTAAAATATATCTAGTTATTATTTATGATTTTTATTTGTATTTTTGGAATTTTTGTAGTATTTAAAATGACAAGTCAAAGCTAGGTCAACTATATCAATATATGTAATGTCTTTTGCTTTTAAATTGTTTTATCATGATTATATTTTTAAAACTGGAATATTATTGCATAGAAAAATAGTATGAAAAATAAGAAAATTTTAGAAATAAATTTGAGTCAATTTGGAGTTTAGTAGTATTTTCAAATGATTTATTTACTAATTAGATTTGATTTTCTGTTATTAACTTAATGGGCTTTAATTAAGACGGGCCAGCTTTTATTATTTTTTTTTGACTGGGCTTAACACATACTGGGCTAGACTTTTCTGTTATTATTCCTCTTTTATTTTCCGTTGGGCCCAATATGGCACTGGGCCGAACTCTTTCTATTATCATCTCCTTAATAACACGGGCCACAGGATCTACTCTGAGATTGGTGTTAACGATGATCAGAGGCTGAGATTGTTTCATTATACTTCTGCTTACAAGCCCCGTTCGATTACTATTAGATCGGTGTAGATGTGCCAAGATCTGTGCCAAGCGCTTCTAAGTTCGTGCTACTGAATCGAACGTTGCCGTCTTCTCCAACGTCTTGCGCCGGTGAACCTCTTCTCCGGTGAAAGATCAGAGCATGTGAATAGTGTCGCCTCATCTCATAGAGTGTGATTATCGTCTCTGATCGGAGATCGATGCGGTAAAAGAGTGATGATGCCTATACCGCTTTCGGTACCAATGGTAATCCCGGTACCGAGTTGATTGTTTTATCAATTTCTTACCCAATTGATCGATAATTTTCACAATTCTTACATTGAAGCGTGTCGCCTTGGCCTAGTCGGCATGTTCATTGGTTATTCTTATGCTAGGGATCATTAAAATAGCAACTAAGCCGATCTGTCGATGGTACCACTCGATATCTATTCTTCGCATTGACAACCTTGATCATTCAAACTTCATAGATATTGAAACACGCATTCTTTTCTCTGTTCATCACCTTATGCCTTTCGTGTGCTGAATTTCCATGAATTTCATGCTTTTAATTGGAATAGAAAGGCATGGGCAATACATAGTGTTTAATCATCTTTAGCACAATTGAACATCTTGATTGAAGCATACTGGATTTGAATGATCAATGTTGCAGCAGTATTGGGAGGGTTACACAAACCCTTCAACCAATTTCAATTGAGATTGTAATCCAATTGCTTTATCCAAATTGAACCCGGGAGGGTTACAAAAACCCTTTCAACCGAGATTTGAATAGCAATTCTGCTGTTGTATAGCTCCAAAGAATGGTTAGAGGCAGTAAAAGATATAAGAAGAATGGAGAGGGGAAAGAAAACTAGAAAGAAATGAAATTCAAAGAAATTCAACTCAAATTCTTTATTGTACAATTACTTACATTGCTCTTCCAAGAGAATTACACATCACAAAGGGAGGATTACCTAGATCTTGATTATTCGGGGTGAATAGGTGATCAAAGGCCTAATCTTGATCAAAAGAATGGAAAATTGAACTTTCTTAGCTTCCCTCTCTTTCTTTCAATCATTTGTGTGGCTGCCTCTTTTCTCCTCCTTTCGGATCTAGGATGGGGTGTGACTGAGTTCTCAAGTTATCCACCGAGATCTATCATCGAAAGAGAAGTGAAGTGTAATGAATTTCAGCTTAGAGAGAGAGTATGAATCGGGGGGTTGATCAATTATGCTCCGTAGTTTATATAGGCTCCAATTATGCTCCAATCATGGCCAATCGTGTTTCTTTTCGCACCAATTGTGCTTTCTTAATCCCTCGGATTGCTATTGTGGCATGATCACGCCTTTGATCCAATAATTCAATGGCTCACATTAATCCGCTTGTGTTTCTTGTGAGCAAAATTGATGGTTTGGATCGATGACCTGGCTCTATGATTGCAATTTGACTCTTCCATACACTCTCCTCCTTGAGAACCGAGTGAATTACACCTCTTCATTATCTTTCGGTTCTGTGCACCACCCTCATCATGGGAATTCATTCATAGAGAAGTTAATCCGTGCCGGTAACCGCCTCAACTGCATCGTGGGACCCACATCAAGCTTCCTGAACCGCCAATTTGTCCAATTATCTCCTAAATAGCTCAATTGCATTATACACTCGACTCCCTTCTTCTTGAATACGAGTGACGTATAGTGCACTATATCAAATAGAAACTACTCTGTCGCATTCTCCTTATCGAAAGCTTTCCAACGATATATAATTTGTAATTTTCCATTGCCGATTAGACATCTTTCCATTTTTCGAATTATTTTCTGTCGAAGACTCGGGTAAACAGAAGAGAGGAGCTCGCACGGGGAGAAGAGGATCATTCTGTCTCGGTGGGCTCCATTGGCAGTGGAAGAAACGAGAGAAAGGGGTGGCGCGGCTCAGGTGGACTTGGCGCACGGATTTGGGCCCCACACGTCAGGTTTAATGAGACACAGTAAAGGTGTGCCGAGTTCACATGGACATTTACTCCTTTAAAAATCGCCTCCAGCGCCAAACTCGGTTCTATTATGCTTAGCGCCTCCAGATTGCACCCAGTGAAGCATGGTCCCCAAGTTACACCCAAAAGGACCAATGATTAAATCCTGCCCTTTGATTAATCTGATTTTCTTTCTCCAATTAATTTTAATAGATCCCTTCATCCAAAAATCATGAAAATTTTACCAAAATTCTCTAAAATCATGATGATCATCTCTGTATTTTTATATTCCATTTTTACCCCCGTCCGCTTGTGCTAAAAATTCCATGATCAATAAAACCCCGTTTTATTCTTATAAAATCCCTATTTATCAAATTGTAGCTCAAATTGTCTCTCGCTAATTCTCTCTCTCCTCGCAGAAACCACCCTAACTAAATACCAATTAGACTTATATTGATATTCATTAGGGTTTGATTTGATCAAATGCCGACTACTTATCAAGAATTAATACAAATCTAGACTTGATCAAAGTGGTTGCTCCTACTTTGGCACTGATCGGTCTTGTGAAATTGACTTTCAATCCCTTAACATGAGGGTAATTTGGTCATAGAGCCGACTACTTATCAGCAATTGACACAAATTAAAGCATGGTTAGGTGGTTGCTCACGCTTTGGCACCGTGGTCACCTTGAAAGCAAAAATCACATTGGGATTTCTCATGATTGGTTGTATCAAAATACCGGCTTGGCATTGATACTATTTCATGTAGTACAGGGATTGTACTGCTTCAGCTCATAGGGTTTGACCTTGGCTTTCTCTCTTGTATTTCTTCCTTCAACCTTTCAGGGGTAAACAGTATGACCTGATTGCTGTGAAGCCACGGGCGACCCAGCAACGCCCGATAAGAGGTTTCAGCGTCGATGACATAGAATTTAGTAGGCGCTCTTAGGCTTCCGCATTGCAGGTTCAGAGTTATAGCTCCCAGGGCCTTTTGGGAGTTTTGATTGAAGCCATGAATGATCACCTTTTCGTCAGATAGGTTCTTCACGTCTAAGGTGATGGTCTTCAGAGTTTTAAGCGGCATGATATTGATTGAAGACCCTGCGTCAACCAGGATGCGACCAACCTTTTGCCCTCCGCAGTTTCCGGTGATGTATAGCGGGCGGTTATGGTCGACGGTGCCTATTAAGAGGTCATCGTCTCGTAAAATTTATGCAGCGGCGGCGCTTGGCGCGTGAATAGGGCTTCCTGCATATTTTGCTCGATGAAATATGACTTGTACTTCTCGGGATCTTGCAAGGCCTGGATTAGCACCTCCCTTAGGTCTTGTGACATCATCAACGCGTCAAATATGCTTAATAGCGCTGGAATCTTACGCAGATGTGCCAACACGTTGTATTCTTCGCCGTCGACCGGTCCTTTCGGGTTCTTGCTTAGGTTCTCGACCTCTTTACCTTTATCCGGGGCCTTATCCTTTCCTTTATCTAATCCTTGGGAGCTTGTCTCTCGGGTATATAAGTCCCGGACGGAGCACGCTTTGCACTCTTCATTCTTGGTCCCGCAGGTGCTTGCTTCTCCTTCGTCATTCGGGAAGAACATCTCCTCTAATGTTGGCATATCTTCGTCGTGAGAAGAATATACCATATTGCACGAAGCACCCTGCATCTCTTCGCTTTCTTCTTTATTTATTTCTTCATCCACATTTTCTTTCTTTTGACCTAGGGTTAGCTTCTCCCAGTCTTCTTTGGAGATGAAATGTTGGAGGGTAATCGCCTCGGGACTGCCCTGCTCGCATTCTTCAATTTTATTCTTTCTGGACTTGTTATTTCTATGCTTCTTTCTCTTCTTAAGAACCTGGTCTTGGCTCTGGTCCACCTTATAATATACCCTGGGCTTTGGTGGGACCACTGGTGTGATGTCGTCTTTCCATCTCATGCCAGGTTCTTTCTTAAGGGCTTTAAGCATTTTAATCGATTTCCTCGATAAGTGTGTAGTCCATTGTTCTTCCTGGTCTTCGCTTAATTGGTCCGGGATCTTCTCTTCCCCGTGAGAGATCATTTTGGCCTGTTCATGGGCCGATGGGCTTTGCAAGAACCCTTTAGGTAAAGTAATTTCACCATTTTTGTACGCCTTCTCGACCCAATCTTTGAAGACCCAGCAATCTTCAATTGAGTGCCCTAATACTCTGTGGTATGGGCAGAAGTTGGGTTCGTCCGATTTATCGGCATCTTCCGGGCGTTTACTGGCCGGCAGGGTTAGGCCATTCTTCAGTGCCCCCCTGAAGATCTGAGCAACTTTATCTTTTCTGAAGGAGTACGGTTTAGATTTCTTTTGTTTAAGGGATTCAAAACTCCGTGAACTCCTCCCCGATTGGGCCCGGATCCCTTGTTGTAATTGTTGCCATTTGTGCCACCGTCGCCGCTTTGGGTGTCTGCGTTAGCAACCATCTTATCATTTAACGAGGTGAATGCCACCTTGGTCTCGGCTCGGCTCCTCGTTGCGCCTATTATTCATGAAGTTCGGCACGGTGTGCGGTGACATTCTTTCCATATTGGATACCGATCTGAGCAAGTCTTTGAATGTGTTGACCTTTGTCACACCAAGAAGCATGCCCATCCACCCGTCAATGTTTTTCATGATTAGGTTGACGACCTCATCTTCTGCTTAATGTGCGGTCACATTTGATGCTGAGGTTCCGCCATCTATTGATAAAATCTGTCATTGACTCCCCTTTCTTGGGTTTAGTGCTCGCCAGATCGGCTATGTTTATTTTATCAGACACCATAACAAAACGTGCCCTGAACGAGTCTGCCATCTCGTCCCAGGTCCTGATGCTGTTGTTTTCCAGCGAATAATACCATTGGAAGGCGGTTCCCACTAGGCTTTGAGGGAATTGTCTTAACAACAGTGCATCATTGCCGCCGTGTTGCGCGCATGAGGCTACAAAGTGGGCCGTGTGTTGTTCGGGGTTCTGGTCTTTGTTGCCTTCCCGGAGAAGGTCCCGAAGCGGGGGATCACATACCCTTTAGGATATTCTTCCAAGTCGTATATGGCGGGGGTATGGATGTCCACGCTTTTTGACGGGAGGGATAGCGTATCCACCTCCAAACTATTTGCATTTGTTGGCAATCATGGCTTGAATCTCTTTCCGGGATATTCCCGTTGGTTCAGCCTCCACTTCTATGGTTCTGTGTGGATGGGGTTTAGAATCGATGGGTTGTTTTCCCTTATGATTGCTTTTGGTACTGTGGACCCCTTCTTGACGGGAGCTACCAGCTTTGAAATTGGCGTCTTGTGATTCTTGCAATGATTTGACCGCCTTAATCAGTTCTTCATTTTGTTTTAGCATGGTAGCAATTAGCTCCCGTTGCCTAATCAACTCTTCATCCCGTGCCTCGATGTGGCCTTTTAGTATTTCAATTTCATCGATAGGCATTTCGGGACGTGTTTCGCCGTCATCTTCATTGTCAAAGAGATCAGGGTTTTCGTTGTGATCTTCCCCTTCCCTGCTATTACCTTCGGGGTTGACTCTCTTGGGTGGTCTCCCTTTTCTACCATTATTTTTGTTGGTATTGGTGACGTGAGCTTGATTAGGCGGGGACGGTCATCCTGGTCATATTCACCTCGCAAGATCGATGTCCTGGATCAGTATCGTAGCTTATGCTGATGGTGTTGACTGAGAAGTGCTCTTCATAACGAGCGGTTCTTCTCTTCTTCTTTGTTTGGTCAGGGGTAGTTATTTTCAGTTTATTGAGTGGTATTCTCGAGCCTAACCGGCTGAACACACTCTTCTGGCCTAGGCGGCTGAATACACTTTCGGGCGGAGCGCAAGAGTTGCTTGCCTTTCTGGGTTGGGCTTGAGACTGGGGTTTTGTTGGCTGGGAACCCTTCGGGACCCACACCTGCTGGGTGCTAGGTGTTGCCTTTGATGTAAACCTCCTCGGGTTCGGAGTGGAGACAATGGCTTGCGGCTGAGCCATGCCTTGAGAGTGATCGGGGCGGGAGACGTATCGTCTCGACCTAGCGTTCTTGACGCTCTTCCTCTGCTTGAGGGCCCTGTGAGCCTTATAGATGGCTTCTGCAGGGCTTGAGACTTATCCTGGCGGCGCTGAGGCCTTTGAGATGGGCAAGGTGTGGGCTTAGGCACCTCCCATGCCTGGCGGAGCTGGCCTGTGGCCGAGTTCTTGGCCACTATGCGGAGAGCTGTAAATTTGTTGGAGACCGGGATAGCTGGCCTAGCCACCAGCTGGTTTTGGTATGCATCCAGGGCCCTCTTCCTGGACACTTGAGAGTTGCGGGCAGTCTGGGCTGCGACCTTTGGGGCTGTCTTTTTAGACGGTCGCCTTCTCCTCTTTGGGGAGGTAGTAGGAGAGGCCATGACATTGTTGGAGATGCCCTTGGGAGTTAGGGTGATCGAGTCCTCCTCTTCGTCTGGAATGGAGATCTGGACGGTTGCGGGAGTGATCGTGGCCACTGAAGCTGGGCCATAAATGGTAAGTTCTTGCGGGATAGTCCCGAAGAACATGAACAATTTGCCCTCTGGGCTCTTTGCAGGAGTAACAGTGTAGGGAGCGAGGTTGAAGTTTCCGAAATATGCCATTTCCTGCAAAAACAAAAATACTTGAAAATCATTAGTCATTTTAGCACATAGAAGACCACTTGTATCTCTTAACTATTCTATTTGCCTCTCTCTTTCGTAGATAAGAGGAGAATCTAGGTCCCACCGGCGTGCCGATCCCGTGCGACCCTTTTTCGCGCGCTCCGCACCGCCGCCGGGGCGATGGGTTGCGGAAGAAGGACACGGAGATCCCTCCCGAGCGTGCATCTGCGGGTGTCGGCCGATTCTCGCCGTTTAGAGATTATTTGGATGCACATTCGGGGGGTTTTTAGTGATTGTGAGTTCTTGTAGATTCCGGTGGGCGCAAGCCCCCACCGTTAATTACCCCCGGGCTACGAACCTCGAGGCACCTCTCGGATCTTTGGAAGAGAGAAGCAAATAGTATAGTTAAAAGATGGTCAAGTGGTCGTCTAATTTCATAAAAAGGGGTCTACGGAAGATGAACCTACAAACAGATCGGTTCAATCTATGGAAGACAAACCTACAAACAGATCGGTTTTGTCCTATGGAGGACGAACCTACAAACAGATCGGTTCAGTCCATGCCACCTCGAGATGTAACCTTACCTACAGACCAGGTTAATCTCTTCATAGGGGGCTTGAGGTGAGTCTACATACAGATCGACTCGACCTCCGTTGATCTAGAAGATAAACCTACAAACAGACCGGTTCAATCTTAACTAGTCAACAACCAATCACACAAAATACAACTCGAAGCGCTGAGCCGGTTGATCTTGAGGTTGGTGAATCAGGAGAAGGGTGGATATGGCCCACGTGTTTCTTCTCACCGATCTTCTAGATCATGAATTCGAAGCACTAAGCCGATTCATAAACCTAGGAAACACAATTGCACACAATGTCAAACCTGAAGCGCCGGGCCGCCGACATTGAGGCATGTGTTAGTGAAGGAACCTACCTACGAACGGTTCACATTCATCGTTTTGTGGATGAATCTACCTACGAGCGATTCAATCTCACGGTCTCGGAAATGAACCGGAGACGAACTTATCGACGGATGAGTTCGGTCTTGCCACTTCAAATGGTCATGAATTACTTGTTCATGACACCGAGTCATTAAGATGTCGCTTCGCTCGACATCGTAATGTTCTTCTTCTTCAAAGTCGACATATCTCTCCATGCGATGTCGTAGCTTTGGTCATTCTTCAGCGAGCGTCAAGACGTTCTCGTCTCGACTAATCATTCTACATGTTGCATTACTTGTGCAAAATTACTATGTTGCCCTACACCCCTTGTGTGAGCGTATTCAATCATGAGTTACTTGCTCATGACAGCGAGTCATTAAGATGTCACCTATCTAGGACATCATAATGTTCTTCTTCTTCAGAGTCGACATATATCTCCATGTTAGTATCGTAGCTCTGGTTATTCTTCATCAAGTGTCAAGATGTTCTTGTCTCGACATGTTCCTTCATGTTGCTATCAAAGCCTTATTCATCTCACGTCAAGATGTTCCTGTCTCGACATATCTTATTATTTTTCATCAAGTGTCAAGATGTTCTTGTCTCGACATATCTTCTCATGTTGCTATCAAAGCCTTAATCATCTCACGTCAAGATGTTCTTGTCTCAACGTATCTTCTCGTATTGCTATTAAAGCCTTAATCATCTCACGTCAAGATGTTCTTGTCTCAACGTATCTTCTCGTATTGCCATTGCAACCTTATTTATCCTCTGTCAAGATGTTCTCGTCTTGACTAATCTTTCTAAGTGTTATATCATGTGTGCAAATATTCTTACGTGGCTCTACACTCCTTATGTGAGCATGTTTATTCATTTCTAAAATGCACAAAGTCTATTATATAATATCTTCCATTATTATTTTTTATTATGAAGATGCATTTATTTATTATTATTATTATTATTATTATTATTATTATTATATTCTTATTATTATTATTATTTTTCATTATTATTATTTTTATTTCTTAAACTCTATTTATCTATGTAGAAAATTATTTACAAAAATAATAGGAAAAGGGGGTAGCTATTAATTAGAGTTTCATTTATATTTTTGGGATTTTTTATAATAGCTAAAATAGTAAAATTTTATTTTTATTATTTCTAAACTCTATTCATTTTGTAGGAAATTACTTACAAAATACTAGAAAATAAAATGGCTATGATTTTTATTTGTATTTTTAAAATGTTTATAATAGCCAAAGTAATAGAATTTTATTATTATATTCTATTATATTGAAACACTATTCATTATGTAAGAACCATTTACAAAATTAAAAGGTAGTTAGCTATACTATTTTACTATTATTATTTTTTTATTTTTATATTTTTAATATCTATAATAGCTAAAAAGAAATCATTACTAATATTCTATCCTATTTATTATACTACTCATTATTTTTATTATTTCTATTTATTATTTATAGAAAAGTATAAGATTTTTTATTATTAATTGAAAATAGCCATAAGAGATAAAATTCATTATGTTTTTTGTTATTTTTATTACAACTATTATTTTTATTACATTTTATTCATCAAAAGCATTATTATTGTATATATTTGTATAGAAATAACAAAAGAAATACAATTCATATTATAAAACTATATTATCATTTTTATTATAAAAGAAAATGTATTTTACTATTTATTACCATAGTAGTATATTTTGTATCTTTTGTGCTATTTATTTTTATTATTCTTTTTACAGAAAATATCAATATAATATCTATTATTATTATATATTTTTTTTATATATTTTTTTTTATTTATCAAAGAATATAGCTAATCTCATCATTTATTATGGCATATTACTATCATCATTATTATTTCATGGAAAATCACTAAGAAATCACTAAAATATATCTAGTTATTATTTATGATTTTTATTTGTATTTTTGGAATTTTTATAGTATTCAAAATGACAAGTCAAAGCTAGGTCAACTATATCAATATATGTAATGTTTTTTGCTTTTAAATTGTTTTATCATGATTATATTTCTAAAACTGGAATATTATTATATAGAAAAAACAATATGAAAAATAAGAAAATTTTAGAAACAAATTTGAGTCAATTTGGAGTTCAGGAACATTTTCAAATCATTTATTTATTCTATATTATCACTATTCTGTTATCATTTAATTACTGGGCCTAATCTGGGCCGTCAGATATATATTGAGATTAGTGCGCATCTTTCTAACTCTCTTCTTCATTTGGGCCGCCAGATTAGTTTGAGATACGTGTTTAATGGATCTACGGCCCAGATTAGTGCAGAGTTATTATTCAAATGTTTAAACATACCTGGGCCGTTAGATTTAATTAAGATACGTATTTAATATGTATAAGGCCCAGATCTTCTTCCGTTTAAATTTTCGAACTATCGCCAAATCTCACTCATTAAAGATTCTTCAAGATTAGCGAACGCTTCAAGAATCGTGCAGAAGGTCTCTCCTCGCCCTCGACTTCCGTTGCATCGAGATTCGCGTGTATGGCGTTCCCGACGACCGAGCTCTCCTTCTCCGATCGTACCCATGCCCTAGCGTCGCCTCGCTGTGTGGGGTCCTTCTACATTGTCTCGATCAAAGATCCATACGGCGATTGATGCTTATATGACTATGTCGGTTGAGGTGTACCAATCGAGATCGGTACCGAGATGATCTTTCTTCCAAATTTATTAGAATTAACCAAAATTCTTGACAATTTCAAACTTGTTGAGCGTCGCCTTAGCATGTTTAAACAGTTTGATATAGGAAATGAGGTTCTTCTTTGCCCTTTAGCATGCTGAAGCACGGCTTTGTTCGGTGTAAGGTGGTACCACCAGATCGGCTCAATTCTTTGATGTTTAATGAACTAACATCTTCAATTATATCTTCTCAGGCCTAAAGGCTCACCCAACTTAAGTTAGGGCCAGTGGCTCGCTGAGAGTTAGATGTTTTCCTTCATTTAATCGACGATATACTGATTTGTGCCAGAATTGAAGCAATTACAAGAATTAACTAATGTATTCAACTGGAATTATGCAATTGATATAACTAGAAACCAGAAGATCATCACCTATTATCTACTATGCAAATACAAGTAAAGGAATTGAATAGCAAATGAGAAAATCATAAAAGAAACAGTATAACAGTAAAATAGAAATTGAATTATAAGTTTTCAATGCTTTCTTGACTGATCCAGGCCTAAAGGCTCACCAATCACTTTGTGATTGGGCCAGTGGCTCACTGGATTCAATCAATTGCCATTGATTAAGGCTAAAGAAAGAACAAGATGAAGAAAAAGGAAATATAACAGATTTCTTAAAGAATAGTGGCAAGAACAGAAAAGAAATCAATTGACTACCCAACTAGCCATGTTAAAGCTCTAAATTCATTTACAAAGAGTGAAAGAAAATTATCAATTGAATGCATGAACAGTTACCTCTTAATCTGAATAGTAATCTAAATCAATCAATCTCTTTGTAATTTCTCTTCTTTTCTATAATTGGCGACTGCTAGTGTATATGTAAATGTATAGGCCCTCTCAACTGCTCTGCTAATGGATGTATGTATATGTCTCTGACTGTTGCTGGATTTTCAGTTTATATAGGCTAATTAGGCCGATCAATCCCAATTGTGATTGGTTGATTGTCTTCTACTCGGATTGCCAGCCTGGATGCATCTCCACCCTTCATTACACTCGCTTGGATGGTTGAGATCAAGTTGTGCTTGTTGTGGAACTTCAATAACCGTTTTCTGTTATCCTTTGACTGTGCCGCGATTTTGTTTGACTTCACACTCTCAATTACTCATATAACTCAACTGACAAGCGGGCCCAAGGTCATTACTTACTATTTAAGCACTCCATGATCACTCTTAACGCCGTTTCATTCATTCACCATTTCCAATTTCACCGAGTTCATTTCTGCCCCATTTCTTTCTTTTGATCAATTAGCATCTCATACCTCGAATTGCCTCATCAATCCACCTCCATTGGCGCGCCTTGCCTCAAAGGATCCACCTTGTAGTGCAATTTGATCTCCGTAGTGTCAATTCATCTCTTCCTATCGATTCAATTTCCTAGAATAAACCGATTTCATCCTTTGTTCATTCCTTTTCATCTCGTTGATTCAATAGCACCTATCATTCGGTCGCCTAATCATCACCATCCGTCAGATCATCTTCAATCATGGTGAGGCGTCAAGGGAAACGGAAGGCGCAAGCTTTGCTTGAATCGGGCAATGGCGAGAAGAAGAGAGAGGGAGAAGGCCCTTCCGCCAGCTTGGATGCGCACGGCACACGTGATCCAAAGGGCAGAGGAGAAGCGGAGCAGCGGCATAGGGCTCATGCGCCAGGTTTATCTCTCTCTCGCTTTCCTTTTAAATTCAGTTACGTTGAACTGAATGAATAAGCTATATAGACTTGGTTCATGGCTTAACTATGCGCCTCTCATCCGAATCTCGACTATTGGGCCCCATTGTCAGATGTAAATGGGCTTAGGAGTAGCCATGTCAGCAACTTAGGATTAATCATGCTAATGTGGCGTGTTTCTATTGGCTGCTTCATCTGATCTGGCAATGTTTATATTAATCACCTTGTTTAATTTTGCATTGACCGTGCATTAATCCTATGAGTGACACATGGCACATAATAGGGCCCACCCTTTGTATAGTCTTGGTCCAATGGCTCTTGCCATGTGTATCAATTGTAATCAATATGGTGAGGTGGCCGGCTAGAACAATGCCATGTGGCACACCGAGTTGAGTGGCTTAATGTGGCCGTGCTGCCATGTGGCTTAAGGTTAAGTGAGGTGGCCTCCTCTCGCAGTTGCGCCATGTGGCACGGGGGAGTGTAGTGGACCATCGGTGTGATGCCATGTGGCATAGGATAGTATGAGGTGGACCCGTCGGATCTTGCCACGTGGCATGCGCTCGGTGGGGCCCACATGTCGTGTCGATGTATGGTGGTGGGGCCCACATGGTCGAGGTGGACCAATGGGGTGCCGACACGTGTCATGAGGTGGCCCAGAGAGATGTCGACACGTGTCACACCCTCTCTCTTCCCCGATTCGGTGTAGGTGTGCTTAGGATCCCCGCTTGCACCCGGATGTGTCTCTGTCCCCAAGTTGCACCTGCATGAACCCTCGATTGAATCTCACCCTTTGATTAATCCATTTATTCTCGTCTTTATTTTCCCCGAATTTATTTTAATAGCTCCACTTATCCAAAAATCATGAAAATTTCACCAAAAATCCCTAAATTCATGATGATCATCCCTGTAATTTTTAATTCCATTTTTACCCCTGCCTCTCTGAATTAAAAATTCTTTTGTCCATAAAACCCTAATATTCCTTATGAATTAATCCCCGATCTCAATTGTAGCTCGTGTCTCTCGCCAATTATCTCCTCTTGCAGAAACCACCCTAACTAAATACCAATTAGACTTATATTGATATTCATTAGGGCTTGATTTGATCAAATGCCGACTACTTATCGCAATTAATACAAATCTAGACTTGATCGTGGTTGCTCCCGGCTTTTTCGCACCTGATCGGTCTTGTGAAATTGACTTTCAATCCCTTAACATGAGAGTGACTTGGTCAAAGAACCGACTACTTATCGAATTGACACAAATCAAAGCATGGTTAGGTGGTTGCTCATGACTTTGGCACCAGTCGGCCTTGAAAGTAAAATCACATTTGGAATTTCTCATGACTAGTTGCATCAAAATGCTAGCTTGGCATTGACATCATTTCATGTAGCATAGGGATTATACTTGCTTCACTCCTTTCTAGGGTTAGCTCCAAAGGCGATTTTAGGGTTCAATTACGGTCCCTATAGCAGTCACCGAGGTGTGGGGTCCACCTGTCGCTGAAAATGGTCACATGGGTGACTCATCGATAGGCTATGTTGTTAGATTCATCTACAAGGGACCGCCAGTGGGTCCCACTTGTCGAGAAAATGTAATCAAATGGTGACCCATCGAGATTTTCTCTCTCCCTAAATCTCCCGAGGGTCGCCCACCTCGAATGAGTAGGAGGTAGTGGGGTATTTATACTCTTCACTTCATGCCCAAAGCATTCCATTGTGGGACTAATGAATTCATTCCGGGTTAAGCAAATGACCTCTTCGATCAGTGGGTCATCTTTTCATTGCTTTCTCTCCTTCCCTCTTCTTATGATTTGTCATTAATCATCAATTTATTTTCATTTATTCATTTACTCATCCTTGAAATTTTTCAAGGGTAAACAGTCCTATACCCGATTAAGTTGATACTGAGTTACTGGACACTTTAGCGAGATCGAGCACTATTTGCCGAGGCGTACAAATCCACTCCACTGTGGTCATGAGGAAAAAAAATCAAGATAACATGTCTATAAGAATCTAAACATGAGATATATAGTCGTTATTATTATTATGCTCCGATTCGAATTTAAAATTCTCAGTAATTACATTATTAGTTTGAGTTATAATATCATATATAAAAAGAAATATATTTTTGTACTATTTTATTATCTTCCGAGTGCGAGGTCTCTGACCTCATAGTCTATGTCAGAATATCAGATCGCGCGGAAATTAGGGGGATTAATTCAATTTTAGTTTTCAAAATCTTACAATGTTAAACTTTTTGTAAAGATGTTTATTGAATTATCTCACGTTCAAGTAGTGGGATCCATAGGGACAACGAAACACGCATGCCAGCGCGTCACGTTTGTCCCGTCCTTTTACTAGACCTACCCCTCACAACCTATGTCAAGTACATATTATTATTTTGCTTATTTATTCATCTTCTCGGGATTTTCCAGATGTTACCCTAGCATGATTTATATAAAATCGGATTATAACATTCATGCTCTGATACCACCGAAGGATGTCACACCCCAGAAATAAATGAATCGGATTAGGGGTGCTAATTCCGCCACGTACGCACGACGAGACGTGCGTACGAAAGGCTAAGTGAATAAGAATGAAAATAAAGAGAATCCCAGGATAAACAAAACAATAATAATAATACAAAACAAAACAGTCCAGAATATACAGATAAATACAACGCCAGACACCGGCGGGGCTAACACCATCGGAATGGGTAGCAAAATCTCTCAAATAAAACCCAAAGAAAGAAATCAAAAACCCGATGCCCGATAAGCCCTAATCAACTACCCGCCTCACTGTGCTGATGCGGCGAAGCACCTCTGATATCACGCAGGACTGCTGCACCTAGCACTCTCATCAAAACTCGAGCCCATACCTGTAAACCTGGATCCCACAACCATCGTGGAAACGTGAGTAATTTTAAAAAAATTACTCAGTACGGATTTAGATCCAGCCTTAAGATTTGATCTTCTTTCCTAGACTGGACCCAAATACCGATACCGAATTTAAATGCAATTTATTTATTTTAATATATGTTAATGTATTATTATTTTATACATTTCGAGACCTCTACATGAATGACATGAAATGACAAATAACCCAAAAGAGAAAATCTGTGGAAATAGTAATATAATATAAAATATAAGGTACGAGAAAACAAACACCCGAAATAAATACCCCAATTTGCAAATCACCAGATCTATCCCAAGCGGGCGCCACCAGCGTCCCAACTTACGAACTTGGGCCTTGCCTAAGCGGGCGCCACCAACACGACCAACTTACGAACTTAGGACTTTATGTTTATGCGACGCCAATGCCGCATAAACGGAAATCGGCTCCCGAGGCGATAACGCCCTAGGAGAGTGAGCGTGCATAAGCACGTACTGCAGTCTCTAAATACGGTAATTCACCTTACAAAATAAAAGCAAGTGGATAATTATGTCTTCGGTTGCCATATCGCCAAAGGAGATAACTACTCGTGAATTAACAAATCGAAATCAAATGGGAGCCTACACTGTACTAACTAAGGGTCAGAGGACCGCATCCCGTAAAAGTATCAAAACGAAATATAACAAATGGGAGCCTACACTGTACCCACTAAGGCCAGTGGACCGCATCCCGACTTTCTCTGTACCAACTACGGGCCAAAGGAGAAAGCCCTTCGGACAATATTAGGATCCTAAATACGCGGATAAATATAATACTATAGTATCACGAAATAGATTCCGCCTCGGATATGGCCGCCCACACTAAATACTTGAAGTACACGGTATCCTAAATCGCTCAAATTTGGATTAAAAATTTAATCATATAAAGAATAATGATAAGATATATAATAAAGATCAAAAGAAAACACTCGACACAAACCGAACCCGCCAAATGACGGAATCGGTGGATAATCCGACAGTACACGCGTTAGCATATATACGAATAGGTGGGTCCCACAGTGCCTATGGGTCACCGTACGTAACCACAACGGTGCAGTTATGCAAGGCAACTTAGACTGGAAATTACCCGGTCCGCCTCTCAGCACTCCCATGCATTTAATGCATGATTAACTACCTAGCTTAATTAATAATTAGTAATAGTAATAATATTTTCCTAATAAATATAATCTACAACTTGAATTATTTAATTCTATCTGATCCTATCTCGGGACTATTTCCCGAATCCTACCCCTATCCTGTCTACGTGCAATATGACATGATATGACATGCGAATGCGGGTATGTCTCGAATATGCTGGTCAATTTACCGGATGCAAATGACAGGTCAATTTTGGTCTCTAATCAAAGTTTGGTCGAAAGTACCGCAATTCAGATTTATTTTAAAAATAGTTTTAATTTCGGTTTGGGTTCCTAATTCTGAAGAAAGAAGATGAATCCCAGGAAATCGTACCTGAGAATAATTTGGTTAGGTCAGAACGTCAAATTGCTAAATCTCAGGTGGCGCATCATGATCTTGTCAGATGAGCCGTTTCATCTCGAGTGTATTCGTTTGTCGGCTCGTTAAGATATTTTCGAAAACCTATGAAGTCAAAAATAGATTAAATGGGCGAGTATCGTATTCACATTGGGTCCGTTAGGTCGGGATATACCCACTCAAAGGCGGGAGTATTATTATTTGAAAATTATAATCATATTATGTTTATTTTGATAAATATAATTAACTAAATTTTATTTAGATTTATTAATTTATCTTAACATTATCACTTAATTATTTTAATTATAATTAGAAAATTCAATTATTTAGAAATAGAGAAATTGATTAATATATATAATATTATATAATTAATATTATTCTTATTAAAAATAGAGAAATTGATTATTATATATTTTATGTTATAAATTATTATCATACCTCAATTATTACTTTAAAATTTCTAATTATTTATATCATACTCTTTAATTATATTTTATTTTATATATTTATATTATTTTCATCAATTAGAAAATATACTACATAAAACTAGAATTTAAATTAAAATAAAAACTAAATGAAAGTAATTAAATTCAATTAACTTAATTTTAAATTAAACGTTTTTATTTATTTAAACGTGTTGGTGTTTTAATGTATTTGGGATCATAGGCTGCCTCCGAAACCACTGTATCTGTTCGGATTTTCATTATTGAGGCAGATCATTTAATCATCTCCCATATTCAGGTTTAAGTATTAATCAATTATTAGTTGCACACGTTTTCAAGTCTACGGCACTTGCTAATTAGTCAATTCATACTTTCAACCCGCTTATACCTTTCAGCCCATTTAACTCGATCAATATATTTTTTTCGTATCCGTTCAGTTATGATTATTCGTCAAGGTGTTATTTTGCGCATATAACCCCTTTAAGAGGTTATTACCACAAATCCATTTAGCCCCTTGAATTTATCAATTTTCACAATTTGACTCTTAACTCATACGAGCTTTACAAATCAGCCCTTACATTCATTATATTTCTCAATTCAGTCCCTGACAAGGGATATACCATATCAATAAAATTTCATAGTAGCAACAGAGGGACAAAAGGGTATACGGTATAACGAATCAAGATCAAGAATCACAATATGTCAAACAACAAAGCGAAGTCGCAAGTGTCAAAACCCCACAATGGCACAAATTTCAAAATCGCAGAAGAGGAACCAAGTCCGCAAAATTAGGGGCACCCCACTTCACGGTACCGACCGGCACGGTGTACTGTGGGCCCAACTCGCGACAAAGAATAACACAAGATCTAAAGGCATCACAAAATTGAACCGTACAACACATAAACCGGAAGAACATACCATCCACAAACTTCAGTATCATCAGAGTCAAAAGGGGCATAAACAGGCAACAAGGATTTCAGAGGCATCACAAGCCGGCACAAGGGACCAGCGAGGCAATAGATATCAATATCAGAAACAACAGAAATTCAGAGATTAAATACCAAAGACAAGCCAAAGAACACAAATAGGGCAGTGGTATCAGTAATCCAATAGAAGGCCAACCCAACTAGGTTTTTCTTTTCCCAGTAAAATCAAAGGCATATAATACATGGAGCATTGCCAGCATAACAGAAATGCCAGGTCAGCGCCTGCATCACTGGTATCGATAGTTACCAGTGTACCAGGGACGACCAGGGCAATACCAAGTGCCCTCACAAGGCAAACCAGATAAACAAGCAACACAGAACCAACCATCACAAACAAATCGACAAGCAAGGCAAAGCAAGAAGCGAGCTCAGCTCGACACACGGCCCACACGGCCGAAAAAGAGGAAAGAGGTTACCGAGTTCAACAAGCAACAGTAAGGGGTGGTGGGGCAGCGGTAGGGGAAATGTGCGACCAAGATGCGGCTCGATTGAGGGCCTGACCAAATCTCAAGGCAGCATTGAGGGTGGGTCAGCGGTGGCCGATCGAACCTGGGGAGTAGACGGAGGGTCGGCCGAGGGCGAAGGAGATCACTCGGCGGGGAAAGAGGGGAAGGAGGCACGGAGAGGAGAAGGCAATCGAAGGAAAGTGGAAATAGGGAGTGGGCTTGAGGCGTCAATGAAGAGGGACTAGAGAGTGAGAGATGTGAAGGGGGTGGGTCTCGGTGTCGCCAGGGAGAAGAGAGAGCAAGGGTTTTAATCCCTCAGCGGAAGAGAGAAAGCATCGGAAAGAGAAAATAGGGGAAAAGAGAAAAGGGAGAGGGGCCGGATCTGTCGCCAACAGAGAGAAAAAAAAAAGGTGGAAACATGGGGAGAGAGAGAGAGAGAGTGAGTGGGTTTTTAATGAGAGGGAGATGGGGTGTATTTAATGGGAAGGTGGGATTTTCTGTGGTCGTGTGGAGTGGCCAAACGTGTGGCATTTCATTTTAAAGAAGAATTTAAGGATTATAGTTTAATTAGAGTCGTTTACAGATTAATCTCTTTTGATCAGGGTAGGGTTATATACATATGGTCTTGTTTGATTTTAAATTAGCCAAATAATTTTATTCAATTTACTTAAACATATCATATTCTATTATTATCTATTTAGGAATATCCCTAGTTAATTTCCGTTAAATCATTTTAATTATTATCATACTTATTTTCATTGTTAAATTTTCTTTATTAATTTGATTTTGATAATAATTTGTTTATTTATTTATTAGAAGATTTAACTAAATTAATTTAAGTGCGCGTTTGTTTATATTTAACCTTTTCGTTCATTTCATATCCTTGTGTATTTTCAATTAAATGTTGAATTCATTTATATTATTATTATTATTATTCTTATTACATATATGTTTATCTCTTTTATATTGTGGGTTTGTGATATTTACTGATTTGTGTTAAATCCTTTTTTATTTATTATCTTAATTATCATTATCTCTTAATTAAATTTTCACGGTTTGACATTTCACCCCCCTTAAAAATTTCGTTTCGTCCCGAAACGAACGACTTTGATTGACCAGTTATTCTTATACTAACTTTATCACCGTTGAATAATTGTTGAATGTATTTATGATTTATTCCTTTAACGTTTACATTAAGGTCTCATTTATTTTTATTTATTGGTTTTTAACTATTGATGGTTAACTTATCAAATTTAAGCTCTTTCAATTTTTGATTAATGAATTAAAATTCAAAAATTCTTGATAAGTCCTTTATGTTGCATTTACTATAATTATGCCTTATTTAGATTATCGTGTCTGAATATTACGATAGACATTAGCTTCTATTTTTAATTATTTTGACGTAATTGTCAATTAATAATATATATACATATCCTTTTATATATAGATATTAATTTCAATTTATATATATATCTTTACTTATTTATTCATTCCCTTATTTATTTATTTTATTATTATTATTATTATTATTATATATATATATATTATTTTATTTTATATATATTTATACTTATTTATTATTTATTTATTTATTTATTTATTTATTTATTTTTTTTACAAGGATTGTCGCTACCCGATTTAAACAAGATTAGGATACTAACGGAGATATAAACCAAGCGTAAACTCCTTATCAACGAAATTTTAAATTGGTCAAGAATGAATCAAGTTTGTGCGACCCTTTTTCGCGCGCTCCGCACCGCCGCCGGGCGATGGGTTGCGGAAGAAGGACACGGAGATCCCTCCCGAGCGTGCATCTGATGGGGGTCGGCCGATTCTGCCGTTTAGAGATGTTTGGATGCACATTCAGGGGGTTTTTAGTGATTGTGAGTTCTTGTAGATTCCGGTGGGCGCAAGCCCCCACCGTTAATTACCCTGGGCTACGAACCTCGAGGCACCTCTGGATCTTTGAAAGAGAGAAGCAAATAGTATAGTTAAAAGATAGTCAAGTGGTCGTCTAGGTTTATAAAACGGGGTCTACGGAAGATGAACCTACAAACAGATCGGTTCAATCTATGGAAGACAAACCTACAAACAGATCGGTTTTGTCCTATGGGAACGAACACAAACGGATCGGTTCGGTCCATGCCACCTCGAGATGTAACCTTACCAATGGACCGAGGTTAATCTCTTCATAGGGGCTTGAGGTGAGTCTACATACGACCGACTCGACCTCCGTTGATCTAGAAGATAAACCTACAAACGACCGGTTCAATCTTAACTAGTCAACAACCAATCACACAAAATACAACTCGAAGCACCGAGCGGTTGATCTTGAGGTTGGTGAATCGGGAGAAGGGTGGATATGGCCCACGTATCTCTTCTCACCGATCTTCTAGATCATGAATTCGTAGCACTAAGCCGATTCATAAACCTAGGAAACACAATTGCACACAATGTCAAACATGAAGCGCGGGCCGTTCAACATTGAGGCATGTGTTAGTGAAGGAACCTACCTACGAACGGTTCGCATTCATGTTTTGTGGATGAATCTACCAACGACCGATTCAATCTCACATTCTCGGGAAATGAGCCGGAGACAAACTCATCGACGGACAAGTTCGGTCTTGCCGGCTCAAATGGTCATGAATTACTTGTTCACGACACCGAGTCATTAAGATGTCACTTCGCTAGGACATCGTAATGTTCTTCATCTTCAAAGTCGACATATCTCTCCATGCGACGTCGTAGCTTTGGTCAATCTTCAACGAACGTCAAGATGTTCTTGTCTCGACTAATCATCCTACGTGTTGCATTACTTGTGCAAGATTACTATGTAGCCCTACACCCCTTGTGTGAGCGTATTCAATCATGAGTTACTTGCTCATGGCAGCGAGTCATTAAGATGTCACCTCTCTAGGACATCGTAATGTTCTTCTTCTTCGAGTCGACGTATATCTTCATGTTAGTATCGTAGCTCGGTTATTCTTCATCAAACGTCAAGATGTTCCTATCTCGACATACTTCTTCATCTTTGCTATCAAAGCCTTATTCATCTCACGTCAAGATGTTCTGTCTCGACGTATCTTGTTATTCTTTATCAAGTGTCAAGATGTTCTTGTCTCGACATATCTTCTCATATTCTTGTTGAAGCCTTAATCATCTCACGTCAAGATGTTCTGTCTCGACGTATCTTCCGTCATTGCGACTTTATTTATCTTCCGTCAAGATGTTCTCGTTTTGACTAATCGTTCTAAATGTTATAACATATGTGCAAATATTTCTACGTGGCTCTACACTCCTTATGTGAGCATATTTATTCATTTTTTTTTTTTTTTAAATGCACAAAGTCTATTATAGTATCTTCCATTATTATTTTTATTATGAAGATGTATTTATTTATTATTATTATTATTATTATTATTATCTTCTTATTATTATTATTATTCTTATTACTATTATTATTTTATTATTATTATTTTTATTTTTTTAAACTCTATTTATCTATGTAGAAAATTATTTACAAAAATAATAGAAAAGGGTAGCTATTAATATTTTTGGGATTTTTTTATAATGGCTAAAATAATAGAATTTTTATTATTCTAAACCCTATTTATTTTGTAGAAAATCACTTACAAAAATAATAGAAAGTAAGATAGCTATGTTTTATTTATATTTTTAAAAATGCTTATAATAGCTAAAGTAATAGAATTTTGTTATTATATTCTATTATATTGTAATACTATTCATTATGTAAGAATTATTTACCAAATCAAAAGATGGTTAGCTATACTATTTTACTATTATCATTATTATTATTATTATTATTTTATTATTATCTTTTTTTTTTAATATCTATAATAGCTAAAAGAAATCATTACTAATATTCTATTCTATTTATTATACTATTTATTATATCTATTTTTATTATCTCTATTTATTATCTATAGAAAAGTGTAAGATTTTTATTATTAGTCATAAGGGATGAAATTCATTATGTTTTTATTAAAACTATTATTTTTATCACATTTTATTCATCAAAAGTATATTTTTGTATATTTGTATAGAAATAACAAAAGAAATACAATTCATATTATAAAACTATATTATCATTCTTTATTATAAAGAAAATGCATTTTACTTGTTTATTACCATAGTAGTATATTTTTGTTTATTTTGTGCTATTTATTTTTATTATTATTTTTTTTTACAGAAAATATCAATATAATATCTATTATTATTATTATTATTATATTTTTTATTTATCAAAGAATATAGCTAATCTCATCATTTATTATAGTATATTACTATCACTATTATTATTTCATAGAAAATCACTTGAAAAATCACTAAAATATATCTAGTTGTTATTTATGATTTTTATTTGTATTTTTGGAATTTTTATAGTATTTAAAATGACAAGTCAAAGCTAAGTCAAATATACCAATATATGTGATGTATTTTGCTTTTAAAATGTTTTATTATGATTATATTTCTAAAACCGGAATATTATTGTATAGAAAAATAGTATGAAAAATAAGAAAATTTTAGAAACAAATTTGAGTCAATTTGGAGTTCAATAGCATTTTCAAATCATTTATTTACTCCATATTATTACTATTCTGTTATTATTTAATTAATGGGCCTAATGCGGCCGCCGGATCTACTCAAGATTAGCGATCATCTTTCATTTAACTCTGTTCTTATCTGGGCCTCTGGATCCGCCTCAAGATTAAACCATACGAGATATAAGGCCCAGATTCATTCTGCATCTTTATTTAAAACATCATTTTATTCTAATCGTCCGATCTCCTCAAGATTCGCACGTGTGCGTCAATACTCGTGTTTATACATTAATACTCGTGCGCGTCTGTCCCTTTGACTGCTCTGTTGACCACCCTGTTGAGATTCGCACTTTGGAGTCGTCGTTACGGTGACCGAGACTCATTCCGATCGGATAGACCTAGTAGCATCGTCTCATTACCAAAAACCTCTCTGTCACATCTGATTGAAGATCAATACGGTGATTCATCGTGTATAGAGGTACCATTTTCCGGTACAGTCTCAGTTTGGTACCGATTGAATTTCTAATCGCAAATTCAACTCAATTAGTCAATAATTCTTGCAATTAGCTTCCTGTTGTTGATCGTCTATGCTTCACGATCATGTTTGCAAGTTTGATTTTTTCTGAATTCGTTGTGTATAGCCCTATCCACCTCAGTGTTACTCGGTGCGGTACCGGCCGTGTTCGTTCAAAAGATATACACCGAGTTGCCTGCAGTTGCGTTGCTTTTCTTGCATCTTGAGTTACTTGTAAGTGCTTTATCAATCACTCAAGCAATGGAATCAAGAGGATAACACGAATCCTGCTATTGATTCACTGTGACATAGGATCGGATTTCCAGCGATGAATGGGAGAGTTGCTTAACTCTACTACCAATCTCAATTGTGTGACCAGACAATAGAAATGAGATATAACAGTGACATGAAACTCAAACTAGAAGCTTAAGTCTTTAATTATTCAAGTTTCATAACTAATTTCATATGCCATTCTGGCAATTCTTGAAACTGATCTAAAAACTGAGTTTTAAAAGCAACAAATGTGAAAAGAGACAGGAATCAAATATAAAGAAATGAAATTGAATGAAAAATCACAAATCCATTGATTGCTTAATGCAAGAATTAAGCTTATTGCACAATTCACAAAAATCATTCTCAATTACACTATAAATTCGATAGCAGTACCTAATTAAGCTTGCAAATGATGATTGGATCTCCTAGAAGCTGCAAAGTGAATTGAATTGAGAGACTAAGTCTACTATCAATTAATCCAATTGCTTTTCCTTGCTTTTTCTTGCTTCTTCTTTGCTGGTTATCAATTGACTCTCTCTTTCAACTATTAAGATCTTCTAGCTTCTGCCTTCCACCATTTCTGTGTTTTCCAATTCAGTTTATATAGGCTGAGATATGAAATTTGCTAAATGGTGATTGGTTAGAGGATTAGCACTTGGATCACGGTTTAAATTCAATCTTCACCCTTGGTTCGGCTTAGATCAATGGTTGGGATGCTACTGTGCTTTCTAATCACTCAATTGAGTTGGCCTTTGGCAGCTAGGCCGTTTGAGTTAGTTACACACATTTTCATATTTACCCTCTTGCCACTCTCTTGACTTAACCGGCCTTCACTCATTTCTAGACCATTCTAGAACTTTCTCTATACTTGGCAATCACCAGAGGGTCCCTCTGGATACTATAAAAGCCTTTACACAGTTTAAATTTCTTATTTCTCCATTTAAGCCCGATTTTCTACTCAATCACCATTGCTATCACTCTTTCACCAATTCATTCAATTGCAAGCTTTTTCGACTTCCTCTTAGCTCCGATAATTGATCCAGTGCATCTCTTGCACTCTTTGGTGTACTCCATTGTCAAGTTTGAGCTCACTTTGTTCTTCCTCCGGTTATTGACTTGGTGGAATACTTGTTGTAAAGCTTCACAAGGTGTTATCTTTGCATCGGAGAGTGTCGCCTTAGTGAAAGGAGGCTACTTGCATAATCAATTTCACATTTGTGAACTTGCAAAGTCAATCCCATTTTCAACCTTACTAACTGTTTTAGACTAATTTTCCTTGTTCTTTTCGTAATCTCCAAAATTCATAGCTTTTCCATGCTTTAATCAATGTTCTGCATCTTTATATTGAAGGAATTTGAATTATTGCGCCATCTCTAGCTTATTCATCCATGGCGCCTTTCGATCAATCGCGCGGAAGAAAGAGACGCAGAGGAAGAAGAGAAGAGGAGCGCCTCGGAGGGTTGGCCTTGGCGCACGTGAACCGCAACGGAGTGGGGTCCACAGCCAGGGGGATAATGCGCATGAGCCAGGTACACCTTTCCTTTCTTTATCCTTTATTTAAATTCCAGTTGTATTTGAATGAGTTTGGTTCACATAGTGGCTTATGCGCCTCTGATTCATAAACCTGACAATAAGGTCCCACACAGTAAGGTCATGTGAGTATACGCCTATAGATCTAATTAGCAGTTGATTAGTATAATGAAATAGGCTGAGGTGGCTCTGCCTGATTGGTTGGTTGCTTATTAAACAAACCCTTAGTGTTAATAACCTGTGTATGATGTGGCCACCCCGTAAGATAGTGCCATGTGGCACCTTGTGTTGCTCGTACCAATTATAAGGAGCCATGTGTCCCTCCTTGTACACACTTGTATGATGACATGGCACCGGTGAGTGCATGCCATGTGGCATCCAGTGGGGCCCACTTGTCAGTCGCCTTATAGCATAGTGAGATTCACAGTGGTGAGGTGGACCAATAAGGGAAGGCCACATGGCAATGGGCTGTTGAGGTGGCCTTATAGCATGCTGCCATTTGTCCAGCTGTTGAGTGAGATGGCTGCTGATGTGGACCAATGGCTGACTGCCATGTGGCATAGGTGGGGCCCACTTGTCGGTCTGCGCAGGGTGTGGGGCCCACGTGGTGAAGTGGACCAATGGGGTCTTGACACGTGGCATGAGGTGGCCCATGAGATGCTTGACACGTGTCACACCCTCTCTCTTCTCTGATTCGGTGTAGGTGTGCTTAGGATCCCCAGTTTGTACCCAGATGTGTCTCTGTCCCCAGATTGCACCCAGATGAACCCTTGATTGAATCTCAGCCTTTGATCAATCCATTTATTCTGCCTTTATCTTCCCTGAATTTATTCTGATAGCTCCACTTATCCAAAAATCATGAAAATTTCACCAAAAATCCCTAAATTCATGATGATCATCCCTGTAATTTTTAATTCCATTTTTACCCTTCCTTCTCTGGATTAAAAATTCTTTTATTCATAAAACCTATTATTCCTTATGAATTAATCCACGATCTCAATTATAGCTCGTGTCTCTGCCAATTATCTCTCTCTTGCAGAAACCACCTAACTAAATACCAATTAGACTTATATTGATATTCATTAGGGCTTGATTTGATTAAATGCTTGACTACTTATCGACGAATTAATACAAATCTAGACTTGATCAGGTGGTTGCTCCCGACTTTGCTTTGATCGGTCTTGTGAAATTGACTTTCAATCCCTTAACATGAGGGTGACTTGGTCAAATAACTGACTACTTATCGAATTGACACAAATCAAAGCATAGTTAGGTGGTTGCTCATGACTTTGGCACCGGAGTCGGCCTTGAAAGCAAAATCACATTTGGAATTTCTCATGACTAGTTGCATCAAAATGCTAGCTTGGCATTGACATCATTTCATGTAGCATAGGGATTATGCTGCTTCAGCTCCTTCTTAGGGTTAGCTCCAAAGGCGGATTTCTAGGTCATTCGACTCCTTGATAGGTGTGGGGTCCACTTTGTCGGTGAAAATGGTCACATGGGTGACTCATCAGATAGGCTATGTTGTTAGATTCATCTACAAGGGACTGCCAGGTGGGTCCCACTTGTCAGAGAAAATATAATCAAATGGCTGACCCATCAAGAGATTTTCTCTCTCCTAAATCTCCCGAGGGTCAGCCACCTCAAATGAATAGGAGGTGGTGGGGTATTTATATCCTCGTCTTTCACCATATTATTCCATTGTGGGATTAATGCTTAACCTCTGTTCCGGGTTGGTTAGCTTTCTTAGCAAAATAGGCTAGGTCCATATCATTGGAGCTACTCATAAGGGCTATATGTGGGTCCCACTTGTCGAAAAAAGATATAATCACATGGTGACACCCAAGAGGTCTCCTCTCTCCCTCGATCTTCTTGGGTGTCACTCATCTTTGAGTGGATAGAGAATAGCGGGGTATTTATACTCTTCACTTCATGCCCGACATTCCGTTGTGGGACTAATGGATTTGTTCCGGGATTATGCAGCGACCTTTCCTGATCAGTGGGCCACCTTTCTACTGCTCCCTCTCTTCTTCCCCTTTCTTATGATTTATCATCAATTTATTTCATTTATTCATCTATTCATCCTTGAAATTTTTCAAGGGTAAACAAAGAAACCACCCACCAAGACGAGCCTTGAACGCTCGAAAGGCTTGTCTTGGTGCATTATTCCTTATTATTCATCACTTCATTTCTCATGACGTCTTCTCCTCTTCAGGTATTGTAGTTTCATCTCACGACGCCATTCCGCGTCGCCCCTTGAGTCATTATCATTCCTTTTACGAGGATCCTAGCGATTGGACTCCTCTCATCTCAGCCGTCCGAGCGACTCCCCTGCCGCGGCGCGGTTTATTCTTCGGGGATGATCAGCCTCATGACATCATGCCCCTTCAGCCTCTAGGCATTGCCTCTACGGCTCCTTTGACACATCTCCTGGGCAAGGAGATTATTGACGGGGAGGCCTCTCGGTGGTCTTCCGCTTCTTTCATGGCTCCTTTAGAGTGCCACGGTTACCAGTGGAGTGGACTCGATATATACTCATGCGGGAGAGGGCTATACTTGAGCGTCTTGGGATATACGACCGATCTTTACGTCGATGTTTCGCTATCACATCGACACACCACAGCTGTGGGCCTTTTGCGAGAGGTGGAACTATTCCACCAACACTTTGTTCATCGATGACCGGGAGCGACTCCGACCTCACGGAGATACGACGGTTGACGGGGTTGCCGATCTTTGGGCGGTTTTATGACGAGTTCCTAGTCTCGCTGCTTGATTTGAGAGATTCATCTCGATTCCCGTCATCTTTACAGAGGGTGTATGATATATACCACCGTTTGAGAGGAGGTCACTCCGGAGTCCCCTTCAGACATTGGATTGCCTATTTCACAGATCGCGTTCATACTCGTCCCGAAGGCTTAGCCTCTATTCGGGATCCTTTTGGTACAGGTCGGCTCGAGATTCACTATGATGGCCCTACCCCTTCTCAGGATGCATTGTGCTCTCACGATATAGATCGGGAGACTTATCTGACCGCATTCGTTTCCTGGTGGATCTGTTACTTTTTACTACCCAGCTCTCCAGCATACACCATCCGACCTTCTGTATTTGTCATGGCGAGTTTGATTGCGCGCGGCAGCAGGATTTCCTTAGCAGTGCCTGTATTGGCCAACATTTACAGGGGTCTCCGCGGTCTAGTATCATCTCGTAGTCCTTCGAGATGTAGGGAGCTGATTCCATGGCATTTGGTTAGCGGCTGGCTTCATATGCATTGGTCAGGTTCTTATGATCCTGGTATGGCTGCTTCATTGAGAGACCATTTACCTCTGTTGGGCGATTTAGCCGGAGTGCAGCCCACTTCTTTGACTCCCACAGACGCCAGATACAGATTTTATAGGAGTCGTGATCATCTGAGGTTCGCTCGAGATAGACGGATGACTCGCAGGATTGCCAGGACCGTGGAGCGGTCAGTGGTTGATAGTAGGGTTCCTTCTTCTGACCCTTCCAGCATTCGGGATAGACTGACTGACTTGGAATACCTTGTTAGCATCCGCCAGGGTTTCCTTCCTTTTAGATCGGGTGATCACATATTCATTGAGCCCTATTCACCTCATCGGTGTGCACATCAATTTGGGCTAGATCAGGATATCCCAGCGCCTCTTCTTCGTCCTGAGTTTTTGGCAGCTGATTTGGAGGGTGTCGGGTGGTGTTACACTCACCTCTTCCGACTAGGTACAGGTGTTCGTTGCCAGATGGTTTCCACTTCTCGAGTTCCCACTTTCTCGAGACGTTATCAGCAGTGGTACCATGATGCCATCCGCTCTTATCAGTCATACACTCCTCCTATAGTTGCACGTATCACTTGTCCTCGCGACGGTCATGTCTTTTCTAGCGGCGATATCTCATACGGCCGCTCTCTTTTCCCAGGCATCACTGTAGAGCCTATTGATTTCCAGGGTTTAGACAGCCGGTTTTCTCGTGCTCCTGTTAGGACTACTCTTACAGGTACACTTCATTATTCCTTTTAGGTTACTTTCCCTTTTGATAAGCCTCGTCTCATTTCAACCAATTCTTTTTTGATTCAGAGTTGGCTTACGAATATGATCATGCGGCCCGGGTTCTCGGTCCCTCGTCCACGAGTGGTCGACGTTCATTCTCAGCCACATGTTGAGCCACCGGCTCCAGCCACCATGGGGAGAGATCGAGACGGCGCCTCTCAGCCGCCTTCCCCGTCTTCTTTTCCTTCTCCCACTCCGGGTGATTTTCTTTACTGACTCGCCTATCCTTATTCGGGCGCACTTCATTTTCATTTCGATTAAGGTTTATTTTTCAGCTCGCGGGACATCTCCTGTGGAGCGGCCGAGACGACATCGTAGCGGTTCGTCGGCGCCGCGAGCTGCTTGCTATTTCGGGGTTTTGCACCGACCTTGCCGTCGCGGGTTCGTGTGCTTCATTTAATACCTAGTTGCCGGCATGCACTAGTATTTTCATTCTTACATGTAGATTTTACAGACCCTGAGACCGATGACATGGCGTCTCCTCACCGCTCGGAGCCTTTCTTTTATGACGGTCTGCTTCACCGTCGATTTTGCTGGTACCCACTGGAGATGGTGACTCATTCGATGTGGTTCTGGGGCCAGTGCTCACTCTTGTACGATCAGAGGAGGCTTCTTTAGAGCGGGGGAGTCCATTGGGCATCGAGCCGCGGCGACGAGCCACTTCTTGCGATCGAGGAGGTCCATCTCATGCTTCTTCATCTCTCGACGGGCGACCTCTCATGGCCATAGATGGCGGAGTTTCATCGGATGCTCGGGTGGAGGACTCGGCGAGAGAGCTACGGTCGATTATAGTTCGAGAGCTTGGATGAGAGTTGGGCTGGTGGAGCGACTTTCGACGACCCGAGAAACGGAGGTCCCGGCTAGCGAGGGTCTCGGCTGAGCCTCATACCTCTCCCGGTACCTTATATTTCTTTTATTATTCGCCGTATTTTATTTTTCCATGTGTTTATGCTTTTCATTTTATTTTGTAGGCGGGTGCGGTACACCTACGGGTCCTCTGAGGCGACCAGACATCCCTATTCACGACTCGGTCCACTTTGTCTCGGGCGGCGAGGCGATAGGTTAGATCTTTTCTTCCTTATTTCTTCTTAGGTTATAACAATTTGTCTAACCCATTTATTTTACTTGCGGATGTTTCATCGAGGGATGTGCGGCTCGCCTTGGCCGCGGCGGCGGATGCACTCGGGATACTTTCTTCGGAGGCTATCGCTAGATTTCGAGGTCTTGGACTCTACGCGGTGGTTTCTCTTTTGGTGGTATGGGGTGATGCGGGATACCATCGCACCGGCTCTACTCATTGCACCTCGTCTCGAGAGCACTTTCATTTCTAGGAGGTGTGAGGAGGCTGCTCGGGGCTTACCGGGATGCGAGCTCTCTCGTATATCGGCACGAGTTGGAGATTCATGAGCTACGCGGGCATTTGGAGGCGCTCGACTCCACTACCTTCGGCGGCTCTCTTCTTGTGCCACTCTCGCTCCATGGGAGTTAGTGGTGGGCCGCTCGGCTTGCTCGTGCGGGAGCTAGAGGACCACGGATCATCGGTGGAGGGCTTCTCCCGACATCTAGCGGGACGTCTCCCGGAGGCTGCGATTCACACGAGCGTCGGGATAGTGCCTTCGCTCGGTTCTTGGACTTCGAGGCGGCTTCGGAGGGGATAGGCACTCCCTCCATACTCATTTAGAGACTATTAGTCTTGTGCTATTAGAGTTGGAGTCCGCTTTTTGGGCCCATAGGCGCACTTTCATTTTTTTCTTTTCTCCTTTTCTTTTGCTATACTTGATATAGGATGCATTGACATTTATCATTTTGATCTCTTGTTGTGGATGATGCTTACTTCTATTATTATCCTTTCATCGCTTCCTCTGCAGTAGCGAGGAAATATTTCATTGATTTCATGCTATGCACCTCCAATCTTATTTGCAAAAGCGCCCTATTACAAGCTGCTTCATTCTTTCGCGAGCGTTAAACATAATAAAGAAAAATCTTACAACATCCTATTACATTCATTCTATGTATGTTCATCTTTATTTATTGCAATACAAACTCAAATGTAAGTGGTATTTTACGGATCTGAACACATGTCTGTATTGACCTCTAGGTAGGAGTACGAGAATAAACCCGTTTATCCCTTTATTACGATGGATAAACTTACCGGTATCAATTGGATTATGGATGCAATTGATAACACCATTTTGTGGATGCTCCTTATATATTTAATTGACTTTTATCGTGGAAGCTCACCCACTCTCCCCTCGTTTGTGCACCGTTGCGTGCTAAAGTGGAAACTCACGTTCACTCATCTCCACTCAATTTGTTTTGTGGGGGTACTACCCTCAAACATCCATCACGCATCCTGCGAGACGGGCTTTCATCGGGTAGGTCCGCTCTCCATGACTGAGTCACTTCTTTAAGCGAATTACTTTATTTGACAACTTGAATGTCGGGCAAAAGCATAAACCCTTAGTCGACCCCTCCATGACCTATTTTGGGATTAGAAACAGATCACCTCCTTGGGCGTGTGGTACTTTTGCGGATGAATGTACCCAACCTAGTTTTTTATATTTTAGCTACCCTCAAACATCCATCACGCATCCTGCGAGACAGGCTTTCATCGGGTAGGTCCGCTCTCCATGACTGAGTCATTTCTTTAAGCGAGCCGCTTTGTTTAACATGAAATGTCGGGTACAAGCGTAAACCCTTAATCTGACCCCTCCATGATATGTCGTGGGATTATGACACATCATTTCTTCGGGCGTGTGGTGCTTTTACGGGTGAATGCACCCAACCTGGCTTTGTATAACACTCGTGGTGTCGGGGACAAAGGTGGCAACCCCTTATTGAAAAAATTTTATTATTTTTTATTATCATCATTTTTATTCATAAGTAGGGAAAAATAGGTTTTTATTGTTTTACTTATATATCCTTTCATTTTATTAGAAGAAGACAGATTTTTGGTTATTAATGATACATGTTACTAATAATACGGGAGTTATTTATTTATATGCCCTCGGAAGCGACTATTTACTAGCCACCAATTTGCTCGACCTATCCCTTGGCTTGCGCCGTGGGCGACCAATATGAGCAACTTTCGTCATTGGGCAACAGATAGTTTGAGGGACAAGCGCAAACCACCGCCCATTTTGTGTTTATTCTGTATCAAATGGACAAACCCAGTGGTATTTGTATTATGAGCCCAAACACCAAAGCTCTCGCCTAGCATTCTCGCGTGGTCTTGGCGTTGTATTCCCTTATTCTATATTTTTTATTTTTGTTGTAGGGCTAAATGTGTTTGTGTTGTTTTGGATTTTTGGATGCATTCTATTTACAGATGCAAAAGTAGGGTTTTTAGGATTTTTATGCAAAAGTGGAGGTTAGACATGGGTTTGTGTTTCGTGCACGTGTGTGTAAGCGAACACTTATTCCCTCCTTATTTATTTACAATAGATACTACTCGATCGGCCCCACTCCGGGCTATGTGTAGTACTTCTTCAGATATCGCCCATTAATCGGTGGCATGGGCCTTTCACCTTCATGGTCTATGAGTTGGTATGCGCCGCCCTCGTATACCTTCTCAATTACATATGGCCCTTCCCATTCGGGAGAATTTTGGGCCGATGTGCTTGACGATAATCGGCCTTTTAAGGACAAGAACAAGCTCTCCTTGTTGAAATGCCCTGACTCGCGCCATTTTGTCATATGCCCTTGCCATTTTTGCCTGATATATTTCAAGGTTCTGCTGGGCTATTAGCCTCTTCTCGTCCATGGCATCCAACTCGTCCAGTCTGAGTTGTTGGCATTCGTCCATGGTCATATCATTTTGCACAGCCACCCGCAATGACGGTAGTTCCACCTCAAGAGGGAGAACGGCTTCAACCCCAAAAGCCAAAGAATACGGGGTAGCTTGCGTAGGCGTTCGGTACGTAGTTCGGTAAGCCCATAATGCCTCCTGTAGACGATTATCCCAGTCTCGTTGGTTGCCGTCCACGGTCTTCTTCATGATATTGATTAGGGTTTTGTTAAAGGCTTCGGCCAGGCCGTTGGCTCTCGGGTTATAAATGGACGAGAATCTCCAATCAATATTAAATTGCTCCGCCAGGGTATAGACTTTGGAACTCTTGAAGGCTGTTCCATTATCAGATATTATTCGTTGTGGGGTACCAAATCGGTAAAGGATGTGCGTCTTAAAGAACTTAACCACATCGGATGCTTTAACTTCTTTGAGCGGAACGGCTTCGGCCCATTTTGTAAAGTAATCTGTCGCCGCCAGGATGAACCGGTGACCTCTCGACGTAGGAGGGTCTATGGGCCCCACTATATCTGTGCCCCACATATTAAATGGCCAGGATGCTACTGTGGGGTGCAACGGGTTTGGCGCTTGATGTATAAAAGGGCCGTGTATCTGGCACATGCGGCACTTCTTTGCGTGCTTTTCACAATCAGCCACCATCGTGGGCCAATAATACCCCATTCGCTTGATTTTCAACTTCATTTTCGGCCCAGGACCCGATGTGCTCGCATAGTCGGAATGAACTTCTTTCATAACTGCTCGGCTTCGAGCCACGATACGCATCTTAGCCATAGGCGATCATAAGACCTCGGTATAGCGTATTGCTCACATATGCATACCGTAGTACCCGCTTTCTTATTTGATCGGCCATCCTTTTATCTTTGGGAAGGGTACCATGCGGAAATATTCGATGAACGGTTGTCTCCAATCATCGTCTTCTTTAGTTATCATTGTCTCTTGGCATTCTACCTTTCCTAGCCCGACATTTTCATTATTCACATTGTCGTAAATCGACACAATGATAATGGTCTTCTATTGCGGACGATGATGTGGATTTCCGGCTCTGTTGGGTCACCCGACTCTTTGGCGAGTTTGGCGACGCATCCTTCACCATTCACGCGCCCTCGTGACCTTCTCGATGGACACATACGGGATTTTCTTCATTAATCCCATGGCCTTACGGTGATATTGTATTAGCTCCGGCTTTAGGACCTTATATTCGCCAATTATTTGATTTATTATCAGCTGTGAATCCCCAAAGATGCGCACAGCCTTGATCTCTAACTCCAGTGATAGCTCTAGTCCGGCGATGAGTGCCTCATACTCTGCTTCATTATTTGTACATGGTTCAGTTAAAGCCAGAGAATGTCGTATTATCCCGCCTTCCGGGGTTACGAAGACTAGTCTGCGCCGGCTCGCACGATTGGGACTCCGGGCCGCGATCGGCTTGATTGACGAGGCACCATCAAAGTACATCTCCCATATAGGACTTCCTTCTTCAACATGTAGAGTTTCCTCGTACGGAAAGTCACATTTTAATGGGGAGTCATCTTGGATCGGGTGTGCGACCGGGAAATCTGCTAGCGCCTGCCCTTTATCGCCTTTTGCGGTGTATAGGTGATGTCGAATTCGGTGAGGATGATAGCCCACTTGGCCGGCCTCCCCGTTAGCATTAGGCGAGTCATCGGATATTTGAGAGGGTCCACCTTGGATATTAATATGATTTTGTGGGCTAGCATGTAATGCCTCGATTTCTTCACGCGAAGATTAGGGCTAGGCAATGCTTCTCGATCGGTGAATACCCATGTTACGCCCCTACCATCATGCGACTTAAGTAATATAGCGCATTTTGATTACCATCCTGGTTTTCTTGGGCCAATAGGGCTCCCGAGGATCCATCCAAGGCGGTCGTATATAGGATAAGTTCCTTCCGGGTATGGGCGCCGCCAACACTTTGGAGGGTTGAGTAGATAGGCCTTGATTTCTTCAAAGGCTCGTTGGCACTCGCCATCCCACTTAAACGGGATATTCTTCTTAGTCGGCGGGTGAAGGGTTGGATTTTACCCGATAGGTTGGCTATGAATCGCTTTGATGTACGCCATTGCCCTTGCAAAGATCGCAACCGTTTTTTTAAATTCTTTGGCGGGGATAGTTCGGTTATTGCTTTGATCTTGCCGGGTCTATCTCAATGCCCCTTGTGGCGTACCACAAACCCCAGAAATTTACCAGATGATACCATAAATGCGCATTTCAACGGGTTCAATTTGAGCGCATGTTCTCTCAGGCGGTTGAAAACGACCTCGAGATATTGGAGATGTTCTTCATATGACATGGCTTTGATGACTAGGTCGTCCACATAGCACTCTACTATCTTGTGGATCAGATCGTCGAATATTTTCGTCATTGCCCGTTGGTAGGTGGCTCCCGCATTTTTGAGCCCAAACGGCATGACTTTATAACAATATATGCCAATCGGCGTGCGGAATGCCGTGTGCCTCTCATCTTCTGGCGCCATCTTAATTTGATTATAGCCCGCGTAACCGTCCATGAAGGAAAAGACTTCATAGGAGGATGTATGGTCGATTATGATTTCGGTTACTGGGAGCGGGAAATCATCCTTAGGGCACGCCTTGTTTAGGTCCCGAAAGTCCACACGGATGCGGATTTGCCCATTTTTCTTCTTAAGCGGGACAATGCTAGCTACCCGTTACGGTGTCTCTTCTTCCGTATGAAGCTGCGTCGATGAGTTTCTTCGTTTCCTCCACGACCTTTTCTTCGAGTTCTATTCTCATTCGCCTCGGCGCTTGTTTAATCGGCTTGAAGGTTGGATCAATTTTTAAGTAATGAAGCTGCTACGTTAGGATCTAATCCAGGCATTTCTTTATAACTCCAAGCGAAGCAGTCCATATAGCTCTTAAGGAATGTCTTCAACTTGTCAGCCACCTCCTTTGGTAATGACGCGCTTATGAAAGTCGGTCGTGGGTCTTCTTCCGTCCCCAGATTGATTTCAGCTAACTCATCGACCGTGTTAGGTTCCTTTTCCAGCTGTTTCAAAGCATTTTTCAGGACCGGGGTATTGTCCTCTTCTGTTTCATTATCCGGCATTTCAACAGAAGCCATGCAACAGCTTTCTTTCATACGGTACTCGTTGAGAGACCCCTCGAAGCATCTTTGCGTCATCGCGATTATACCACTAATCCCCGGGTGTATTTTATTTTACCATCCGGGCCTAGGACTTTATTCGGCGCCATTCCGAAGTTCATCGAAGCGCTTGGCCTCGGCCTTGGATATATCTCTTAGACATTTCGCCCTTTTTGCCAGTTTATACAGCTCCTTTCCAAAGGGATGAGATGCAGCGTCATCGCTCGTTGCATTCTCCGATTCTTGTTCTATTACCCACTTCTTCCAAGTGTCGTGGTCAGGGTTCTTCAGAGACTGGGTTGAATCGCTCTGATAGAAAATTATAGCCTTGTGGATGATAGTTCTCCCTTTGATGCGCTCTACCTTTGCCGGCACAACAAAGGTCTTTAGGGTTTGGATGTGGTTCACCTCCCTTGGTATAAGGTCTTTAAAATGCCTTTCGGGAACCACAGTAATCTCCAGCGCTGCCATCTCTTCTTCTATCTCAATGTTCATGACTGAGTTGGAGCGGTAGATTTCTTTGATCGGCTTACGTCTCGCAACCTTAGGTTTACTAGGTACGGGAGTGTGCGAGATCGTATAAGCCACCCCTTTGCCCTTGTTATTCAAGTTATGCGGAGCTGGGTCTTGTTGAAAGCTTTTCGGGAGTTGGATTGTCCCATTTCGTGCCCTTCTTCTATAAGGTCCTTGAATACCCGACATTCTTCAATTGTATGGCCCGGTATGCGATGATAAGGGCGAGAATTCGCCTTCGCCGGCTCTCTCTATGTACGCGGGTCGTTTGCAAACGGGAAGTGTTAATCCGCTCTTTAGGGCTGCTCAAATATCAGAAATTTGTTTTATTTTTCGAGAAAAGAGTATGGTTTACTCTTCTTGACCTTGAGAGTTTGCATGACGGTCGGTTGCTTAGCTTTCGTTTCTTCCCCTTTGATTCATCTACTATGACAATTACCGTTTGCCGCTATCGGGTGCTTGTCTTTCGGGGTCCGGAACGGGGTTCGCTCGTCACTTCCTTGAGTAGCTCGGAGTTATAGATCGCGGTTTGCGGGTTTTCAATCATTATCATGATTTCATTATGTTGCACTTTGATATCTGCATTACTTCCCATTGTTCGGACACCTCCCTTCTATTATTTTCAACTTGGTGCCTTATTTCATCGATCGCATTCCGGACGCGACCTTCGAAATTTTCCCGCCATGAGCGTTCTTCATTTATAGGCCTCGGCCTAGCAGGGTTATCCTTCCGCTACGGGTCCGTGTTGATCATAAATGACTCCTCACTTTCATTATCTGTTTCGGGCCCTTTATATGGCTTCTTGAGGATGTGATAAATGATCTCTTCGTCGGACTCCTCTTCCCGGGGTTGACGATCATGGCCGGATTCTTCCCAGGGTGGTATCGCCGAGTTGTTAGAATCTTCGGAGTCTTCTCCGAAGTTGCCTCTATGATCTGAATTTGAGGGGTGTTGGCGGGTTTAAAATTGAAAATGACCTCCTCTTCGAATCACTTGCATTGATTTCGTTCGGTTTTATTTGGGCCTTATACGCGGCCACTTTTTTGAAGCGGAAGGTTGCTTCTTCACCCGACTTTCTTCGGGTCTTTGGGCTCGAGCACCTCGGGGTTTAATATTAAATTTGACCTCTTCTTCTTCTCCGGATGAGGTATCAAATTTAGGGCCTTTGTTAAAGGGTTTCGACTGCTTTTGTTATTGGCGGCTTGGCGCCATGGCGGATTTAGGCGAAAAGTATTGGGCGTCATTGAATTTAATCTCATGCACCCCGAATGGCTTGACATCTCCGTCAATTCTCTTTTGCTTACCATTCTCGATATATTTCGAGACCTTTGTGCGAGTAGAGGGTATGACACGATTCTTTGTGAAGCCACGGGCGACCAATGACGCCGATAAGAGGTTTCGGCGTCGATGACATAGAATTTAGTAGGCGCCCTTAGGCTTCCGCATTGCAGGTTCAGAGTTATAGCTCCCAGGGCCTTTTGGGAGTTTTGATTGAAGCCATGAATAATCACCTTTTCATCAGATAGATTCTTTACGTCTAAGGTGATGGTCTTCAAAGTTTTGAGCGGCATGATATTGATCGAAGACCACAAGTCGACCAGGATGCGACCAATCTTTTGTCCTCCGCAGTTTCCAGTAATGTACAGCGGGCGGTTGTGGTCGACGGTGCCTATTAGGAGGTCATCGTCTGTGAAATTTATACAGGCGGCCCGCTTGGCGGTGAATAGGGCCTCCTGCATATTTTGCTCGATGAAATATGACTTGTACTTCTCGGGATCTTGCAAGGCCTGGATTAGCACCTCCCTTAGGTCTTGTGACATCATCAACGCGTCAAATATGCTTAATAGCGCTGGAATCTTACGCAGATGTGCCAACACATTATATTCTTCGCCCGTCGACCGGGTCCTTTCTGGGTTCTTGCTTGGGTTCTCAGCCTCTTTACCTTTATTCAGGGCCTTGTCCTTTCCTTTATCGAAATCCTTGGGAGCCTGTCTCTCGGGTACGTAAGTCCCGGACCGGAGCACGGCTTTACATTCTTCGTTCTTGGTCCCAGAGGTGCTTGCTTCTCCTTCATCATTTAGGAAGAACATCTCCTCTAAAGTTGGCATATCTTCGTCGTGAGAAGAATATACCATATTGCACGAAGCACCCCAGATCTCTTCGCTTTCTTCTTTATTTATTTCTTCATTTACATCTTCTTTCTTTTGGCTTAGGGTTAACTTCTCCCAAGTCTTCTTTGGAGATGAAGGTTGGAGGGTAATCGCCTCGGGACTGCCCTGCTCGTATTCTTCAATTTTGTTCTTTTTGGACTTACTGTTTCTATGCTTCTTTCTTTTCTTAAGAACTGGTCTTGGCTCTGGTCCACCTTATAATATACCACAGGTTTCGGCGGGACCAGGCGTGATATCGTCTTTCCATTTCATGCCGGGTTCTTTCTTGAGAGCTTTAAGCATTTTAATCGATTTCTTCGATAGGTGCGTAGTCCATTGCTCCTCTTGATCTTCGCTTAGTGGCCGGGACTTTCTCTTCCTCGTGAGAGATCATATTGGCTTTGTTCATGGGGCGATGGGCTTTGCGGGAACCCTTTAGGTAAAGTAATTTCACCATTTTTATACGCCTTCTCGACCCAATCTTTGAAGACCCGGCAATCTTCAATTGAGTGCCCTATTATTACGTGGTATGGGCAAAAGTTGGGTTCGTCGATTTATCGGCATCTTCGGGCGTTCTTGGCGGGCGGGGGTTAGACCATTCTTCGGTGCCCTACGAAGATTTGGGCAACTTTATCTTTTACGAAGGAGTACGGTTTAGATTTCTTTTGTTTGAGAGACTCAAAACTCAGTGAACTCCCTCTGGGTTGGGCTGGGGTCCCTTATTATAATTGTTGCCATTTGTGCTACTGCTGCCGCCTTGGGTGTCTGCGTTGGCAACCATCTTGTCTTTTAGCGAGGTGAATGCCACTTTGGTTTCGACTCGGGCTCCTCGTTGCGGCCTATTATTCATAAAGCTCGGCATGGTGTGTGGTGACATTCTTTCCATGTTGGATCTGAGACTGAGCAAGTCTTTAAATGTGTTGACCTTTGTCACACCAAGAAGCATGCCCATCCACCGTCAATGTTCTTCATGATTAGGTTGACGGCCTCGTCTTCGGTTAATGTGCGGTCGCATTTGATGCTTTGAGGTTCCGCCATCTATTGATAAAATCATCATTGACTCCCCTTTCTTGGGTTTAGTGCTTGCCGGATCGGCTATGTTTATTTTGTCGGATACCATGACAAATCGTGCCACTGAACGAGTCCGCCATCTCGTCCCAGTCTGATCTTTGTTGTTCTCTAATGAATAATACCATTGGAAAGCGGTTCCCACCAAGCTTTGAGGGAATTGTCTTAACAACGGTGCATCATTGCGCCGTGTTGCCGCGTGAGGCTACAAAGTGGGCAGTGTTGTTCGGGGTTCGGGTCTTTGTTGCCTTCCCGGAGAAGGTCTGAAGCGGGGATCACATACCCTTTAGGATATTCTTCTAAATCGTATATGGCGGGTATGGATGTCCACGGTTTTTAACGGGAGGGATAGCGTATCCACCTCAATTATACTGCATTTGTTGGGCAATCATGGCTTGAATCTCTTTCGGGATATTCCGTTGGTTCGACCTCCACTTCTATGGTTCTATGTGGATGAGGTTTAGAATTGACGGGTTGTTTTCTTTATGATTGCTCTTGGTCTTGTGGACCCCTTCTTGACGGGAGCTACCGGCTTTGAAATTGGCGTCTTGTGATTCTTGCAATGACTTGACCGCCTTAATTAGTTCTTCGTTTTGTTTCGACATGGTAGCGATTAGCTCTCGTTGCCTAATCGGCTCTTCGTCCGTGCCTCGATGTGGCCTTTTAATATTTCAATTTCATCGACGGGCACTTCGGGACGTGTTTCAACGTCATCTTCATTATCGAAGAAGTCAGGGTTTTCGTTGTGGTCTTCCCCTTCCCTGCTGTTGCCCTCGGGGTTGACTCTCTTGGGAGGTCTCCCTTTTCTACCATTATTTTTGTTGGTATTGGTGACGTGAGCTTGATTAGGCGGAGCCTGATCGTCTTGGGTCATATTCACCTCAGCATCAGTGTCCGGATCAGTATCGTAGCTTATGCTGATAGTGTTGACTGAGAAGTGCTCTTCATAGCGAGCGGTTCTTCTCTTCTTCTTTGTTTGGTCAGGGGCCGTTATTTTCAAACTATTGAGTGGTATTCTCGAGCCTAATCGGCTGAATACACTCTTCTGACCTAGACGGCTGAACACGCTTCCGGGTTGAGCGTTAGATCTGCCGGCCTTGCTGGGCTGGGCTTGAGATTGGGGCTTTGTTGGCTGGGAACCCTTCGGGACCCATACCTGCTGGGTGCTAGGTGTTGCCTTTGATGTAAACCTCTTCGGGTGTGGAGTGGAGACAATGGCTTGCGGCCGAGCCATGTCTTGAGATTGACCGGAGCGGGAGACGTATTGTCTCGACCTAGCGTTTTTGACGCTCTTCCTCTGTTTGAGGGCCCTGTGAGCCTTGTAGATGGCTTCTGCAGGGGCTTGAGACTTGTCCTGGCGGCGCTGAGGCTTTTGAGTTAAGCGAGGTGTGGGCTTAGGCACCTCCCATGCACAGCGGAGGCGGCCGTGGCCGAGTTCTTGGCCACTATGCGGAGAGGGTGTGAATTTGTTGGAGGCCGGGATGGTGGCCTAGCCACCGGGTGGATTACAGTATGCATCCGGGGCCCTCTTCTGGACGCTTGAGAGTTGCGGGTAGTTTGGGCTGCGGCCGTTGTTGGGGGCTGTCTTCTTAGACGGTCGCCTTCTCCTCTTTGGGGAGGTAGTAGGAGAGGCCATGACGTTATTTGAGATCCCCTTGGGAGTCAGGGTGATCGAGTCCTCCTCCTCGTCCGGGATGGAGATCCGGACGGTTGCGGGAGTGATCGTGGCCACTGGAGCTGGGCCGTAGATGGTGAGTTCTTGCGGGATGGTCCCGAAGAACATGAACAATTTGCCCTCTGGGCTCTTTGCAGGAGTGACGGTGTAGGGAGCGAGGTTGAAGTTTCCGAAATATGCCATTTCCTGCAAAAACAAAAATACTTGAAAATTATTAGTCATTTTAGCACATAGAAGACCACTTGTATCTCTTAACTATTCTATTTGCCTTTCTCTTTCAGAGATAAGAGGAGAATCTAGGTCCCACCGGCGTGCCGAGATCTGTGCGACCCTTTTCGCGCGCTCACTTGCGCACCGCCGCCGGGCGATGGGTTGCGGAAGAAGGACACGGAGATCCCTCCCGAGCGTGCATCTGATGGGGGTCGGCCGGTCTGCCGTTTAGAGATGTTTGGATGCACATTCGGGGGTTTTTAGTGATTGTGAGTTCTTGTAGATTCGGTGGGCGCAAGCCCCCACCGTTAATTACCACTGGGCTACGAACCTCGAGGCACCTCTGGATCTTTGAAAGAGAGAAGCAAATAGTATAGTTAAAAGATAGTCAAGTGGTCGTCTAGGTTTATAAAACGGGGTCTACGGAAGATGAACCTACAAACAGATCGGTTCAATCTATGGAAGACAAACCTACAAACGGATCGGTTTTGTCCTATGGGAACGAACACCGCAAACGGATCGGTTCGGTCCATGCCACCTCGAGATGTAACCTTACCAACGGACCGGGTTAATCTCTTCATAGGGGCTTGAGGTGAGTCTACATACGAGGCCGACTCGACCTCCGTTGATCTAGAAGATAAACCTACAAACGGACCAGGTTCAATCTTAACTAGTCAACAACCAATCACACAAAATACAACTCGAAGCACGGCGGTTGATCTTGAGGTTGGTGAATCGGGAGAAGGGTGGATATGGCCCACGTATTTCTTCTCACCGATCTTCTAGATCATGAATTCGTAGCACTAAGCCGATTCATAAACCTAGGAAACACAATTGCACACAATGTCAAACATGAAGCGGCGGGCCGGTTCAACATTGAGGCATGTGTTAGTGAAGGAACCTACCTACGAACGGTTCGCATTCAACATTTTGTGGATGAATCTACCAACGAGACCGATTCAATCTCACATTCTCGGGAAATGAGCCGGAGACAAACTCATCGACGGACAAGTTCGGTCTTGCCGGCTCAAATGGTCATGAATTACTTGTTCACGACACCGAGTCATTAAGATGTCACTTCGCTAGGACATCGTAATGTTCTTCATCTTCAAAGTCGACATATCTCTCCATGCTTGACGTCGTAGCTTTGGTCATCTTCAACGAACGTCAAGATGTTCTTGTCTCGACTAATCATCCTACGTGTTGCATTACTTGTGCAAGATTACTATGTAGCCCTACACCCCTTGTGTGAGCGTATTCAATCATGAGTTACTTGCTCATGGCGCGAGTCATTAAGATGTCACCTCTCAGGACATCGTAATGTTCTTCTTCTTCGAGTCGACGTATATCTTCATGTTAGTATCGTAGCTCGGTTATTCTTCATCAAACGTCAAGATGTTCCTATCTCGACATACTTCTTCATCTTTGCTATCAAAGCCTTATTCATCTCACGTCAAGATGTTCTGTCTCGACGTATCTTGTTATTCTTTATCAAGTGTCAAGATGTTCTTGTCTCGACATATCTTCTCATATTCTTTGTTGAAGCCTTAATCATCTCACGTCAAGATGTTCCTGTCTCGACGTATCTTCTGTCATTGCGACTTTATTTATCTTCCGTCAAGATGTTCTCGTTTTGACTAATCGTTCTAAATGTTATAACATATGTGCAAATATTTCTACGTGGCTCTACACTCCTTATGTGAGCATATTTATTCATTTTTTTTTTTTTTTAAATGCACAAAGTCTATTATAGTATCTTCCATTATTATTTTTATTATGAAGATGTATTTATTTATTATTATTATTATTATTATTATTATCTTCTTATTATTATTATTATTCTTATTACTATTATTATTTTATTATTATTATTTTTATTTTTTTAAACTCTATTTATCTATGTAGAAAATTATTTACAAAAATAATAGAAAAGGGGTAGCTATTAATATTTTTGGGATTTTTTTTATAATGGCTAAAATAATAGAATTTTTATTATTCTAAACCCTATTTATTTTGTAGAAAATCACTTACAAAAATAATAGAAAGTAAGATAGCTATGTTTTATTTATATTTTTAAAAATGCTTATAATAGCTAAAGTAATAGAATTTTGTTATTATATTCTATTATATTGTAATACTATTCATTATGTAAGAATTATTTACCAAATCAAAAGATGGTTAGCTATACTATTTTACTATTATCATTATTATTATTATTATTATTATTTTATTATTATCTTTTTTTTTTTAATATCTATAATAGCTAAAAGAAATCATTACTAATATTCTATTCTATTTATTATACTATTTATTATATCTATTTTTATTATCTCTATTTATTATCTATAGAAAAGTGTAAGATTTTTATTATTAGTCATAAGGGATGAAATTCATTATGTTTTTATTAAAACTATTATTTTTATCACATTTTATTCATCAAAAGTATATTTTTGTATATTTGTATAGAAATAACAAAAGAAATACAATTCATATTATAAAACTATATTATCATTCTTTATTATAAAGAAAATGCATTTTACTGTTTATTACCATAGTAGTATATTTTTGTTTATTTTGTGCTATTTATTTTTATTATTATTTTTTTTTACAGAAAATATCAATATAATATCTATTATTATTATTATTATTATATTTTTTATTTATCAAAGAATATAGCTAATCTCATCATTTATTATAGTATATTACTATCACTATTATTATTTCATAGAAAATCACTTGAAAAATCACTAAAATATATCTAGTTGTTATTTATGATTTTTATTTGTATTTTTGGAATTTTTATAGTATTTAAAATGACAAGTCAAAGCTAAGTCAAATATACCAATATATGTGATGTATTTTGCTTTTAAAATGTTTTATTATGATTATATTTCTAAAACCGGAATATTATTGTATAGAAAAATAGTATGAAAAATAAGAAAATTTTAGAAACAAATTTGAGTCAATTTGGAGTTCAATAGCATTTTCAAATCATTTATTTACTCCATATTATTACTATTACATTTATTATTTAATTAATGGGCCTAATCTGGGCCGCCAGGATCTACTCCAAGATTAGCGATCATCTTTCATTTAACTCTGTTCTTATCTGGGCCGCTGGATCCGCCTCAAGATTAAACCATACGAGATATAAGGCCCAGATTCATTCTGCATCTTTATTTAAAACATCATTTTATTCTAATCGTCCGATCTCCTCAAGATTCGCACGTGTGCGTCAATACTCGTGTTTATACATTAATACTCGTGCGCGTCTGTCCCTTTGACTGCTCTGTTGACCACCCTGTTGAGATTCGCACTTTGGAAGTCGTTACGGTGACCGAGCTCATACCCTTCCGATCGATATGACCTAGTAGCATCGTCTCATTACCAAAAACCTCTCTGTCACATCGATTGAAGATCAATACGGTGATTCATCGTGTATAGAGGTACCATTTTCCGGTACAGTCTCAGTTTGGTACCGATTGAATTTCTAATCGCAAATTCAACTCAATTAGTCAATAATTCTTGCAATTAGCTTCCTGTTGTTGATCGTCTATGCTTCCTGATCATGTTTGCAAGTTTGATTTTTTCTGAATTCGTTGTGTATAGCCCTATCCACCTCAGTGTTACTCGGTGCGGTACCGGCCGTGTTCGTTCAAAAGATATACACCGAGTTGCCTGCAGTTGCGTTGCTTTTCTTGCATCTTGAGTTACTTGTAAGTGCTTTATCAATCACTCAAGCAATGGAATCAAGAGGATAACACGAATCCTGCTATTGATTCACTGTGACATAGGATCGGATTTCCAGCGATGAATGGGAGAGTTGCTTAACTCTACTACCAATCTCAATTGTGTGACCAGACAATAGAAATGAGATATAACAGTGACATGAAACTCAAACTAGAAGCTTAAGTCTTTAATTATTCAAGTTTCATAACTAATTTCATATGCCATTCTGGCAATTCTTGAAACTGATCTAAAAACTGAGTTTTAAAAGCAACAAATGTGAAAAGAGACAGGAATCAAATATAAAGAAATGAAATTGAATGAAAAATCACAAATCCATTGATTGCTTAATGCAAGAATTAAGCTTATTGCACAATTCACAAAAATCATTCTCAATTACACTATAAATTCGATAGCAGTACCTAATTAAGCTTGCAAATGATGATTGGATCTCCTAGAAATTTGCAAAGTGAATTGAATTGAGAGACTAAGTCTACTATCAATTAATCCAATTGCTTTTCCTTGCTTTTTCTTGCTTCTTCTTTGCTGGTTATCAATTGACTCTCTCTTTCAACTATTAAGATCTTCTAGCTTCTGCCTTCCACCATTTCTGTGTTTTCCAATTCAGTTTATATAGGCTGAGATATGAAATTTGCTAAATGGTGATTGGTTAGAGGATTAGCACTTGGATCACGGTTTAAATTCAATCTTCACCTTGGTTCGGCTTAGATCAATGGTTGGGATGCTACTTGTGCTTTCTAATCACTCAATTGAGTTGGCCTTTGGCGACTAGGCCGTTTGAGTTAGTTACACACATTTTCATATTTACCCTCTTGCCACTCTCTTGACTTAACCGGCCTTCACTCATTTCTAGACCATTCTAGAACTTTCTCTATACTTGGCAATCACCAGAGGGTCCCTCTGGATACTATAAAAGCCTTTACACAGTTTAAATTTCTTATTTCTCCATTTAAGCCCGATTTTCTACTCAATCACCATTCTTTATCACTCTTTCACCAATTCATTCAATTGCAAGCTTTTTCGGCTTCCTCTTAGCTCCATGAATTGATCTGAGTCATCTCTTGCACTACTTGGTGTACTCCATTGTCAAGTTTGAGCTCACTGTTCTTCCTCCGGTTATTGACTTGGTGGAATACTGTTGTAAAGCTTCACAAGGTGTTATCTTTGCATCTGGAGAGTGTCGCCTTAGTGAAAGGAGGCTACTTGCATAATCAATTTCACATTTGTGAACTTGCAAAGGTCAATCCCATTTTCAACCTTACTAACTGTTTTAGACTAATTTTCCTTGTTCTTTTCGTAATCTCCAAAATTCATAGCTTTTCCATGCTTTAATCAATGTTCTGCATCTTTATATTGAAGGAATTTGAATTATTGCGCCATCTCTAGCTTATTCATCCATGGCGCCTTTCGATCAATCGCGCGGAAGAAAGAGACGCAGAGGAAGAAGAAAGAAGGAGGCGCCTACGGAGGGGTTGGCCTTGGCGCACGTGAACCGCAACGGAGTGGGGTCCACGACCCGGGGGGATAATGCGCATGAGCCGGTACACCTTTCCTTTCTTTATCCTTTATTTAAATTCCGGTTGTATTTGAATGAGTTTGGTTCACATAGTGGCTTATGCGCCTACGATTCATAAACATGACAATAAGGTCCCACCTGTAAGGTCATGTGAGTATACGCCTATAGATCTAATTAGCAGTTGATTAGTATAATGAAATAGGCTGAGGTGGCTCTGCCTGATTGGTTGGTTGCTTATTAAACAAACCCTTAGTGTTAATAACCTGTGTATGATGTGGCCCTGTAAGATAGTGCCATGTGGCACCTTGTGTTGCTCTGTACCAATTATAAGGAGCCATGTGTCCCTCCTTGTACACACTGTATGATGACATGGCACCAGTGAGTGCATGCCATGTGGCATCCAGTGGGGCCCACTTGTCAGTCGCCTTATAGCATAGTGAGATTCACAGTGGTGAGGTGGACCAAATAAGGGAAGGCCACATGGCAATGGGCTGTTGAGGTGGCCTTATAGCATGCTGCCATTTGTCCAGCTGTTGAGTGAGATGGCTGCTGATGTGGACCAATGGCTGACTGCCATGTGGCATAGGTGGGGCCCACTTGTCAGGTCTGCAGGGGTGTGGGGCCCACATGGCTGAAGTGGACCAATGGGGTGCTGACACGTGGCATGAGGTGGCCCAATGAGATGCTGACACGTGTCACACCCTCTCTCTTCTCTGATTCGGTGTAGGTGTGCTTAGGATCCCCAGTTTGTACCCAGATGTGTCTCTGTCCCCGGATTGCACCCAGATGAACCCTTGATTGAATCTCAGCCTTTGATCAATCCATTTATTCTGCCTTTATCTTCCCTGAATTTATTCTGATAGCTCCACTTATCCAAAAATCATGAAAATTTCACCAAAAATCCCTAAATTCATGATGATCATCCCTGTAATTTTTAATTCCATTTTTACCCTTCCTTCTCTGGATTAAAAATTCTTTTATTCATAAAACCCTATTATTCCTTATGAATTAATCCCTGATCTCAATTATAGCTCTGTGTCTCTGCCAATTATCTCTCTCTTGCAGAAACCACCCTAACTAAATACCAATTAGACTTATATTGATATTCATTAGGGCTTGATTTGATTAAATGCTGACTACTTATCAGCAATTAATACAAATCTAGACTTGATCGGTGGTTGCTCCCGACTTTGCACCGATCGGTCTTGTGAAATTGACTTTCAATCCCTTAACATGAGGGTGACTTGGTCAAATAACTGACTACTTATCAGTAATTGACACAAATCAAAGCATAGTTAGGTGGTTGCTCACAGCTTTGGCACCAGGTCAGCCTTGAAAGCAAAATCACATTTGGAATTTCTCATGACTAGTTGCATCAAAATGCTAGCTTGGCATTGACATCATTTCATGTAGCATAGGGATTATGCTGCTTGAGCTCCTTCTTAGGGTTAGCTCCAAAGGCAGAATAGGTCACTGAGGTGTGGGGTCCACCTGTCAGTGAAAATGGTCACATGGGTGACTCATCAGATAGGCTATGTTGTTAGATTCATCTACAAGGGACTGCCAGGTGGGTCCCACTTGTCGAGAAAATATAATCAAATGGTGACCCATCAAGAGATTTTCTCTCTCCTAAATCTCCCGAGGTCGCCCACCTCAAATGAATAGGAGGTGGTGGGGTATTTATATCCTCGTCTTTCACCATATTATTCCATTGTGGGATTAATGCTTAACCTCTGTTCCGGGGTTGGTTACTTTCTTAGCAAAATAGGCTAGGTCCATATCATTGGAGCTGCTCATAAGGGACTGCCATGTGGGTCCCACTTGTCAGAAAAGATATAATCACATGGTGACACCCAAGAGGTCTCCTCTCTCCCTCGATCTTCTTGGGTGTCACTCATGCTGAGTGGATAGAGAATAGCGGGGTATTTATACTCTTCACTTCATGCCCAGCATTCCGTTGTGGGACTAATGGATTTGTTCCGGGATTATGCAGCGACCTTTCCTGATCAGTGGGCCACCTTTCTACTGCTCCCTCTCTTCTTCCCCTTTCTTATGATTTATCATCAATTTATTTCATTTATTCATCTATTCATCCTTGAAATTTTTCAAGGGTAAACAAAGTTATACTAAGGATGCGAAAACTCCTTCATTAAAGAGGACTTCTTCAAATTTTAAACAACATGGACCAAGGATATTTTATGGTTATTATTAAAGAATATAATTTACGATCGATCCATTAAAGGGCCAAGAATGGTTCCAAGGAAATCTAATTACATTATAGAAGAATAACCTTACGAATTTACATATAACTGAATAAAGGTTTGATTAAACAATTAGTCAGGAATAAATTAATTTGGGATGATTGAACAGGCAGTCAAGTACGAATAGGACGGTGAAATTAGCTAGCCGATTAGATTTCAATGAATAGTGTTATCTATTAAGAACACCTATGTCCGCGTCCTATACCCGATTAAGTTGATACTGAGTTACTGGACACTTTAGCGAGATCGAGCACTATTTGCCGAGGCGTACAAATCCACTCCACTGTGGTCATGAGGAAAAAAAATCAAGATAACATGTCTATAAGAATCTAAACATGAGATTTAACTTTACATAGATATATAGTCGTTATTATTATTATGCTCCGATTCGAATTTAAAATTCTCAGTAATTACATTATTAGTTTGAGTTATAATATCATATATAAAAAGAAATATATTTTTGTACTATTTTATTATCTTCCGAGTGCGAGGTCTCTGACCTCATAGTCTATGTCAGAATATCAGATCGCGCGGAAATTAGGGGGATTAATTCAATTTTAGTTTTCAAAATCTTACAATGTTAAACTTTTTGTAAAGATGTTTATTGAATTATCTCACGTTCAAGTAGTGGGATCCATAGGGACAACGAAACACGCATGCCAGCGCGTCACGTTTGTCCCGTCCTTTTACTAGACCTACCCCTCACAACCTATGTCAAGTACATATTATTATTTTGCTTATTTATTCATCTTCTCGGGATTTTCTAGATGTTACCCTAGCATGATTTATATAAAATCGGATTATAACATTCATGCTCTGATACCACCGAAGGATGTCACACCCCAGAAATAAATGAATCGGATTAGGGGTGCTAATCCCGCCACGTACGCACGACGAGACGTGCGTACGAAAGGCTAAGTGAATAAGAATGAAAATAAAGAGAATCCCAGGATAAACAAAACAATAATAATAATACAAAACAAAACAGTCCAGAATATACAGATAAATACAACGCCAGACACCGGCGGGGCTAACACCATCGGAATGGGTAGCAAAATCTCTCAAATAAAACCCAAAGAAAGAAATCAAAAACCCGATGCCCGATAAGCCCTAATCAACTACCCGCCTCACTGTGCTGATGCGGCGAAGCACCTCTGATATCACGCAGGACTGCTGCACCTAGCACTCTCATCAAAACTCGAGCCCATACCTGTAAACCTGGATCCCACAACCACCGTGGAAACGTGAGTAATTTTAAAAAAATTACTCAGTACGGATTTAGATCCAGCCTTAAGATTTGATCTTCTTTCCTAGACTGGACCCAAATACCGATACCGGATTTAAATGCAATTTATTTATTTTAATATATGTTAATGTATTATTATTTTATACATTTCGAGACCTCTACATGAATGACATGAAATGACAAATAACCCAAAAGAGAAAATCAGGAAATAGTAATATAATATAAAATATAAGGTACGAGAAAACAAACACCCGAAATAAATACCCCAATTTGCAAATCACCGATCTATCCCAAGCGGGCGCCACCGGCCCAACTTACGAACTTGGGCCTTGCCTAAGCGGGCGCCACCACGACCCAACTTACGAACTTAGGACTTTATGTTTATGCGACGCCAATGCCGCATAAACGGAAATTCGGCTCCCGAGGCGATAACGCCCTAGGAGAGTGAGCGTGCATAAGCACGTACTGTCTTTAATCTGGTAATTCACCTTACAAAATAAAAGCAAGTGGATAATTATGTCTTCGCCTTGCCATATCGCCAAAGGAGATAACTACTCGTGAATTAACAAATCGAAATCAAATGGGAGCCTACACTGTACCAACTAAGGGTCAGAGGACCGCATCCCGTAAAAGTATCAAAACGAAATATAACAAATGGGAGCCTACACCGTACCCACTAAGGCCAGCGGACCGCATCCCGACTTTCTCTCGTACCAACTACGGCCAAAGGAGAAAGCCCTTCGGACAATATTAGGATCCTAAATACGCCGATAAATATAATACTATAGTATCACGAAATAGATTCCAGCCTCGATATGGCCGCCCACACTAAATACTGAAGTACACGGTATCCTAAATCGCTCAAATTTGGATTAAAAATTTAATCATATAAAGAATAATGATAAGATATATAATAAAGATCAAAAGAAAACACTCTGACACAGCCGAACCCGCCAAATGACGGAATCGGTGGATAATCCGACAGTACGTATGCGCGATACATATACGTACCTGACGCTGGGTCCCACGGCCTATGGGTCACCGTACGTAACCACAACTGGTCCTGTTATGCAAGGCAACTTAGACTGGAAATTACCCGGTCCGCCTCTCAGCACTCCCATGCATTTAATGCATGATTAACTACCTAGCTTAATTAATAATTAGTAATAGTAATAATATTTTCCTAATAAATATAATCTACAACTTGAATTATTTAATTCTATCTGATCCTATCTCGGGACTATTTCCCGAATCCTACCCCTATCCTGTCTACGTGCAATATGACATGATATGACATGCGAATGCGGGTATGTCTCGAATATGCTGGTCAATTTACCGGATGCAAATGACAGGTCAATTTTGGTCTCTAATCAAAGTTTGGTCGAAAGTACCGCAATTCAGATTTATTTTAAAAATAGTTTTAATTTCGGTTTGGGTTCCTAATTCTGAAGAAAGAAGATGAATCCCAGGAAACCGTACCTGAGAATAATTTGGTTAGGTCAGAACGTCAAATTGCTAAATCTCAGATGGCGCATCATGATCTTGTCAGATGAGCCGTTTCATCTCGAGTGTATTCGTTTGTCGGCTCGTTAAGATATTTTCGAAAACCTATGAAGTCAAAAATAGATTAAATGGGCGAGTATCGTATTCACATTGGGTCTGGTTAGGTCAGGATATACCGGACTCAAAGGCGGGAGTATTATTATTTGAAAATTATAATCATATTATGTTTATTTTGATAAATATAATTAACTAAATTTTATTTAGATTTATTAATTTATCTTAACATTATCACTTAATTATTTTAATTATAATTAGAAAATTCAATTATTTAGAAATAGAGAAATTGATTAATATATATAATATTATATAATTAATATTATTCTTATTAAAAATAGAGAAATTGATTATTATATATTTTATGTTATAAATTATTATCATACCTCAATTATTACTTTAAAATTTCTAATTATTTATATCATACTCTTTAATTATATTTTATTTTATATATTTATATTATTTTCATCAATTAGAAAATATACTACATAAAACTAGAATTTAAATTAAAATAAAAACTAAATGAAAGTAATTAAATTCAATTAACTTAATTTTAAATTAAACGTTTTTATTTATTTAAACGTGTTGGTGTTTTAATGTATTTGGGATCATAGTCGCCTCCGAAACCACCAGATCTGTTCGGATTTTCATTATTGAGGCAGATCATTTAATCATCTCCCATATTCAGTTTAAGTATTAATCAATTATTAGTTGCACACGTTTTCAAGTCTACGACTTGCTAATTAGTCAATTCATACTTTCAACCCGCTTATACCTTTCACCCATTTAACTCGATCAATATATTTTTTTTCGTATCCGTTCGCTTATGATTATCCGTCAAGGTGTTATTTTGCGCATATAACCCCTTTAAGAGGTTATTACCACAAATCCATTTAGCCCTTGAATTTATCAATTTTCACAATTTGACTCTTAACTCATACGAGCTTTACAAATCACCCCTACATTCATTATATTTCTCAATTCACCCCCGACAAGGGATATACCATATCAATAAAATTTCATAGTAGCAACGAGGGACAAAAGGGTATACGGTATAACAATCAAGATCAAGAATCACAATATGTCAAACAACAAAGCGAAGTCGCAGAGTGTCAAAAAACCCCACAATGGCACAGCTCAAAAATCAGCAAGAGGAACCAAGTCCGCAAAATTAGGGGCACCCCCACTTCACTGGTACCGACCGGTACCAGTGTACCAGGGGCCCAACTCGCGACAGCAAATAACACAGTATCTAAAGGCATCACAAAATTGAACCAGACAACACATAAACTGGAAGAACATACCATCCACAAACTTCAGTATCATCAGAGTCAAAAGGGGCATAAACAGGCAACAAGGATTTCAGAGGCATCCCAAGCCGGCACAAGGGACCAGCGAGGCAACAGATATCAGTATCAGAAACAACAGAAATTCAGAGATTAATTACCAAAGACAAGCCAAAAACACAAATAGGGCAAATGGTATCGTAATCCAACAGAAGGCCAACCCAACTAGGTTTTTTTTTTTCCCAAGACATTTAAAATCAAAGGCATATAATACATGGAGCATTGCCAAGATAACAAAATGCCAGTCGTCACGCCGCATCATCGGTATCGATAGTTACCAAAGTGTACTGTGGACGACCAGTGGCAATACCAAAGTGCCCTCACAAGGCAAACCAGATAAACAAGCAACACGAACCAACCATCACAAACAAATCGATAAGCAAGGCAAAGCAAGAAGCGAGCTCAGCTCGACACACGGCCCACACGGCCGAAAAAAGAGGAAAGAGGTTACCGAGTTCAACAAGCAAGCGATGAAGGGGGTGGGGGCAGCGGTAGGGGAAATGTGCGACCAAGATGCGGCTCGATTGAGGGCCTGACCAAATCTCAAGGCAGCATTGAGGGTGGGTCAGCGGTGGCCGATCGAACCTGGGGAGTAGACGGAGGGTCAGCCGAGGGCGAAGGAGATCACTCGGCGGGGAAAGAGGGGAAGGAGGCACGGAGAGGAGAAGGCAATCGAAGGAAAGTGGAAATAGGGAGTGGGCTTGAGGCGTCAATGAAGAGGGACTAGAGAGTGAGAGATGTGAAGGGGGTGGGTCTCGGTGTCGCCAGGGAGAAGAGAGAGCAAGGGTTTTAATCCCTCAGCGGAAGAGAGAAAGCATCGGAAAGAGAAAATAGGGGAAAAGAGAAAAGGGAGAGGGGCCGGATCTGTCGCCAGCAGAGAGAAAAAAAAAGGTGGAAACATGGGGAGAGAGAGAGAGAGAGTGAGTGGGTTTTTAATGAGAGGGAGATGGGGTGTATTTAATGGGAAGGTGGGATTTTCTCGGTGTCGTGTGGAGTGGCCAAACGTGTGGCATTTCATTTTAAAGAAGAATTTAAGGATTATAGTTTAATTAGAGTCGTTTACGATTAATCTCTTTTGATCGGGTAGGGTTATATACATATGGTCTTGTTTGATTTTAAATTAGCCAAATAATTTTATTCAATTTACTTAAACATATCATATTCTATTATTATCTATTTAGGAATATCCCTAGTTAATTTCCGTTAAATCATTTTAATTATTATCATACTTATTTTCATTGTTAAATTTTCTTTATTAATTTGATTTTGATAATAATTTGTTTATTTATTTATTAGAAGATTTAACTAAATTAATTTAAGTGCGCGTTTGTTTATATTTAACCTTTTCGTTCATTTCATATCCTTGTGTATTTTCAATTAAATGTTGAATTCATTTATATTATTATTATTATTATTCTTATTACATATATGTTTATCTCTTTTATATTGTGGGTTTGTGATATTTACTGATTTGTGTTAAATCCTTTTTTATTTATTATCTTAATTATCATTATCTCTTAATTAAATTTTCACGGTTTGACAGGACATGCTTTTACTGTTGTCCTTGCAAGCATATTGTGCAAATTGGCGAGCGATGCCTTAGAATTTTTAATTTGAGATGTGAAGTCCCACAATTGTGTCTTAATTTCCCTCAGTTAGAGAGAATATTCTCTTGCAATTTGCTGTTGCGATTCTTTTAGAATCAGCGTTGTGTTTGCTTCGAATTTAAGTTCGCGATTATATAACGATATAGGGTATCGGAAAACAGAACTAATAAGTAACATACATGAATAATTAATATTACTATTCAAGCCTTTGACCCCAATGATAAATATCATGCTCTCCGTCTGTTCGATATTTAAAGTTATTTGTGGATATTTAAAGTTGAGTATGTTCAACTCAAATTTTTAATCTAAAAAAATAACATTTTTTTCAAAAGCAAATAATTAATTAATAGTGGGGTAGCAGTGTCAATGGGTCGGGTCGAGTTATTATTTTATTATTTTTTGATCCGATCCGAACCATGTTTGATTATATTCGGGTCAAAAAATCATGACCCATATCCAACCCGATCAAGTTATGGGTCGATTCATATAAAATAATTAAATATTTTTATATTATTTTAAGTAATTAAATATTAAATAATTTATAATTAATCTTAATTAATATATATTTAATATATATTTAAACTTTAATTAATACTAAGTCATAAAAAAATTACTTCAAAAAATATAATTATTCAGGTCGGGTCAGATAAAAAAAATTAGATCCATATCAGATCAATTTATTTTCAGATCATATCGAATCGAATTGAGTCGGGACAATAATCAACAGCCCGAGACGTAGGTTCCCTCCTCCCTTTGATCCCTTACATTTTGTCTCTTTATGGAATAATTTTTCTTAATCGTTTTTTTAAAGTTCAGATTGCTTAGGAAATTTTATAAAACTGCAAAATATACAGTGAAATGATTTAATTTTTTTTGTTATGTATTTATATGCTAATTTAAAAGGAAATATATATTTATCCATACAAGAGGCTTGCTTATTTATTTTTTTTGTTATGGAAAACCTAAAGTCACATGTGACTGGTGCAGGCTCGTGGAAAATAAAAAAAATGGATGTTTAAATATTAATTTTTCATTTCATTTTTTCATTTTTACTAAAATAATATGCTTCTAAGATCTGATACTAAAATATTTCCATCTAAAGTCGATAAAGAAACTAGTATTTTTTTTTAGGAAAAGATAAGAGCCTAGTTATCAAATTTCATTTTGTGTCTATGAAACCTTAAACTCATATCCTTTTGAAGATCATTCTAATTAGTTACGACTTGAACTATTAGACTATATGCAGAAATTAGTTTTTTGGATGCTGGATTTTTATTTCAAAGTTTAGAAATATATATAGAGTGAGGCTATGGTGTTTCACGAAACACAAAACCTCCCGTGGTTCGTGTCCGTATCTTGAATTTGAATGTTCAAACCGCCGATCCAAACCGTTGAACATCATCTTCATATTAAAATATCCTAGGAGATCAATTTTTTTAGTTTTTTGTTTGCTATCTATACTATTATATAAAACATCTAAGAATTGGAGGGTCCATTTTTTGTCATGATATTTTTTTTATTATACCAATTTTTTCGCTCAATTAGACGGATAATATTTTTTTTTGATTGATCGAACATATGTAATCGCGTCCATTGATCCTCTCTTTCTCTCCATTTCTTTCCAATCTTTACTATTATTTCCATAATATAGTTTTTTTTATTTAGCAACCTTGTGCATATTTGGTAAGAAATTAATGGTGATAATATATGTTGGAATAATTCACTTTTCTTACCATAAAAACCAGGAATCATTAACTCATATTGTGCAGAAAATCTCATCCAAGATTAAATCTAATTTTTATTATAGGTTTTCTCTATAATTTGGTGAATTTATAATTTAATATTAGATGAATGTGAATTTTTATATCTTATGATATTTTAATATTTAAATAAAACAGCCTGCTGCAACGCGCGAGTATATAGCTAGTATTTTAAATGGGTACAAAGTTTGTTGATATAATGATTTCTATACCATTCAAAACTAGCAATTTTGTACCCATCTAAAAAATAGCAAAAATTTTCAAAAAAAATATAAAATTTGATCTCCCAGGATATTTCAATATGGAGATCATGTTCAATAGTGTGTAGTGTTCTAAAATGTGTCGTGCGTGTCGTGTCGTGCAAAGCACGCCGTGTTTTCGTGTCGTGTCGTGTTATTATTTTTTTTCATGTCATGTCTTACCATGTTAAAAATAGGGAGAAGCCAGCACATCACGATTAAGGCACGTCACTGATAAAGCACGCAGTGTTAAACGTGTCGTGCTCATTCGTGTCGTGTCAAATCATACTATGTCCAAACGTGTCGTGATTATTCGTGTTTTGAATACCGTGTGCCTTAACATGTCAAAGATTTTAAAAATCTAGAAAATACAATTTTTTTTAAATTGTAAACAAAAGTTTAAAATTTTTTAAAGTGTTTACGTATTTTAAATTATTTAATATAATGTATTGAAAATAAAATATAAAAAATTGAAACTAAATATTAAAAAATATTTTTTAATTTAAAAATATGTTATATAGTGTATTATTGCATTCTGTAAAATTTCATAAAACATAAAAAATAGAAAAAATGTCAAAAAAATGTGAACATGTGTTAAAATATTTTTATAGTAATTCTTAAAATATTATGTTTATCAAATTTTTCCTCCTCCTTTTTCCGAGCTTGGGACCGACTATGTTAGAAACATAGGCGGAGTTAAAAACTTGAAAATATGTTAGTGTAATTTAAAAAAATAAAATTAAATATTTAAATTAAAATTAAAGAATTTACTCCCTAAAAAGGTTCTGACGGCGGATGGTGGTACATATAAATGCATTCTTCATAGTTATACATATATGTATTTAAGTATCTTGCAAATGTATCTTCTTCCTCATGAGATTGGTTCTAGTTCACCTCTAGCTCTGGCATCCCTTCACCTGAATTAGAACTCGATGCGACAGTAGCTTCTTCTCGATCAAGTGAGTGCATCCAAGACTTATCTTGAAGTCTGTTTTCTGCATTGTACAAATCCTTTAGTAAAACCAGAGCCTCAAATACATTCTCACCAAATCTTATTCTTTTAACAGTTAGAACCCTATTAGCTGCGCTAAAACAAGATTCTGAATCTACAGTGGAGACAGGAACAATAAAAATATCACAAGCCATGGATGCTAAAATGAGGAACACTCCCTTCACTTGATGCTAATATTGCAAAATGTTAAAATTTTCATCGTCGAGCCTTATATTGCCATACTCAGACGTGGAGTTTGCAAAAATCTGTATCTCTGAGCTAGTTGCACATGGGATAAATGTTGAAGATGAGCCAGAGTTTTTACGAAGGATTGACTGAATACGAGACATAGTAGACTTGTTGCCTCTTGTTGATGGATTGGTTGGTGCTAGCACACTCAAAATCACCTTAGCCTGATTAAAGAAAAAAAAAATTAGTTATCATGTACAAGTAATTATAATTTAAATAGAAATTATCTAGACAACTGTAATCTACCTCATTATGTTGCTGCTCATATATTCTGAATACACTTTCAAAAAGAGTATTCACTTCTTCATATGTATTCTCTGCTTCAAGTCCAATATTCTCCCTAATTGTAGTAAGAAATTTTACGGTATTTTTTACCTTTCACCTATAATTGATAAAATTTAATTAGTGCACAAAGAACCACATATGAATTTTATTATGAAATTTTAAATTTAATAATTACCTTGGGTCAATGCAACATGCAATGATGGTAATAGGGGATATTTCACACCAATACTTAAGGAATTTCGTTTTCATGGGTTCCAATGAATGCCATAAAATATCTTCTTCAATCAGTTCTTTCTTTTGGATGTCGTACCAATCAGAAATTAGAGCAAGCTCCTCCAATAGTGCGACTGTTGTTGGTGTGTAAGACGTAGAAAGTCTTACTGTTGCAGAATAAAAAATTTCTAAGAATGGAACCATCTTCCAATAATTACTGTCCTTGTTGACTTCTACTCAGTGCAGGATCCAAGGCTGGTCTGAGATGAATTATTTTCTTCAACAGTCGGTATATGCTATTGTTTACCCCTGAAAGGTCGAGGGAAGAAATATAAGAGAAAAGCCAAGGTCAAACCCTATGAGCTGAACCAATACAATCCCTATACAACATGGAATAGTGTCAATGCCAAGCCAGTATTTTGATACAACCAATCATAAGAAATCTCAATGTGATTTTGCTTTCAAGGCTTACCTGGTGCCAAAGCTGTGAGCAACCACCTAACCATGCTTTGATTTGTGTCAATTGCTGATAAGTAGTCAGCTCTTTGACTAAATTACCCTCATTTTAAGGGATTGAAAGTCAATTTCACAAGACTGATTAGGTGCCAAAGCTAGGAGCAACTATCTGATCAAGTCTAGATTTGTATCATTTGCTGATAAGTAGTCAGCTTTTGATCAAATTAAACCCTAATGAGCATCAATATTGGTGTTAATCGGGGTGCAGTTTCTGCAAGGAGAATTTATTTGGCAGAGACACTGAGCTACAACTGTGAAAAATTGGGATCAACTGAGAAAAATAGGGTTTTGTGATCAGAGGATTTTTAACACAAGCAAACAGGGGTAAATTGGGAATTTAAAAATATAGAGATGATCATCATGAATTTAGAGAATTTTGGTGAAAATTTCATGATTTTTGGATGAAGGGATATATTAAAATAAATTGGAGAAATAATATCAGGCTAATTGGAAGGCTGAGATTCAATCAAGGGACTTTTGTGGGTGTAATTTGAAGCCAAAATCTCAATTGGGTGCAAATTGGGGAGTCTAAGCAAAGCACACCCTGATTTTGGCGCTGGAGAAAGTCAGAAGAGAAGAAAATATGTAAATGCACTCGGCGCATTAGCCCTGTTTCTCATTAAACCCGACATGTGGGATCTGTTCATGTGCGCCGAGTTTACCCGAAGAGTGTCTATTTCCCACTCCTTATGCTCTCACTTACACTCGGGTCCCATCTGTCAGGAACTCTCTCCCCTTCTCTTACTTCAGCTCACACACACCAGGTCTATCCAGACGAAGGGACAAGTTTAATTTCCCTCTCAATTCTTTTTCTTCTTCCTCGACTTCTTCCTGGCAGATAACCGAAAATGGTGACTAAGAGAATTTGTTCAGAGAGACCCCTTCATTATATATCGTAGGAAAGCTTACAAAGAGGAGAAGACAGATTAAAAATTCATTTGCCAAACTATGCTCTGTGGTGCACTCGCGTTGGAAGTGAAGGTAGCTCAACCAAAATACATTAGGAGCAATTCAACACTTGAAAGCCTCAATTGACTGGTCGTAGAGATTCTCTTGACTAACACGACATCAATCAAAGTCCTTTACTAGCCTTTGAAAACTCCCTACATAGTGCTGTTTACCCTTGGAAAATTTCAAGGATGAATAGATGAATAAATGAAAATAAAATCAATGATTAATAATAAATCATGAGAAGGGAAAGCAAGGAAGAAGATGGCCCACTGATCAGAAGAGGTCGCTGCTTAACCCCGGAATGAATCCATTAGTCCCACAATGGAATGCTGGGCATGAAGTGAAGAGTATAAATACCCCACTATTCTTTGTCCACTCAGCATGAGTGACAACCGAGAGGATCGAGGGAGAGAGGAGATCTCTCGGGTGTCACCATGTGATTATATCTTTTCTGACAAGTGGGACCCACATGGCAGTCCCTTATGAGCAGCTCCAATGACATGGACCTAGCCTATTTTGCTAAGGAAACTAATCAACCCGGAACAGAGGTTAAGCACTAATCCCACAAGGAAATCCTAAAAGCGGAGCAAGGATATAAATACTCCACCACCTCCTACTCATTCGAGGTGGCTGACCCTCGGGAGATTTCGGAGAGAGAAAATCTCCTGATGGGTCAGCCATTTGATTACATTTTCTCTGACAAGTGGGACCCACCTGGCAGTCCCTTATAGATGGATCTAACAACATAAATCTAGCCTGTCTGATGAGTCACTCATGTGACCATTTTCACTGACAGGTGGACCCCACACCTCAGTGACCTATTATAGGAGTTAGAGTTAAACCCTAAAAAATCTGCCCTTGGAGCTAACCCTAGAAAGGAGCTGAAGCAGTATAATCCCTATGCTACATGAAATGATGTCAATGCCAAGCTAGCATTTTGATGCAACTAGTCATGAGAAATTTCAAATGTGATTTTGCTTTCAAGACTGATCAGGTGCAAAAGCTGTGAGCAACCACCTAACCATGCTTTGATTTGTGTCAATTACTGATAAGTAGTCAGTTCTTTGACCAAGTCACCCTCATGTTAAGGGATTGAAAGTCAATTTCACAAGACCGATCAAAGCCAAAGTTTGGGCAACCATCGATCAAGTCTAGATCTGTATCAACTGTTGACATGTAATCACCCGTTGATCGATCAAGCCCTAATGAATATCAATATAAGTCTAATTGGTATTTAGTTAGGGTGGTTTCTGCAAGAGAGAGATAGTTGGCAGAGACATTGAGCTACAAATGAAATCTGGGATTAATTCAGAAGAAATAATAGGGTTTATTTGATAAAAGAATTTTTAATTCAGAGAAGGAAGAGCAAAAATGGAATTAAAAATTACAGGGATGATCCTCATGATTTTAGGGATTTTTGGTGAAATTTTCATGATTTTTGGATAAGTGGAGCTATTAAAATAAATTCGGGGAAGATAAAAGCGAGAATAAATGGATTAATCAAAGGTCGAGATTTGATCAAAGTAACTCGGGGTACAAGTTGGAGATAACAGCAGCTCTGGGTACAAACTGGGTGCAAGAAACACAGGAGGTATAAAATAAGCGAAGAGAGAGGGTGTGCCACGTGGCAGCCTCTCATTGGGCCATGTCAGCAAGTGGGCCCCACCCTGGTATGAGTCACTGACAGGTGGGCCCCACCTCAGTGCCACGTGGCAGACAGCCAGTGGGCCACCTCATCCCATCCTATGCCACATGGCATCACACCAGTGGTCCACTACACTCCCTCTGTGCCACACGGCACAACCAGAGGAGGCCATCTCACCCAACCCTAAGCCACATGGCACAGCTACATCAAGCCACATCAACTCACCTATGCCACATGGCAGTCAGCCACTAGTCCACATCGGCAGTCACTCCAACAAGCAGAGACAAGTGGCAGCATGCTATAAGGCCACCTCAACAGCCAAGTGCCATGTGGCCTTTCCTTATTGGTCCACCTCACTACTGTGAACCCCACTATACCATAAGACGACTGACAAGTGGGCCCCACTGGGTGCCACATGGCATACACTCACTGGTGCCATGTCATCATACAGTGTGTACAAAGAGTGACAAATGACTTCTTATGATTGGTACAGGGCAGCACAAAGTGCCACATGGCACTACATCGCGAGCCACATCATACACCATTAACGATCATTAGTACTAAGGGTTTGTTTAATAAAGCAATCAACCAATCGGGCAGAGCCACCTCACCTATTAACCCTAATCACCATGCTAATCAACTCTAAATGAAATGCCTAAACTATTAAATCGACATGTGGGACCCGGTAGTCGTTAATATGAGTAGGCGCATGAGATGAAAGCGTAAGTCGAGTCTATTCAATCCGCCTCTTTAATCCAAATAAAATTCAATTTAAAACAAGAGATAAAAGGAAGATGAACCTGGTCTAGATGCGTTGAATCTCTCGCTTCTTCCTCTCTTCTACGTTTTGGCTCACGCATGCCGGGTGCATCCGCGCGCGAGAGAGAGCTCTCTCCCTCCTCCTTCTTCTCGCCATTACCCGAATCCAATGCAGCTCGCATTTTCTTCTTTCCCTGGCGCCTTACCATGATTGAAGGTGATCTAAGAGAATAACGATGATCAGAGGTAGGGCAAGAAGTGTTACTAGATCAATTGCGAGAAAGAGGTGAATAAAAGGTGAGAATGCACTATTACCCGAGGTCGAACTAAGGAAGGGGATTCAATTGATGCTCCGGAGGTCAAATTGAGTCACAAAGCAGCTTCTTTAAGGCAAGGCGATGCCGGCAGAGGTGAATTGATGTAGCAATTGAGTGAGAAAGGGGCTGAAAACCGAGGGTCGCCGAGGACAGTGACAAGGTGGCAAGCCTAACAGGCGATTCAGAGGTGAAATTGCACGATTGAAGAGATTACTTAGGCCAAGGCGATGCTAGTAAACATGAATTGGTGAAGTAATCGGATGCATGAAGTGCTAATTGTCCAAGAATTGAAACCGGAGCGAAAATGAGATTGGAGAAATTAGAGCTGACAAATGAATGAAACAAAGTGTTCAAGCTAGGCGTGAAGAGTTTAAATAAGTGTTGGCAATTCAGGGCCCACTCACCAGTCGAAACACATAAGCAATTGAGAGTGTGAGGTCAAACAAAATCGCGGCACAGTCAAACCATAACAGAAAACAGTTAGGTGATTTCCACAACAAGCACAAACCAATCTTAGCCGTTGATTGAAGTAGATTGAAGGGTATGGATGTATCCAAGGTGGCAATCCGGGTGGAAGGCACTCAACCAATCACAATTGAATTAATTGGCCTAATTAGCCTATATAAACCGAGAATTAGCAACAGTAGAGGAGAGGATCCATTAGCAGAGCAATTAAGATCAAAAACACACACTCACATACAACAAGAGAGAGAGAGTGAATAGCTAGAAGAGAGATTGCTCAATTTCTTTTTTCTGTCAAGAATAAAAAGGTAATTGGTAATGTTCATTAGTTCATTGATGTTTTCTTTTGTATCCTTTCTCTGAAATTGAATTTAAAACATTCAATTCATAGTTGTTGGATAGTTAATTGAATCTATTTCTTCATTCTAGCTTTCTACTTTTGGAAATTTGGTTTCTTTCATTTGCTTCTTTACTGTTTCTCTTTGAAAAGCATTAATTAACAACAATTGGCTGCATTCAGCGAGCCACTGGCCCAATCACAAAGTGATTGGTGAGCCTTTAGGCCTGAATCAGTTATAAAAATCAAGGATTTGCGATTTAGTTGTTGCTATGTTGATTTTCATTAGAAGTTTTCATTTTTAGGATTCATTTGCTTATGTTTGCACGAAACTGAGGTATACAAGTTCATATCCTTGTAATCTTCTTGATTGAATCGTTTTGATTGATTAGAATTAGTCCTAGCATTACAATTTCACCGTAATACACTGATTCTGATAGAACCGGTACGTCGTTAAGCTTCCAAATCCGAATTCATTCAAATTAACGCTCAACTCAGTGAGCCACTGGCCCTAGCTATGCATAGGCGTGCCTTTAGGCCTGAGGAGTGCTAGTTAGATGAGAAAAGATCGTGAATTGAGCTAATTGAGATCGGTACCGACCGGTACTATACACTGCCGAGTAATGAGCCGATTCAGCACCATCAAGAACGAAAGGGAAGCCCTCTACTTACCCCATACCGCATCTTCATGTCGAGACGATGCTCACCGACCTTGTAATTGTCAAGAACTTTGATCAATTCTGCCGAATTTGACGAAGGAAGCATCTCGGTACCGTTTCTAACTGATACACTAATCGGTACCACCATGTGGCATCTCTCACCGTATGGATTCTCGATCAAGAACCACAAAAGAATTCTCCAAGGCAAGACGATGCCAAGGCACCAACCTGATCGTAGAAGAGGTACTCCGATCGCCGGAAGCGCTGCTCAGCGCGAATCTTGACGAGGAGACGGCTCAAAAGAGACGAGAGATCCGTTGGCACGAACCTTGAAGCGCGCACTAATCTTGAGACTTATTAACAGGCAGGATCTGTTGAGAGATTTGATAATTAAACTAAGAGAGGATCTGGGCCGTAGATCTATTGAACACGTATCTCAAGCGAATCTGGCGGCCCAAATGAGAATAAAATTATATGAAAGATATGCACCAATCTTGATATGGATCCAAAGGCCCAGATTAGGCCTAATAATTAAATAATAACAGAATATTAAATATATATAGTAAATAAATCATTTGGAAATGCTCCTGAACTCCAAATTAACTCAAATTTGTTTCTAAAATTTCCTTATTTTTCATACTATTTTTCTATATGATAATATTCCAGTTTTAAAAATATAATCATGATAAAACAATTTAAAAGCAAAAGACATTACATATATTGATATATTTGACCTAGCTTTGACTTATCATTTTAAATACTATAAAAATTCCAAAAATTCAAATAAAATCATGAATAATAATTAGATATATTTTTCTGATTTTTCAAGTGATTTTTCATGAAATAATAATGACAATAGTAATATGCAATAATAGATAATGAGATTAGCTCCATTCTTTGATAAATAAAAGTAAATAATAATAGATATTATGTTGATATTTTCTGTAAAAAAAAATATAATAAAAATAAATAGTACAAAATATACAAAAATATACACTACCATGGTAATAGATAGTAAATACATTTTCTTCTATAATAAAGAATGATAATATAGTTTCTAATAAAATAAATTGTATTTCTTTTGTTATTTCTATACAAATATACAATAAAATATTTTGATGGGTAAAATGCATAAAAAAAAAAAATAATAATAGTTGTAATAAAGAATATAATGAATTCCATCCCTTATGGCTATTTTCAAATAATAATGATGATAATAATAAAAATCTTATATTTTTTTCTATAGATAATAAATAGAAATAAAAATATAATAAAACTATAATAAATAGGATAGAATATTAATAATGATTTCTTTTAGCTATTATAGATCTTAAAAATAAAAAAAAATAATAAAAATAATATAGCTAGCCATCTTTTGATTTGTAAATAATCTTTACATAATGAATAATGTTTTAATATAGTGGAATATAATAATGAGATTCTATTACTTTGGCTATTATAAATATTTTAAAAAAATAAAAAAATACAAATAAAAATCATAGCCATTTTATTTTCTAGTATTTTGTAAATGATTTTCTACAAAATAAATAGAGTTTAGAAATAACAAAAATAAAATTCTACTATTTTAGCTATTATAAAAAAAAACAAAAAAATATATATAAATAAAATTCTAGTTAATAGCTAACCCATTTTCTATTATTTTTGTAAATAATTTTCTACATAGATAAATAGAGTTTAAAAAAAAAATAATAATAATAAATAAATGCATCTTTATAATAGAGATAATGATGGAAGATATTATGTAATAAGCTTTTTACATTTTGGAGATGAACAAAAATGCTCACATGAGGGGTGTGGAGCAACATGAGGATGTTTGCATACATGATATAACATTTAGAACGATTAGTCAGGACGAGAACATCTTGACGAAGGATAAATAAGATTGCAACAGCAACATGAGAAGATACGTTGAGACAAGAACATCTTGACATAGGATGACTAAGGCTTTGATAGCAACATGAGGAGATATGTCGAGACAAGAACATCTTGACACTTGATGAAGAATAACTAGAGCTGCGACATCAACATGGAGATACATGTCGACTCTGAGGAAGAAGAACATTACGATGTCCTAGAGAGGTGACATCTTAATGACTCACTACCATGAGCAAGTAACTCATGACTAAATACGCTCACACAAGGGGTGTAGGGCGACATAGTAATTTTGCACAAGTAATGCAACATATAGAATGACTAGTCGGGACAAGAACATCTTGACGCTCCCTGAAGAATGACCAAGGCTACGACATCAACATGAAGAGATATGTCGACTCCAAGAGATATGAACATTACGATGTCCGAGAGAAGTGACATCTTAATGACTCGGTGTCATGAACAAGTAATTCATGACCATTTGAGCTAGCAAGACTGAACTCATCCGTCGATAAGTTTGTCTTCTGGCTCATCTCCCGAGATCGTGAGATTGAATCGTTCTGTAGTAGATTCATCCACAAAACAGTGAATGTGAACCGTTCTATAGGTAGGTTCCTTCACTAACACATGCCTCAATGTTAAGCTGGCTCAGTGCTTCAGGTTTGACATTGTGTGTAACTGTGTTTCCTAGGTTTATGAATCGGCTTAGTGCTTCGAATTCATGATCTAGAAGATCGGTGAGAAGAAACACGTGGGCCATATCCACCCTTCTCCCGATTCACCAACCTCAAGATCAACCGCCGGTGCTTCGAGTTGTATTTTGTGTGATTGGTTGTTGACTAGTTAAGATTGAACCGTTCGTAGTAGGTTTATCTTCTAGATCAACGAGAGGTCGAGTCGTTCGTAGTAGACTCACCTCAAGCCCTCTCGAAGAGATTAACCCGGTCCGTAGTAAGGTTATATCTCGAGGTGGCATAGGCTGAACCGATCCGTAGTAGGTTCGTCTTCCATAGGATTAAGTAGGTTCGAGGTCGAGTCGTTCGTAGTAGACTCACCTCGAACCCCTTCGAAGAGATTAATGATCCGTAGTAAGGTTACCTCTTGAAGCGGTAAAGACCGAACCGATCCGTTTGTAGGTTCGTCTTCCATGGACCCCTTTTGTGAACCCAGACGACCACTTGATCATCTCTTAACTATACTATTTGCTTCTCCCTTTCAAAGATCCAGAGGTGCCTCGAGGTTAGTAGCCCAAGGTAATTAACGGTGGGGGCTTGCGCCCGCCGGAATCTACAAGAACTCACAATCACTAAAAAACCCCCTGAATGTGCATCCAAATCTCTCTAAACGGCAGAATCGGCCCAGACTGCACAGGCGATGCACGCTCGGGAGGGATCTCCGTGTCCTTCTTCCGCATCCCATCGCCCAGCGGCGGTGCGCGGCGCGCGAAAAAGGGTCGCACAGGATCTGGCACGCCCGGTGGGACCTAGATTCTCCTCTTATCTTTGAAAGAGAGAGACAAATAGAATAGTTAAGAGATACAAGTGGTCTTCTATGCGCTAAAAATGACTAATGATTTTCAAGTATTTTTGTTTTTGCAGGAAATGGCATACTTCGGCAACTTCAACCTCGCTCCTTACACTGTTACTCCTGCAAAGAGCCCAGAGGGCAAGCTCTTCATGTTCTTTGGGACTATCCCACAAGAACTGACTTTCTACGACCCAGCTCCAGTGGCCGCCTTCACTCCCGCAACCGTCCGGATCTCCATCCCGGACGAGGAGGAAGAATCAATTACCCTAACTCCTAAGGGTATTTCTAACAACATCATGGCCTCTCCTACTGCCTCCCCAAAGAGGAGAAGGCGATCGTCCAAGAGGACAGCCCCAAAGGTCGCAGCCCAAACTGCCCGCAACTCTCAAGCATCAAGGAAGAGGGCCCTGGATGCATACCAAAATCAGCTGGTGGCTAGGCCGCCTATCCCGGCCTCTAACAAATTCACAGCTCTTCGCATAGTGGCCAAGAACTCGGCCACAGGCCAGCTCCGCCATGCATGGGAGGTGCCTAAGCCCACACCTCGCCCAACTCAAAGGCCTCAGCGCCGCCAGGACAAGTCTCAAGCCCCTGCAGAGGCCATCTATAAGGCTCACAGGGCCCTCAAGCAGAGGAAGAGCGTTAGAAACGCTAGGTCGAGACAATACGTCTCCCGCTCCGGTCAATCTCAAGGCATGGCTCGGCCGCAAGCCATTGTCTCCACTCCGGACCCAAGGAAATTTACACCAAAGGCAACACCTAGCACCCAGCAGGTGTGGGTCCCGAAGGGTTACCAGCCAACAAAATCCCAGTCTCAAGCCCAACCCAGCAAGGCAGGCAAATCCAACGCTCCGTCCGAGAGCGTATTTAGCCGCCTAGGTCAGAAGAGTGTGTTCAGCCGATTAGGCTCGAGAATACCACTCAATAACTTGAAAATAACTGCTCCTGACCAAACAAAGAAGAAGAGAAGAACCGCTCGTTATGAAGAGCACTTCTCAGTCAACACCATCAGTATAAACTACGATACTGATCCGGACACTGATGGTGAGGTGAATATGGTCCAGGACGACCAGTCCCCGCCTAATCAAGCTCACGTCACAAATACCAACAAAAATAATGGTAGAAAAGGGAGACCCCCCAAGAGAGTCAACCCCGAGGGCAATAGCAGGGAAGGAGAAGACCACAACGAAAACCCTGACTTTTTCGATAATGAAGATGACGTCGAAACACGTCCCGAAATGCCCATAGATGAAATAGAAATATTGAAAGGCCACATCGAGGCACGAGACGAAGAGCTGATTAGGCAACGGGAGCTAATCGCTACCATGCTGAAGCAGAATGAAGAATTGATTAAGGCGGTCAAATCCTTGCAAGAATCACAAGACGCCAATTTCAAAGCTGGTAGCTCCCGTCAAGAAGGGGTCCACAGTACCAAAAGCAATCATAAGAGAAAACAACCCGTCGATTCTAAACCCCATCCACATAGAACTGTAGAAGTGGAGGCTGAACCAACGGGAATATCCCGGAAGGAGATTCAAGCCATGATTGCCCAGCAAATGCAAATAGCTGGAGGTGGATACGCTATCCCTCCCGTTAAAAACTGTGGACATCCATACCCTGCCATATACGACTTGGAAGAATATCCTAAAGGGTATGTGATCCCCCGCTTCAGGACCTTCTCCGGGGAAGGCAATAAAGATCTAAACCCCGAGCAACACCTGGCCCACTTTGTAGCCTCGTGCGGCAACACGGGCGGCAATGATGCGTTGTTGTTAAGACAATTCCCTCAAAGCTTGGTGGGAACCGCTTTCCAATGGTACTATTCGCTGGAAAACAACAGCATCAGGACCTGGGATGAGATGGCAGACTCGTTCAGGGCACGATTCGTCATGGTGTCTGACAAAATAAACATAGCCGATCTGGCAAGCACTAAACCCAAGAAAGGGGAGTCAATGACAGATTTTATCAATAGATGGCGGAACCTCAGCATCAAATGCGACCGCACATTAACCGAAGATGAGGCCGTCAACCTAATCATGAAGAACATTGACGGGTGGATGGGCATGCTTCTTGGTGTGACAAAGGTCAACATGTTCAAAGACTTGCTCAGATCGGTATCCAATATGGAAAGGATGTCACCACATACCATGCCGAACTTCATGAATAATAGGCCGCAACGAGGAGCCCGAGCCGAGACTAAAGTGGCATTCACCTCGTTAAAGGATAAAATGGTCGCCAACGCAGATACTCAGAGCGGCAGCAGCGGCACAAATGGCAACAATTACAATAAGGGGCCCAGGCCCAATCAAGCAGGGAGTTCACGGAGTTTTGAGTCCCTCAAACAAAAGAAATTTAAACCGTACTCCTTCAGGAGAGATAAAGTTGCCCAAATCTTCAGAGGGGCACTGAAGAACGGTCTAACCCTGCCGGCCAGTAAACGCCCAGAAGATGCCGATAAATCGGACGAACCTAACTTCTGCCCATACCACAGAGTACTAGGGCACTCAATCGAAGATTGCTGGGTCTTCAAAGATTGGGTCGAGAAGGCATATAAAAATGGTGAAATTACTTTACCTAAAGGGTTCTTGCAAAACCCATCAGCCCATGAACAGGCCAATATGATCTCTCATGAGGAAGAGAAAATCCCGGGCCAGTTAAACGAAAGTCAAGAAAAGCAATGGACTACGCACTTATCGAAGAAATCGATTAAAATGCTTAAAGCTCTTAAGAAAGAACCTGGCATGAAATGGAAAGATGACATTACGCCAGTGGTCCCACCAAAACCCAGGGTATATTATAAGGTGGACCAGAGCCAAGACCAGGTTCTTAAGAAAAGAAAGAAGCATAGAAGCAACAAGTCCAAAAAGAACAAGATTGAAGAGTATGAGCAGGGCAGTCCCGAGGCGATCACCCTTCAACACTTCATCTCCAAAGAAGACTGGGAGAAGCTAACCCTAGGTCAAAAGAAAGAAGAAGTAAATGGAGAAATAAATAAAGAAGAAAGCGAAGAGATCTGGGGTGCTTCGTGCAATATGGTATATTCTTCTTGCGACGAAGATATGCCAACATTAGAGGAGATATTCTTCCCAAATAATGAAAGGGAAGCAAGCACCTCTGGGACCAAAAATGAAGAATATAAAGCCGTGCTCCGGTCCGGGACTTACATACCTGAGAGACAAGCTCCCAAAGAGTCCGATAAAGGAAAAGATAAGGCCCAGAATAAAGGTAAAGAGGCTGAGAATCCAAGCAAGAACCTGAAAAGACCTTGGCCGACGGCGAAGAATATAATGTGTTGGCACATCTGCGTAAGATTCCAGCGCTATTAAGCATATTTGACGCGTTGATGATGTCACAAGACCTAAGGGAGGTGCTAATCCAGGCCTTGCAAGATCCAGAGAAGTACAAGTCATACTTCATAGAGCAAAATATGCAAGAAGCCCTATTCACCGCCAAGCGGGCCGCCTGTATAAATTTCACGGACGATGACCTCCTAATAGGCACCGTCGACCACAACCGCCCGTTGTACATTACCGGAAACTGCGGAGGGCAAAAGATTGGCCGCATCTTGGTCGACGCAGGGTCTTCGATCAATATTATGCCGCTCAAAACTCTGAAGACCATCACCTTAGATGTGAAGAATCTATCTGATGAAAAGGTGATTATTCATGGCTTTAATCAAAACTCCCAAAAGGCCCTGGGAGCTATAACTCTGAACCTACAATGCGGAAGCCTAAGAGCGCCTACTAAATTCTATGTTATTGACGCTGAAACCTCTTATCGGGCGTTGCTGGGTCGCCCGTGGCTTCACAGTAACCAGGTCATACCCTCTACTCTGCACCAATGCCTAAAATATATTGAGAATGGTAAACAAAAGAGAATTGACGGAGATGTCAAGCCATTCGGGGTGCATGAGATTAAATTCAATGACGCCCAGTATTTTCTGCCTAAATCCGCTGTGGCGCCGAGTCGGCCTATAACAAAAGCAGGTCAGAAACCCTTTAATAAAGACCCTAAATTTGATACCTCATCTGGAGAAGAAGAAGAGGTCAAATTTAATATCAAACCCCGAGGTGCTCGAGCCCAAAGACCCGGAAGAAAGTCGGGTGAGGAAGCAACCTTCCGCTTCAAACAGGTGGCTACATATAAGGCCCAAATAAAACCGAGCGAAATCAATTCAAGTGATTCTGAAGAGGAGGTCATTTTCAATTTTAAGCCTGCCAACACCCCTCAAATTCAGATCATAGAGGCAACTTCAGGAGAAAACTCTGAAAATTCCAATGACTCGGGCGATATTACCTCGGGAGAAGAGTCTGGCCATGATCGTCAACCCTGGGAAGAGGAATCTGACGAAGAGATCATCTATCACATCCTCAAGAAGCCATATAAAGGGCCCGAAACAGATAATGAAAGCGAGGAGTCATATATGATCAACACGGGACCCGGTAGCGGAAGGGATAACCCGGTTAGGCCGAGGCCTATAAATGAAGAACGCTCATGGCGGGAAAATTTCGAAGGTCGCGTCTGGAATGCGATCGACGAAATAAGGCACCAGGTTGAAAATAATAGAAGGGAGGTGTCTGAACAATGGGAGGTAATGCAAGATATCAAGACGCAACACAATGAGATCATGATAATGATTGAAAACCTGCAAACCGCGATCTATAATTCCGAGCTACTCAAAGAAGTGACGAGCGAACCCCGTTCCGGGACCCCCGAAAGGCAAGCACCCGATAGCGGCAAACGGGTAATTGTCATAGTAGATGAATCAAAGGGGGAAGAAATGAAAGCTAAGCAATCGACCGTCATGCAAACCCTCAAGGTTAAGAAGAGTAAACCATACTCTTTCCTGAAAAATAAAACGGCTCGGATATTTGAGCAGGCCTTAAAGAGCGGATTGACACTTCCCGTCTGTAAAAGACCCGCAGATATAGAAAGAGCCGGTGAAGGCGAATTCTGCCCTTATCATCGCATATTGGGCCATACAATTGAAGAATGCTGGGTATTCAAAGACCTTATAGAAGAAGGGCACAGAAACGGGACAATCCAACTCCCGAAGAGCTTTCAACAAGACCCAGCTCCGCATAACTCGAATAACAAAGGCAAAGGGGTTGCTTATACGATCTCGCACACTCCCGTACCTAGCAAACCTAAGGTTGCGAGACGTAAGCCGATCAAAGAAATCTACCGCTCCAACTCAGTCATGAATATTGAAATAGAAGAGGAGATGGCAGCGCTAGAAATTACCGTGGTTCCCGAAAGGTATTTTAAAGACCTCATGCCAAGGGAAGTGAACCACATTCAAACCCTGAAGACCTTTGTCGTGCCGGCAAAGGTAGAGCGCATCAAAGGGAAAACTATCATTCATAAGGCCATAATTTTCTATCAGAGCGATTCAACCCAGCCTCTGAAGAACCCTGATCACAACACTTGGAAGAAGTGGGTGATAGAACAAGAATCGGAGAATGCAACGAGCAGTGACGCTGCATCTCAACCCTTTGGAAAGGAGCTGTATAAACTGGCAAAAAGGGCAAAATGTCTGAGAGACATATCCAAGGCCGAGGCCAAGCGCTTCGATGAACTCTGGAATGGCGGCCAGAATAAGGTCCTGGGCCTGGATGGTAAAATAAAATACACCCGGGGGTTAGGGTATAACTGCGATGACGCAAAGATGTTTTGAGGGGTCCCTCAACGGTACCGTATGGAAGAAAGTCGTTGCATGACTTCGTTGAGATGCCGAACAATGAAACAGAAGAAGACAGTACCCCGGTCCTGAAAAACGCTCTGAAACAGCTAGAAAAGGAGCCTAATACGGTCGATGAGTTAGCTGAAATCAATTTGGGAACAGAAGAAGACCCACGACCAACTTTCATAAGCGCGTCATTGCCAGACGAGGTGGCTGACAGGTTGAAGACGTTCCTTAAAAACTACATGGACTGCTTCGCTTGGAGTTATAAAGAAATGCCTGGATTAGATCCCAACGTAGCAGTTCATTACTTGAAAATTGATTCAACCTTCAAGCCGATTAAACAAGCACCGAGGCGGATGAGAATAGAACTGGAAGAAAAGGTCGTGGAGGAAACGAAGAAACTCATCGACGCAGGCTTCATACGGGAAGAAGAGACGCCGGAATGGGTGGCTAGCATTGTCCCGGTTAAAAAGAAAAATGGGCAAATTCACATTTGTGTGGATTTTCGGGACTTAAACAAGGCGTGCCCTAAAGATGATTTCCCGCTCCCAGTAACCGAAATCATAATTGACCATACATCCTCCTATGAAGTCTTCTCCTTCATGGACGGTTATGCGGGTTATAATCAAATCAAAATGGCGCCAGAAGATGAAAGACACACGGCCTTCCGCACGCCAATTGGCATCTATTGTTACAAAGTCATGCCGTTTGGGCTGAAAAATGCGGGTGCCACCTACTAACGGGCGATGACGAAGATATTCGACGATCTGATCCACAAGATAGTAGAATGCTATGTGGACGATCTAGTCATCAAGGCCATGTCATATGAAGAACACCTCCAATATCTTGAGGTCGTTTTCAACCGCCTGAGAGAACATGCGCTCAAATTAAACCCGTTGAAATGCGCATTCATGGTATCATCCGATAAATTTCTGGGATTTGTGGTACGCCATAGGGGAATTGAAATAGACCCGGGCAAGATCAAAGCAATAACTGAACTATCCCCGCCAAAGAATTTAAAACAATTGCGATCCTTGCAAGGGCAATTGGCGTACATTAGGCGGTTCATAGCCAACCTATCGGGTAAAATCCAACCCTTCACCCGGCTGACTAAGAAGAATATCTCGTTTAAGTGGGATGGCGAGTGCCAGCGAGCCTTTGAAGAAATCAAGGCATATTTACTCAACCCTCCAGTATTGGCGGCGCCCATACCCGGGAAGGAACTCATCCTATATACAACCGCCTTGGATGGATCCTTGGGAGCTCTGTTGGCACAAGAAAACCAGGATGGTAACCAAAATGCGCTATATTACTTAAGCCGCATGATGGTGGGAGCAGAACACGGGTATTCGCCGATTGAAAAGCATTGTTTAGCCCTAATCTTCGCGGTGAAGAAATTGAGGCACTACATGCTAGCCCATAAAATCATTTTAATATCCAAGGTAGACCCTCTCAAATACCTGATGACTCGGCCAATGCTGACGGGTAGGCTGGCCAAATGGGCGATCATTCTTACTGAGTTTGACATCACCTATACACCGCAAAAGACGATCAAGGGGCAGGCGTTGGCAGATTTCCTAGCCGCACATCCGATTCAAGATGACTCCCCATTAAAATGTGACTTTCCCGATGAGGAAACTCTACATGTTGAAGAAGGAAACCCTATATGGGAGTTGTACTTCGATGGTGCTTCTTCAATCAAGCCAATTATGGGCCCGGGAGTCCCAACTGTGCGAGCTGGCGCAGGACTAGTCTTCGTAACCCCGGAAGGCGGAATAATACGACATTCTCTGGCTTTAATCGAACCATGCACAAATAATGAAGCAGAGTATGAGGCACTTATCGCCGGACTAGAGCTATCACTGGAGCTAGAAATCAAAGCTGTGCGCATCTTTGGGGATTCACAGCTGATAATAAATCAAATAATTGGCGAATACAAGGTCCTAAAGCCGGAACTAATACAATATCACCAAAAGGCTATGGAACTAATGAAGAAAATCCCGTACGTGTCCATTGAGAAGGTCACGAGGGTCGTGAACGGTGAAGCAGATGCGTTGGCCAAACTTGCCAAGGAGCTGGGTGAACCAACAGAGCCGGAGATCCACATCATCGTCCGCAACAGGAGGCCATTATCATTGTGTCAAACAACAGATAATGCAAATAATGAAGGCACTAGACCAGAAAAAGTAGAATGCCAAGAAACAATGATAACTGAAGAAGACGATGATTGGAGACAGCCGTTCATTGAATATTTCCGACATGGCACCCTCCCCAAGGATAAAAGGGTAGCTGATCAACTAAGAAAACGGGTACTACGGTATGCATATGTGGGCAATACGCTATACCGGAGGTCTTATGATCAGTTGTGGCTAAGATGTGTATCAGGGCCTGAAGCCGGGCAGGTTATGAAAGAAGTTCATTCCGGGCTATGCAGAGCGCATCAGTCTGGGCCAAAGATGAAGTTAAAAATCAAGCGAATGGGGTATTATTGGCCCACAATGGTGACTGATTGTGAAGATCACGCAAAGAAGTGCCGCATGTGCCAGATACACGGCCCTTTTATACATCAAGCGCCAAACCCGTTGCATCCCACAATAGCATCCTGGCCATTTAATATGTGGGGCACAGATATAGTGGGGCCCATAGACCCTCCTACGTCGAGAGGTCACCGGTTCATCCCGGCGGCGACAGATTACTTTACAAAATGGGCCGAAGCCGTTCCACTTAAAGAAGTTAAAGCATCCGATGTGGTTAAGTTCTTCAAGACGCACATCCTTTACCGATTCGGTACCCCACAACGGATAATATCCGATAACGGGACGACCTTCAAGAGCTCTAAAGTCTATGCCCTGGCGGAGCAATTCAATATTGATTGGAGATTCTCATCCATTTATAACCCGAGAGCCAACGGCCTGGCCGAAGCCTTTAATAAAACCCTAATCAATATCATGAAAAAGACCGTGGACGGTAACCAACGAGACTGGGATAATCGTTTACAGGAGGCATTATGGGCTTATCGGACCACGTACCGAACGCCTACACAAGCTACCCCGTATTCTTTGGCTTTTGGGGTTGAAGCCGTTCTCCCTCTTGAGGTGGAATTACCGTCATTGCGGGTGGCTATGCAAAATGACATGACCATGGATGAATGCCAGGAACTCAGATTGGACGAGTTGGATGCCATGGACGAGAAGAGATTAATAGCCCAACAGAATCTCGAGATATATCAGGCAAAAATGGCAAGGGCATATGACAAAATGGCGCGAGTCAGGGCATTTCAACAAGGAGAGCTTGTTCTTGTTCTTAAGAGGCCGATCATTGGCCGGCACATCGGTCCAAAGTTCTCTCCGAATTGGGAAGGGCCATATGTAATTGAGAAGGTATACGAGGGCGGCGCATACCAACTCATAGACCATGAAGGTGAAAGGCCCATGCCACCGATTAATGGGCGATATCTCGAAAGAAGTACTACACATAGCCGGAGCGGGGCCAACCGAGTAGTATCTATTGTAAATAAATAAGGAGGGAATAAGTGTTCGCTTACACACACGTGCACGAAACACAAACTCATGTCTAACCTCCACTTTTGCATAAAAATCCCAAAAACCCTACTTTTGCATATGTAAATAAAATGCATCCAAAAATCCAAAACCACACAAACATATTTAGCCCTACAACAAAATAAAAAAATATAGAATAGGAGAATTCAATGCCAAAACCACGCGAGAATGTAAAGCGAGAGCTTTGGTGTTTGGGCTCACAATACAAATACCACTGGGTTTGTCCATTTGATACAGAATAAACACAAAAATGGGCAGGGTTTGCAGTTTGTCACTCAAACTATCTGTTGCCCAATGACGAAAGTTGCTCATATTGGTCGCCCGCGGCGCAAGCCAAGGGATAGGTCGAGCAAATTGGTGGCTAGTAAATAGTCGCTTCCAAGGGCATATAAATAAATAACTCTCGTACTATTAGTAACATGTATCACTAATAACCAAAAATCTGCTCTCTTCTAATAAAATAAAAAGGATATATAAGTAAAACAATAAAAACCTATTTTCCTTACTCATTGATAAAAAAATATATAAATAAAAGATAATAAAATCCTTTCAATAAGGGGTTGCCACCTTTGTCCCCGACACCATGAGTGTTATACAAAGCCAGGTTGGGTGCATTCATCCGTAAAAGCACCACACGCCCGAAGAAATGGTGTGTCATAATCCCACGACATATCATGGAGGGGTCAGATCAAGGGTTTACGCTTGTACCCGACATTTCATGTTAAACAAAGCGGCTCGCTTAAAGAAGTGACTCAGGTCATGGAGAGCGGACTTACCCGATGAAAGCCTGTATCGTAGGTGTGCGACCCTTTTTCGCGCGCTCCGCACCGCCGCTGGGCGATGGGTTGCGGAAGAAGGACACGGAGATCCCTCCCGAGCGTGCATCTGCTAAGTGCCGGCTGATTCTGCCGTTTAGAGATTATTTGGATGCACATTCAGGGGGTTTTTAGTGATTGTGAGTTCTTGTAGATTCCGATGGGCGCAAGCCCCCACCGTTAATTACCCTGGGCTACTAACCTCGAGGCACCTCTGGATCTTTGAAAGAGAAAAGCAAATAGTATAGTTAAAAGATGGTCAAGTGGTCGTCTGGGTTCACAAAAGGGGTCCATGGAAGACGAACCTACAAACAGATCGGTTCAGTCTTTATTTAATCCTATGGAAGATGAACCTACAAACAGATTGGTTCAATCTCTACTTAATTCTATGGAAGACAAACCTACAAACAGATCGGTTCTGTCCTATGGAAGATGAACCTACAAACAGATCGGTTCAGTCTATGCCGCCTCGAGATGTAACCTTACTACAGACCAGGTTAATCTCTTTAGAGGGGTTTGAGGTGAGTCTACTACAGAACGACTCGACCTTCGTTGATCTAGAAGATAAACCTACTACAGAACGGTTCAATCTTAACTAGTCAACAACCAATCACACAAAATACAACTCGAAGCACCGAGCCTAGGTTGATCTTGAGGTTGGTGAATCGGGAGAAGGGTGGATATGGCCCACGTGTTTCTTCTCACCGATCTTCTAGATCATGAATTCGAAGCACTAAGCCGATTCATAAACCTAGGAAACACGATTACGCACAATGTCAAACCCGAAGCGCCGGGCCGCTCAACATTGAGGTATGTGTTAGTGAAGGAACCTACCTACGTAACGGTTCACATTCATCGTTTTGTGGATGAATCTACTACGAACGATTCAATCTCACGGTCTCGGGAGATGAACCAAAGACAAACTTATCGACGGATGAGTTCGGTCTTGCTAGCTCAAATGGTCATGAATTACTTGTTCATGACACCGAGTCATTAAGATGTCACTTCTCTCGGACATCGTAATGTTCTTCTTCTTCAAAGTCGACATATCTCTCCATGCTGATGTCGTAGCTTTGGTCATTCTTCAGCGAGCGTCAAGATGTTCTTGTCCCGACTAATCATTCTACATGTTGCATTACTTGTGCAAGATCTATGTTGCCCTACACCCCTTGTGTGAGCGTATTTAGTCATGAGTTACTTGCTCATGGTAATGAGTCATTAAGATGTATCCTCTCCGGACATCGTAATATTCTTCTTCCTCAGAGTCGACATGTATCTCCATGTTGATGTCGCAGCTCTGGTTATTCTTCATCAAGCGTCAAGATGTTCTTGTCTCGACATATCTCCTCATGTTGCTATCAAAGCCTTAGTCATTCTACGTCAAGATGTTCTTGTCTCAACGTATCTTATTATTCTTCATCAAGTGTCGAGATGTTCCTGTCTCGACATATCCTCTCATGTTGCTATCAAAGCCTTCATCATTCTACGTCAAGATGTTCTTGTCTTGACATATCTTCTTCATATTGCTATCGAAGCCTTAATCATCCTACGTCAAGATGTTCCTGTCTCAACGCATCTTTTCGTGTTGTTGTTGCAATCTTATTTATCCTCCGTCAAGATGTTCTCGTCTTGACTGATCATTCTAAATGTTATATCATGTGTGCAAATATTCTTATGTGACTCTACACTCCTTATGTGAACTTATTTATTCATTTCTAAAATGCACAAAGCCTATTATATAATATCTTCCATTATTATTTTTATTATGAAGATGTATTTATTTATTATTATTATTATTATTATTATTATTTTTAAACTCTATTTGTCTATGTAGAAAATTATTTACAAAAATAATAAGAAAAAAAGGATTAGCTATTAACTAGAATTTTATTTATATTTTTGGGATTTTTATAATAGCTAAAATAGTAGAATTTTATTTTTATTATTTCTAAACTCTATTTTTTTGTAGAAAATCACTTACAAAAATAATAGAAAATAAAATGGCTATGACTTTATTTGTACTTTTAAAATAGCCAAAGTAATAGAATTTTTATTATTATATTCTATTATGTTGAAATACTATTCATTATGTAGGAATTATTTACAAAATCAAAAGATGGTTAGCTATATTATTTTTGTATTATTATTATCTTTATTTTTATTTTTAAAATCTATAATAGCTAAAAAGAAATCATCATTAATATGCTATCCTATTTATTATACCATTCATTATATATATATATTTTTATATTTTTATTATTTCTATTTATTATCCATAGAAAAATATAAGATTTTTTTTTTATTATTATTAGTTGAAAAATTGCCATGAGAGATGAAATTCATTATATTTTTATTACAACTATTATTTTTATTGTATTTTATTCATCAAAATATTTTTATTGTATATTTGTATAAAAATAACAAAAGAAATGCAATTCATTTTATTATAAAACTATATTATCATTCTTTATTATAAAAGAAAATGTATTTTACTATTTATTATCATGGTAGTATATATTTTTGTATTTTTCTTTTATGCTATTTATTTTTATTATTCTTTTTATAGAAAATATCAACATAATATCTATTATTATTTATTATTCAAAGAATATAACTACTCTCATCATTTATTATGGCATATTACTATTATCATTATTATTTCATGAAAAATCACTTGAAAAATCAGTAAAATATATCTAGTTATTATTTATGATTTTTATTTGTATTTTTGGGATTTTTATAGTATTTAAAATGACAAGTCAAAGCTAGGTCAAACATATCAATATAGGTAATGTCTTTTGCTTTTAAATTGTTTTATCATGATTATATTTTTAAAACTGGAATATTATTGTATAGAAAAATAGTATGAATTATAAGGAAATTTTAGAAATAAATTTGAGTCAATTTGGAGTTCAGGAGCATTTTTAATTAATTTATTCATTCTTTATTTGCAGTATTCTGTTATTTAACTTAATGGGCTCAATAAGTTGGGCCGTTGGATTTATCTTAAGATTTGTTCATTCAAGATGAAAGGCCCAGATCGTTCTCTTTTCCTTCTTTTGAATCATGATTTATGGCCGACGTCAGATTTCCTTTGAGATTTGTTTTCATGCATCAAATCTCGTGTTTGTGCGCTGAGGGTCGTGCGCACTCGTCTCTCTGACTGTCCCGTTGACCGTTGTGCCGAGATCCGCGCTGAAGCCACTCCCGATGACCGAGCTCGCCCTCCGATCGTGATCCTAGCAAAGTCGCCTCGTTGCTAAAAACCTCTCTCGCCACATCCGATTAACGATCGGTACGGTGCATCATCGCGTGTAAGAGTACCATGTTCCGGTACAGTCTCAGTTCGGTACCGATCGAGTTTCTAATCACAAATTCGACTCAGTTAATCAATGATCCTTGCAATTAACCTTCTATTGTTGATCGCCTATGCTTTCTAATCATGTTTGCAAGTTTGATTCTTTCTGAATTCGTTGTGTACATCCCAATTGGCCTCGATGTCGCCTGGCATGGTACCGACCATACTTGTTTTAATTGTTATACGCTAATTAACCTTCAATTATGGTGCTTCCTTGTATCTTGGATAGATCGTATGTTTCCAGATTATCATTTAAGCTACGGAATCGAGAGGATTAAACTATCCTTCTATCGATTCAAGATTGAACAGATCGTCGACCCGGATCAGTGAAATGGGAGAGTTATAGAACTCTACTACCAATTCAATTAAATAAAATAATGAAAATGCAGAAGGAGATCAAGACAATTATATGAAACCTTGAACCGAAAAGCTCAAATCTTTGTCCATATGAAATTCATGACTTATTTGAATATAATATCGGTAATTCATGAAATTTGATTGAGAGAATAAAAATTGAAAAGCGTAAATGCAAGGAAAGCATCGTAAATCAATGTTATAATATTTGAATCAAATGAAAAATAGAGAATTATTATGCGGTTCAATGCAAGAGTCAAGCTTATTATACAATTCTACAAAATCATTCTCAAATACATTTTGAATTCCATAACAAAGTATTCTAATCAAGCTTGCGATGATGATTGAATCTCCTAGAAGTCGCAGAATGAATTGAATTGAGAGACTAAGTCTACTATCAATTAATCCAATTGCTTTCTTGTTCTTTCTTGATTCTTCTTTGCTGGCTATCAATTGGCTTTCTCTCTCAACTGTCAAGATATTCTAGCTTCTCCAAGAGACCCTTTCTGTGTTCTCCAATTCAGTTTATATAGGCTAGGAGTGTGTAATTTGCTAAATGGTGATTGGTTGGACCATTAGCACTTGGATCACGGTTTGGGTTCAATCTCCACCTTTGGTTCAGTTTAGATCAATGGTTGGGATGTATTTGTGCTTTCTAATTACTCAATTGAGTTGGCTGTCAGTGGTTAAGCCGTTTGAGTTAGTTACAAAGGTCTTTTTATTCACTCTTTTGCCACTCTCCATATTAACTAACCATCACTCACTTCTGGACTGTTCTAGAACCTTCTCCACACTTGGCAATCACCAGAGAGCTCTCTGAAATACTATAAAAGCCTCTGTATAGTGAGAAATCTCCATTTCTCCATTTGAGCCCGATTTTTACTCAATTACCATTGCCATCACCTTCTTCATCAATTCATTCAATTGCAAGCTCCTTTAGTCTCTTCTTAGCTCCAGAAGTTGATCTGCCTCACCCCTTGGATCATTCTCATGCTTCAACATTGAGTTTGAGTTAGCTGTTTTCTTCCCCGATTGGTGACTTGGTGAATTACTATTTCGAGCTTCAAAATTATCATCTTTGCATTTGAACAAATGGCGCCGCCTTGGTGAGAGGAGGCTCTTTGTGCAATTAATTTCAACTTTGCAAGTGTACAAAGGTTAGTCCCAATTTTGATCTCATTGATCGCCTCAACTCAATTCCTTTTATTCTTTCCATATTCCTTGAAATTCATGTTTGATACATGTTCTAATCAATGAAATACACCTTTCTATCGAATGAATTTGAAGGATTCTCACATCTCTAGTCCACTCGGCCATGGCGCCTCTCGCCGATCGCGCGGAAGAAAGAGGAGAAGAGGAAGAAGAGAAGAAGAAAGCGCCCCCGGGGAGGCCGGTCTCGGCGCATGTGAGCCGCAGCAGAGTGGGGCCCACAGTCAGAGGGATGATGCGCAAGGGCCAGGTGCATACTTCCTTTCTTTCCTTTTATTTGAATTGCGGCTTTATCTGAATGGGCTTGGTTCACATAACAGCTTATGCTCCTCTGATTCATAAACCTGACAATAGGGTCCCACTTGTAAGTCTATCGTGTCTAGGCTTACAGAGATGATTATTAGCTGATTAATTCACAGATTAGCATTAATCATGCTGAGTTGGCTTGTCATGATTGGTTGCTAGGTTAAGCACTCCCCTTTAGCATTAATGACCTGCTTAACAACCGCCGAGGTGGCCTTGTAGTATCATGCCATGTGGCATTTACAAGAGTGAGATGGCCCTGTGGTATTATGCCATGCGGCATAGCCGAATGAGGTGGCCTTGTAGTATCATGCCATGTGGCATTAACGAGTGAGGTGGGCTTCCCTGGTTGTGCCGTGTGGCATGTGCTTTGGGTGAGATGGACTGTCATAGCCCGCCACGTGGCATGCGGTGGGGCCCACATGTCGTCGGTGTGGTGGGGGCCCACCGGTGAGGGACCAACGGGGTCGCCGACACGTGGCATGAGGTGGCCCAATGAGATGCCGCCACGTGTCATACCCTCTCTCTCTCTCGATTCTGTGTGTATGTGTTTGGGATCCCCGCTTGCACCCGGATGAGTCTCTCGTCCCAGTTGTACCCGAATCGCTTTGATCAAATCTCGACCCTTGATTAATCCATTTAATATGTTTTATCTTCTCTGAATTTATTTTTAATAGCTCCACTTATCCAAAAATCATGAAAATTTCACCAAAAATCCCTAAAATTATGATGATCATCTCTGTAATTTTTAATTCCATTTTTACCCCTCCTTCTCTGAATTAAAAATTCTTTTATCCATAAAACCCTATTATTCCTTCTGAATTAATCCCAGATTTCGTTTGTAGCTCAATGTCTCTGCCAATTATCTCTCTCTTGCAGAAACCACCCTAACTAAATATCAATTAGACTTATATTGACATTCATTAGGGCTTGATTTGATCAAATGCTGACTACTTATCAGCAATTAATACAAATCTAGACTTGATCAAAGTGGTTGCTCCCACTTTGGCACTGATCGCCTTGTGAAATTGACTTTCAATCCCTTAACATGAGGGTGACTTGGTCAAAGAACCGACTACTTATCGAGAATTGACACAAATCAAAGCATGATTAGGTGGTTGCTCGCACTTTGGCACCAGTCGACCTTGAAAGCAAAATCACATTTGAAATTTCTCATGACTAGTTGCATCAAAATGCTAGCTTGGCATTGACATCATTTCATGTAGCATAGGGATTATACTGCTTCAGCTCCTTTCTAGGGTTAGCTCCAAGGGCAGATTTTAGGGTTTAACCCTGACTCCTATAATAGGTCACTGAGGTGTGGGGTCCACCTGTCAGTGAAAAATGGTCACATGGGTGACTCATCGATAGGCTATGTTGTTAGATTCATCTACAAGGGACTGCCAGTGGGTCCCACTTGTCGAGAAAATATAATCAAATGGTGACCCCATCGTGAGATTTTCTCTTTAAAATCTCCCGAGGGTCGACCACCTCGAATGAGTAGGAGGTGGTGGGGTATTTATATCCTCGTCTTTCACCCTAATATTTCATTGTGGGATTAATGGATTTGTTCCGGATTAAACAAATGACCTCTTCGATCAAATGTGGGCCACCTTTCATTGCTTTCTCTTCTTCCCTCTTTTCATGATTTATCATTAATCATCAATTTTATTCTCATTTATTCATCTATTCATCCTTGAAATCTTTCAAGGGTAAACAGTAGGGATGCGTGATGGATGTTTGAGGGTAGCCAAAATATAAAAAACCAGGTTGGGTACATTCATCCGCAAAAGTACCACACGCCCAAGGAGGTGGTCTGTTTCTAATCCCAAAATAAATCATGGAGGGGTCAGACTAAGGGTTTATGCTTTTGCCCGACATTCAGTGTCAAATAAAGTAATTCGCTTAAAGAAGTGACTCGGGTCATGGAGAGCGGACCTACCCGATAAAAGCCTCGTCTCGCGAGGGGATGCGTGATGGATGTTTGAGGGTAGTACCCCCACAAAACAAATTGAGTGGAGATGAGTGAATGTGAGTTTCCACTTTAGCACGCAACGGTGCACAAATGAGGGGAGAGTGGGTGAGCTTCCATAAATAAATGTCAACTAAATATACAAGGAGCATCCACAAAATGGTGTTATCAATTGCATCCATAATCCAATTGATACTAGTAAGTTTATCCATCGGTAATAAAGGGATAAACGGGTTTGTTCTGTACCCGGCCTAGAGGTCAATACAGACAGGTTCGGTATCCGTAAAATACCACGGTTACTAAGTTCTGTATTGCAATAAATAAAGAGAAACATGTATAGAATGAATGTAATAGGATGTTGTAAGATTTTCCTTTTATTATGTTTAGACGCTGCGAAAGAATGAAGCAGTTGTAATCGGGCGCTTTTACAAATAAGATTGGAGGTGCATAGCATGAAATCAATAAAATACTTACTCGCGCTGCAGAGGAAGCGATGAAAGGATAATAATAGAGGCAAGCATCATCCACAACAAGAGATCAAAATGACAAGTGTCAAGGCATCCTATATCAAGTATAGTAAAAGAAAAGGAGAAAAGAAGAAATAAAAAGTGCAATCTATGGGCCCAAAAAGCGGGACTCCAACTCTAATAGCACAGTACTAATAGTCTCCAAATGAACATGGAGGGAGTGCCTATCCTCCTCCGAAGCCGCCTCGAAATCCAAGAACTGAGCGAAGGCACTATCTCGGGCGCTCGAATGAATATGCAACTCCGGGAGACGTCCCGCTAGATGTCGAGAGAAGCCCTCCACTGATAATCTGTGGTCCTCTAGCTCCTGCACAAGCAGTCGAGCGGGCCTACCACTGACTCCCATAGAGCGGAGAGTGGCACAAGAAGAGAGCCGCCGAAGATAGCGGAGTCGAGCGACCTCCAGTGCTGCGCGACTCATGGATCTCCAACTCGTGCTTTGGTATACGAGAGAGCTCGCATCCCGATAAGCCCTGAGCAGCTCCTCACATCTCCTAGAAATGAAGGTACTCTCGAGACGAGGTGCAATAAGTAGAGCTGGCGCGATGGTATCCCGCATCAGCCTATACCAATCAAAGGAGAAGCCACTGGGCAGAGAATCCAAGATCTCGAAATCTAGCGGGTAGTCTCCGAAGAAGGTGTCTCGGAGTGCATCCGCCAGCGCGGCCAAGGCGAGCTGCACATCCCTCAATGTAACATCTGCAAGTAAAATAAATGGGTTAGACAAATTGTTATAATCAAAGAAGAAATAGAAGGAAGAGAAGATCTAACCTATCGCTTCGTCGCCTGAGACTGGCGGGACTGGATCAGGGATAGGGATGTCGGTCGCCTCAGGAGGACCCGCAGGTGCACCAGACCCGGCTACAAAATAAAGACATAAGTACATGAAAGAGTAAAATATGAGAAAAATGACAAAGGAAATATAAGATACCGGGAGAGGCATGAGGCTCGGTGAGACCCTCGCTAGCCGGGACCTCCATCTCTGGGCTGTCGAATAGGCACCGCTCCACCGCCCAACTCTCATCCAGCTCCGAGTCATAATCGACCGCAGCCCGCTCAGTCGAGTCATCCACTCGACTATCTGATGAAACTCTGCCATCTGTAGCCATGAGAGGCTGCCCGTCGGGAGATGAAGAAGCATGAGATGGCCCTCCCTCGATCAATAATGGCTCGTCGCCTGCGGGCTCGACAGCCAATGGACTCCCCTGCTCTAAAGAAGCCTCCTCTGATTGTACAAGAGTGAACACTGGCCCCAGAACCACATCAAAGGAGTCACCATCCCTAGTAGGCACCAATAAGATCGACGGTGAGGCAGGACCGTCGTAGAAGAAAGACTCCGAGCGATGAGGAGATGCCATGTCATCGGCCTCAGGGTCTGTAAAATCTACATGTAAGAATGAAAATACTAGTGCATACTGGCAACTAAGTATTAAATGAAGCACACGAACCTCGCGACGCAAGGTCGGTGCGAATCTGAGAGGCGTGCCCGCCGCGCCGATGGATCTGCTATAATGTCATCTCGGGCTGCCTCCACAGGAGATGTCCCACGAGCTGAAAATAAACCTTAATTAGAGATGTAAATGAAGTGCGCCCGAATAAGGATAGGCGAGTCAGTAAAGAAAATCACCCGGAGTGGGAGAAGGAAAAGAAGACGGGGAAGACGGCTGAGAGGCGCCGTCTCGATCTCTCCCCATGGTAGCTGGAGCCGGTGGCTCAATATGTGGCTGAGAATGAACGCCAACTACTCGTGGACGAGGGACTGAGAACCCGGGCTCCGCGTGATCACACTCGTAAGCCAACTCTGAATCAAAAAGAGGATGGATTGAGATAAGACGAGGCTTATCAAAGGAAAATAGCCTAAAAGGATGATGAAGTGTACCTGTGAGAATAGTCCTAACAGGAGCATGAGAAAATCGGCTGTCTAAACCCTGAAAATCGACAGGCTTTGCGGCAATGGCCGGAAAAGGGCTGCGATCACGTGAGACAGTACCATCTAATAGAGGCTGGCCATCTCGCGGACATGTACTCCGAACGACCACCGGAGGAGTATACGACTGGTAAGAGCGAATAGCCTCATAATACCACTGCTGATAACGCCTCGTGAAGGTGGAAGCCCTAGAGGTGGATACCATCTGATAGCGAGTGCCCGTGCCTAGTCGGAAGAGGTGAGTGTAGCACCATCCGATACCCTCCAAATCGGCCGCCAGTGATATAGGGCGGAGAAGAGGCGCTGGAATATCCTGATCCAAGCCAAACTGATGTGCGCATCGATGTGGCGAATAGGGCTCGATGAACATATAATCGCCCAATCTGAGAGGAAGAAAGCCCGACGAATACTGATCAGGTACTCCAAGTCGATAGACATGGCTCGGATGCTAGAGGGGTCAGAAGAGGGGACCCTGCTGTCAATCACCATCCCGTCGGCAACCCTAGCTGTCCTACGGGCCACTGATCTGTCTCGAGAGAAGCGCAGATGGTCTCGGCTCCTAAAGAATCTATACCGAGCAGCCTCCGGAGTCAATGAAGCTGGCTGCACCCCAGCTAAGTCACTCAATAAGGGTAGACGGTCCCGCAGCGTAACTGCCATGCCGGGATCATATGAGCCAGACCAGTGTAAATGGAGCCATCCGCTAATCAGATGCCACGAATCAACTCCTGGCACTGCGAAGGACCACGGGATGAGGTCAAACCGCGGAGACATCTATAGATGTTGGCCAGCACAGGCACGACCAAAGAGATCCTGTCGCCACGCGCGATCAGGCTCGCCATGATGAATACCGAAGGCCGAATGGTGTATGCGGGGGAGCTAGGCAATAAGAAATAGCAGATCCATCAAGAGATGAAGGCGGTCAGATAAGTCTCCCGATCCACGTCATGTGAACACAGGGTATCCTGAGAAGGGATAAGGCCGTCATAATGAATCTCGAGCCGACCTGTACCAAATGGATCTCTGGTGGAAGCCAGGCCCGCAGGGCGAGTATGGACCCGGTCGGTGAAATAGGCAATCCAATGTCTGAATGGGACCTCGGGATGCCCCATCCGTAAATGATGATAGATCTCATAAATCCTCTGCAAAGAAGACGGGAATCGAGTGAAGTCTCCCGAGTCAGCGGGTGAGACCACGAACTCGTCATAGAAATGGCCAAAGATCGGCAGTCCGGTCAACTGCTGTATCTCCAGGAGAGTCGGAGTCAGCTCCCGATCGTCGATGAACAAAGTGTTGGTGGAATAGTTCCACCTCTCACAAAAGGCCCGCAGCCAGGGTGTATCGATATGATAATGGAACATCGACAAAAAGACCGAGTCATATATCCCGGCTCGCCTGAGCAGAGTCCTCTCCCGCATGAGCATATACCGGGTCCACTCTAGCTGATAACCATGGCACTCTAAAGGAGTGATAAAGGGAGCAGTAGTCCATCTATGAGCCTCCCCGTCAACAATCTCCTTGCCCAGGAGATGTGTCGGAGGGGAGTCAGTAGAAGCAACGCCTAAGGGCTGAAGGGGCATGATGTCATGAGGCTGATCATCTCTGAAGAATAAACCGCCGCCTCGCGGGTAGACAGGAGTCGCTCGGATGGCTGAGACGAGAGGAGTCCAATCACTAGGATCCTCATAAAAAGAATGATAATGACTCAAGGGGCGACGTGGAATGGCGTCATGAGAAGAAACTACAATACCCGAAGAAGAGAAGACGTCATGAGAAATGATGAGATAGATAATAAGGAACAATGCACCAAGACAAGCCTTTCGAGCGTTCAAGGCTCGTCTTGGTGGGTGGCTCTTTGTTTACCCTTGGAAAATTTCAAGGATGAATAGATGAATAAACGAAAATAAAATCAATGATTAATAATAAATCATGAGAAGGGAAAGCAAGGAAGAAGATGGCCCACTGATCAGAAGAGGTCGCTGCTTAACCCCTGAATGAATCCATTAGTCCCACAATGGAATGCTGGGCATGAAGTGAAGAGTATAAATACCCCACTATTCTCTGTCCACTCAGCATGAGTGACAACCAAGAGGATCGAGGGAGAGAGGAGATCTCTCGGGTGTCACCATGTGATTATATCTTTTCTGACAAGTGGGACCCACATGGCGCCCCTTATGAGCACTCCAATGACATGGACCTAGCCTATTTTGCTAAGGAAACTAATCAACCCTAAACGAGAGTTAAGCACTAATCCCACAAGGAAATCCTAAAAGCGGAGCAAGGATATAAATACTCCACCACCTCCTACTCATTCGAGGTGGTGACCTCGGGAGATTTCGGAGAGAAAATCTCTCCGATGGGTCACCCATTTGATTACATTTTCTCGACAAGTGGGACCCACCTGGCAGGTCCCTTATAGATGGATCTAACAACATAAATCTAGCTCATCGATGAGTCACTCATGTGACCATTTTCACCGACAGTGGACCCCACACCTCGGTGACTATTATAGGAGTTAGAGTTAAACCCTAAAAATCTGCCCTTGGAGCTAACCCTAGAAAGGAGTCAAGCAAGATAATCCCTATGCTACATGAAATGATGTCAATGCCAAGCTAGCATTTTGATGCAACTAGTCATGAGAAATTTCAAATGTGATTTTGCTTTCAAGACTGATCGTGTGCAAAGTCATGAGCAACCACCTAACCATGCTTTGATTTGTGTCAATTCTTCGATAAGTAGTCAGTTCTTTGACCAAGTCACCCTCATGTTAAGGGATTGAAAGTCAATTTCACAAGACTGATCAGTGCCAAAGTCGGAGCAACCATCTGATCAAGTCTAGATCTGTATCAACCGTTGACATGTAATCACCGTTGATCGATCAAGCCCTAATGAATATCAATATAAGTCTAATTGGTATTTAGTTAGGGTGGTTTCTGCAAGAGAGAGATAGTTGGCAGAGACATTGAGCTACAAATGAAATCTGGGATTAATTCAGAAGAAATAATAGGGTTTATTTGATAAAAGAATTTTTAATTCAGAGAAGGAAGAGCAAAAATGGAATTAAAAATTACAGGGATGATCCTCATGATTTTAGGGATTTTTGGTGAAATTTTCATGATTTTTGGATAAGTGGAGCTATTAAAATAAATTCAGGGAAGATAAAAGCAGAATAAATGGATTAATCAAAGGCTGAGATTTGATCAAAGTAACTCTGGGTACAAGTTGGAGATAACAGCAGCTCTGGGTACAAACTGGGTGCAAGAAACACAGGAGGTATAAAATAAGCGAAGAGAGAGGGTGTGCCACGTGGCAGCCTCTCATTGGGCCATGTCAGCAAGTGGGCCCCACCCTGGTATGAGTCACCGACAAAGCGGGGCCCCACCTCACGTGCCACGTGGCGGCATACCAATGGGCCACCTCATCCCATCCTATGCCACATGGCATCACACCGCTGGTCCACTACACTCCTCTCGTGCCACTGCGCACAACCGGAGAGGAGGCCATCTCACCCAACCCTAAGCCACATGGCACGGCCTACATCAAGCCACATCAACTCACCTATGCCACATGGCGATCGACCACTAGTCCACATCGGCAGTCACTCCAACAAGCAGAGACAAGTGGCAGCATGCTATAAGGCCACCTCAACAGCCAAGTGCCATGTGGCCTTTCCTTATTGGTCCACCTCACTACTGTGAACCCCACTATACCATAAGACGACTGACAAGTGGGCCCCACTGGGTGCCACATGGCATACACTCACTGGTGCCATGTCATCATACAGTGTGTACAAAGAGTGACAAATGACTTCTTATGATTGGTACAGGGCAGCACAAAGTGCCACATGGCACTACATCGCAGAGCCACATCATACACCATTAACAGATCATTAGTACTAAGGGTTTGTTTAATAAAGCAATCAACCAATCAGGCAGAGCCACCTCAGCCTATTAACCCTAATCACCATGCTAATCAACTGCTAAATGAAATGCCTAAACTATTAAATCTGACATGTGGGACCTAGTAGTCAGGTTAATATGAGTAGGCGCATGAGATGAAAGCAGTAAGCTGAGTCTATTCAATCTGCCTCTTTAATCCAGCGCAATTCAATTTAAAACAAGAGATAAAAGGAAGATGAACCTGGTCTAGATGCGTTGAATCTCTGCTCTTCCTCTCTTCTACGTTTTGGCTCACGCATGCCGGGTGCATCCGCGCGCGAGAGAGAGCTCTCTCCCTCCTCCTTCTTCTCGCCATTACCCGAATCCAATGCAGCTCGCATTTTCTTCTTTCCCTGGCGCCTTACCATGATTGAAGGTGATCTAAGAGAATAACGATGATCAGAGGTAGGGCAAGAAGTGTTACTAGATCAATTGCGAGAAAGAGGTGAATAAAAGGTGAGAATGCACTATTACCCGAGGTCGAACTAAGGAAGGGGATTCAATTGATGCTCCTGAGGTCAAATTGAGTCACAAAGCGCTTCTTTAAGGCAAGGCGATGCCGGCAGAGGTGAATTGATGTAGCAATTGAGTGAGAAAGGGGCTGAAAACCGAGGGTCGCCGAGGACAAAGGACAAGGTGGCAAGCCTAACAGGCGATTCAGAGGTGAAATTGCACGATTGAAGAGATTACTTAGGCCAAGGCGATGCTAGTAAACATGAATTGGTGAAGTAATCGGATGCATGAAGTGCTAATTGTCCAAGAATTGAAACCGGAGCGAAAATGAGATTGGAGAAATTAGAGCTGACAAATGAATGAAACAGTGTTCAAGCTAGCTGTGAAGAGTTTAAATAAGTGTTGGCAATTCAGGGCCCACTCACCAGTCGAAACACATAAGCAATTGAGAGTGTGAGGTCAAACAAAATCGCGGCACAGTCAAACCATAACAGAAAACAGTTAGGTGATTTCCACAACAAGCACAAACCAATCTTAGCCGTTGATTGAAGTAGATTGAAGGGTATGGATGTATCCAAGGTGGCAATCCGGTGGAAGGCACTCAACCAATCACAATTGAATTAATTGGCCTAATTAGCCTATATAAACCGAGAATTAGCAACAAAAGAGAGGAGAGGATCCATTAGCGAGAGCAATTAAGATCAAAAACACACACTCACATACAACAAGAGAGAGAGAGTGAATAGCTAGAAGAGAGATTGCTCAATTTCTTTTTTCTGTCAAGAATAAAAAGGTAATTGGTAATGTTCATTAGTTCATTGATGTTTTCTTTTGTATCCTTTCTCTGAAATTGAATTTAAAACATTCAATTCATAGTTGTTGGATAGTTAATTGAATCTATTTCTTCATTCTAGCTTTCTACTTTTGGAAATTTGGTTTCTTTCATTTGCTTCTTTACTGTTTCTCTTTGAAAAGCATTAATTAACAACAATTGGCGCATTCAAATGAAAGACGCCCAATCACAAAGTGATTGGTGAGCCTTTAGGCCTGAATCAGTTATAAAAATCAAGGATTTGCGATTTAGTTGTTGCTATGTTGATTTTCATTAGAAGTTTTCATTTTTAGGATTCATTTGCTTATGTTTGCACGAAACTGAGGTATACAAGTTCATATCCTTGTAATCTTCTTGATTGAATCGTTTTGATTGATTAGAATTAGTCCTAGCATTACAATTTCACCGTAATACACTGATTCTGATAGAACCGGTACGTCGTTAAGCTTCCAAATCCGAATTCATTCAAATTAACGCTCAACTCAGTGAGCCACTGGCCCTAGCTATGCATAGGCGTGCCTTTAGGCCTGAGGAGTGCTAGTTAGATGAGAAAAGATCGTGAATTGAGCTAATTGAGATCGGTACCGACCGGTACTATACACTGTCGAGTAATGAGTCGATTCAGCACCATCAAGAACGAAAGGGAAGCCCTCTACTTACCCCATACCGCATCTTCATGTCGAGACGATGCTCACCGACCTTGTAATTGTCAAGAACTTTGATCAATTCTGCCGAATTTGACGAAGGAAGCATCTCGGTACCGATTCTAACTGATACACTAATCGGTACCACCATGTGGCATCTCTCACCGTATGGATTCTCGATCAAGAACCACAAAAGAATTCTCCAAGGCAAGACGATGCCAAGGCACCAACCTGATCGTAGAAGAGGTACTCTGATCGCCGAAAGCGCTGCTCAGCGCGAATCTTGACGAGGAGACGGCTCAAAAGAGACGAGAGATCCGTTGGCACGAACCTTGAAGCGCGCACTAATCTTGAGACTTATTAACAGGCAGGATCTGTTGAGAGATTTGATAATTAAACTAAGAGAGGATCTGGGCCGTAGATCTATTGAACACGTATCTCAAGCGAATCTGGCGGCCCAGATGAGAATAAAATTATATGAAAGATATGCACCAATCTTGATATGGATCCAAAGGCCCAGATTAGGCCTAATAATTAAATAATAACAGAATATTAAATATATATAGTAAATAAATCATTTGGAAATGCTCCTGAACTCCAAATTAACTCAAATTTGTTTCTAAAATTTCCTTATTTTTTGTACTATTTTTCTATATGATAATATTCCAGTTTTAAAAATATAATCATGATAAAACAATTTAAAAGCAAAAGACATTACATATATTGATATATTTGACCTAGCTTTGACTTGTCATTTTAAATACTATAAAAATTCCAAAAATTCAAATAAAATCATGAATAATAATTAGATATATTTTTCTGATTTTTCAAGTGATTTTTCATGAAATAATAATGATAATAGTAATATGCAATAATAGATAATGAGATTAGCTCCATTCTTTGATAAATAAAAGTAAATAATAATAGATATTATGTTGATATTTTCTGTAAAAAAAAATATAATAAAAATAAATAGTACAAAATATACAAAAATATACACTACCATGGTAATAGATAGTAAATACATTTTCTTCTATAATAAAGAATGATAATATAGTTTCTAATAAAATAAATTGCATTTCTTTTGTTATTTCTATACAAATATACAATAAAATATTTTGATGGGTAAAATGCATAAAAAAAATAATAATAATAGTTGTAATAAAGAATATAATGAATTCCATCCCTTATGGCTATTTTCAAATAATAATGATGATAATAATAAAAATCTTATATTTTTTTCTATAGATAATAAATAGAAATAAAAAATATAATAAAACTATAATAAATAGGATAGAATATTAATAATGATTTCTTTTAGCTATTATAGATCTTAAAAATAAAAAAAATAATAAAAATAATATAGCTAGCCATCTTTTGATTTGTAAATAATCTTTACATAATGAATAATGTTTTAATATAGTGGAATATAATAATGAGATTCTATTACTTTGGCTATTTTAAATATTTTAAAAAAATAAAAAAATACAAATAAAAATCATAGCCATTTTATTTTCTAGTATTTTGTAAATGATTTTCTACAAAATAAATAGAGTTTAGAAATAACAAAAATAAAATTCTACTATTTTAGCTATTATAAAAAAAACAAAAAAATATATATAAATAAAATTCTAGTTAATAGCTAACCCATTTTCTATTATTTTTGTAAATAATTTTCTACATAGATAAATAGAGTTTAAAAATAAAAAAAATAAAAATAATAATAATAAATAAATGCATCTTTATAATAGAGATAATGATGGAAGATATTATGTAATAAGCTTTTTACATTTTGGAGATGAACAAAAATGCTCACATGAGGGGTGTGGAGCAACATGAGGATGTTTGCATACATGATATAACATTTAGAACGATTAGTCAGGACGAGAACATCTTGACGAAGGATAAATAAGATTGCAACAGCAACATGAGAAGATACGTTGAGACAAGAACATCTTGACGTAGGATGACTAAGGCTTTGATAGCAACATGAGGAGATATGTCGAGACAAGAACATCTTGACACTTGATGAACAATAACTAGAGCTGCGACATCAACATGGAGATACATGTCGACTCTGAGGAAGAAGAACATTACGATGTCCTAGAGAGGTGACATCTTAATGACTCACTACCATGAGCAAGTAACTCATGACTAAATACGCTCACACAAGGGGTGTAGGGCGACATAGTAATTTTGCACAAGTAATGCAACATATAGAATGATTAGTCGGGACAAGAACATCTTGACGCTCCCTGATGAATGACCAAGGCTACGACATCAACATGAAAAGATATGTCGACTCCAAGAGATATGAACATTACGATGTCCGAGAGAAGTGACATCTTAATGACTCGGTGTCATGAACAAGTAATTCATGACCATTTGAGCTAGCAAGACTGAACTCATCCGTCGATAAGTTTGTCTTCTGGCTCATCTCCCGAGATCGTGAGATTGAATCGTTCGTAGTAGATTCATCCACAAAACAGTTGAATGTGAACCGTTCGTAGGTAGGTTCCTTCACTAACACATGCCTCAATGTTAAGTCGGCTCGGTGCTTCGGGTTTGACATTGTGTGTAATCGTGTTTCCTAGGTTTATGAATCGGCTTAGTGCTTCGAATTCATGATCTAGAAGATCGGTGAGAAGAAACACGTGGGCCATATCCACCCTTCTCCCCGATTCACCAACCTCAAGATCAACCGCTCGGTGCTTCGAGTTGTATTTTGTGTGATTGGTTGTTGACTAGTTAAGATTGAACCGTTCGTAGTAGGTTTATCTTCTAGATCAACGAGGTCGAGTCGTTCGTAGTAGACTCACCTCAAGCCCTCGAAGAGATTAACTGTCCGTAGTAAGGTTATATCTCGAGGTGGCATAAACCGAACGATCCGTAGTAGGTTCGTCTTCCATAGGATTAAGTAGGTCGAGTCGTTCGTAGTAGACTCACCTCGAACCCCTTCGAAGAGATTAATCTGATCTGTAGTAAGGTTACCTCTTGAAGCGGTAAAGACTGAACCGATCTGTTTGTAGGTTCGTCTTCTATGGACCCTTTTTGTGAACCCAGACGACCACTTGACCATCTCTTAACTATACTATTTGCTTCTCCCTTTCAAAGATCCAGAGGTGCCTCGAGGTTAGTAGCCCAGGGTAATTAACGGTGGGGGCTTGCGCCCGTCGGAATCTACAAGAACTCACAATCACTAAAAAACCCCCTGAATGTGCATCCAAATCTCTCTAAACGGCAGAATCAGCCAGTACCTAGCAAATGCACGCTCGGGAGGGATCTCCGTGTCCTTCTTCCGCATCCCATCGCCCAGCGGCGGTGCGCGGCGCGCGAAAAAGGGTCGCACAAGTGCATCACCAACCCATTCACTGTGCCGGAGAAGGAGGTGCTCAAACCTAATGTCAGAGTGTGTGAATGGTCAAATAAGCCTGCTAAACTAATTACTGGAGTCAAAGCGATGTTAGCAGGGTTTTCAATTAGAGAAATTGATAAAAGAATGAGTGGAATTGACTCAAGGCTTTAAATCGGGTTTAAAATAAAAATACTAGATTAGGATGTTTAATTGAGTTTTTCTATTATCTAAAGCCATTAAGGGGAGTTCCACAATGATGTTCTAATTCTCAGAAAGTTCTAGAAAGGATTGAGAAGGAAAGAATTGCTAGATAACAACTGAGTGGCATAATCGTAATTTCAGTCAAAAACCTAACAGACTCAAAAACTGCCACTATTTCAGTTGCTATTAACCAATGAGTGCTTCAACATGGTTCAATGGACCGTAGAGTGCATCAAAGGAGTATCCAAGTTAGCAAATTCAAAGACCAAATGCAAGGAGTGTTGGAAGGAATGCAAGAGAAACCTTCAATCCGTGGCTTCAACCCAAGTTAAAAGAAACACACTCTCCACTAATCCTAGCCATCCAATTACTGCATCAATGGTTAAAATCATGCCACCTCAGTGATCCGTGGATTTAAGGAAGCACAAATGATGTTATAAGAAGCACAATTCAGTATTTGAACTCCAAGTGAGCCTTATATAAACCCTACCTGCATCAGAAAAGGGGGACACTTCTGTTACCTAATACACCCTGAATAGCCAAGGAAGAGGAGAGAAACTCAATGTTGAAGGATCAGTGATGCCCCTTTACCACCCTTATCTGAACCGATGAAGAGAAGTCTACTCATACACTATACCTTGGTACAGAAACCTCCCTTGTGCTGATTGATCTCGATCAAAGATCTGAGAACTCAGCGAGATCAGCTGAAACCCTAGCCAATTGACCCTAATTCAGCAGCAAAGAGGGGAAGAGTAATCAAAGCTCAAGGAAGACAAGAAGTGATTTACCAATTGATAGTAGATTCATTTGAATCTCTCAACTCATAAAGCTCTATTTATTGCACAACACCCCAAGCTAAGTAATATTTTTTTTAGAAATATAAATCATAAGGATATTGGTTTAATTCTTCTGAGTAATGAAATAAAATTCAGCTTTTCTTTATTTTCTGCATTCTTTTGCTGTTTTCAATTTCCCTTTTTGTGAATATCTTTTGAATGTTCAGTTTCTTGATTTGTTTTCATTATTGTTTAATTTTTGTTTGTGCAAACAATAACAAAATAAAGAAGAGGGAAAGAGAAGAATGTTAGTAGAAGAGCAAATATTGCCTCCTAACCAAAGCTCATAATTGATCGAAGATCTATACAATCTCTCAGTTAAAGCTTGCAAAAATGACTGCTCAAGCCTTGAATTTCCAGAGAAAGTGTGGAAGAAAGTGAATCCAAGAGTTATCCATGACTGAAATCGGGTTCAAGGCAAGAATCATCCTTAAACTCCGATTCTAATGAAATTGAACACTCAGATTAGCTCTCAAGTACAGGGAGTGCAAACTTGGGAAATGAAATTAAGGCTTGAACAGTCAGATTGCGAGACGGTGATAGTTGGTACCGAACTTTCAAGTCAGGATTTAAAACGGTACGGCCTTGCTATGTATCTACCGTATAGATCTTTGATCGGAGACCATAGGTAGATTTCTCGTCCCCAGGCGATTCTCAACAGTTTATCTGATCTTCGATTAGAAACCTGGATCACCGGAAAAGCTATCATGTGCGAATCTCAAAACTGGCGAAGAGAAAGCTGAGAACGCAACACGGATCGTGAAGCATTCACACATCTTAGCAATGATCTGACGACATCAGAAGAGTCAAGTCTAAAAGGAAGGCTGTGGAGTGCATCTGGACCTTTCGTTCTCTCAGACGTCAATCATGAAGGGATCTAACGATTGAGAACAACAGTCAAGGGAGAACTGTAAACGGCCCAATCCGTGGGATTAAGAAAAAATAAAATTGGGGCCCAAGCAATAAAGAGACCAACTTTAACATTCTTAGCCCAACTTGTAAGATTAATAAAAGTATTAATCTTGGCCCATTTTATGAAATAAAGAGCTGGGCCTAATCCGCAGAAAATTAAAGAGATTAAATCTCGGCCTAGTTCACAAAGCCCAACAGTTAATAAATTCCGGCCAAGTTCATTAAATCCAAAATCCAATTAATAACAGAAAATTAAAAATAAATAGTAAATAAATCATTTGAAAATGTTTCTAAACTCTAAATGACTCAAATTTATTTCTAAAAATTCTTTGTTTTTCATAGTATTTTTCTATATAAAAATATTTCAATTTTAAGAATTTTACTATGCTAAAACAATTTAAAAACTAAATGACATTATTTGTTTTTCTCTATTTGACCAAATTTTGACCTGCTATTTTGGCTATTATAAAAATCCTAAAAATCCAAAATAAAACCATAAATAATAGCCAACTTATTTCCTTTTATTTTTGTAAGTAACTTTCTACAAAAATGAATAGAATTTAAAAATAATAAAAATAAAATTCTATTACTTTAGCTATTATAAAATCCCAAAAATCTAAATAAAAATTTCAAATAATAGCTAACTCATTTTCTATTATTTTTGTAAGTAATCTTCCACAAAATAAATAGAGTTCAAAAAATAAAGATAAATTCACCTTTGTAATAGAGATAATAATGAAAGGTATTATCTTAATAATAAAAAAAATCAATAAAAATGTAATAATCTTTTTACATTTTAGAGGTGAATAAATACGCTCACACAAGGGGTGTAGAGTAACACAGTGATCTTGCACAAGTAATGCAACATTCAGGATAATTAGTCGGGACAAGAACATCTTGACGCTCATTGAAGAATAACCAAGACTGTGACATCAACATGAAGAAATATGTCGACTTTAAGAGAGAAGAAACTTACGATGTCCGAAAGAAGTGACATCTTAATGACTCGGTGTCATGAACAAGTAATTCGTGACTAGTTGAACTAGTAAGACTGAACTCATCCGTCGATAAGTTTGTCTTCTGGTTCATCTTCTGAGATTGTGAGATTGAATTGTTCTGTAGTAGATTCATTCACAAAACAGTGAATGTGAACCGTTCTGTAGTAGGTTCCTTCACTAACACACGCCTCAATATCAAGCTGGCTTAGTGCTTCAGGTTTGACTTTGTGTGCAGTTGTGTTCCTAAGTTTATGAATCGGCTTAGTGCTTGGAATTCATGATCTAGAAGATCAGTGAGAAGAAATACGTGGGATAAATCCACCCTTCTCCTGATTCACCAACCTCAAGATCAACCGGCTTAGTGCTTCGAGTTGTATTTTGTGTGATTGGTTGTTGACTAGTTAAGATTGAACCGTTCTGTAGTAGGTTTATCTTCTAGATCAACTGAGGTTGAGTCGTTCTATAGTAGACTTACCTCGAACCCCTCTGAAGAGATTAATCTGATCAGTAGTAAGGTTATCTCTCGAGGCGGTAAAGACTGAACCGATCTGTAGTAGGTTCGTCTTCCACTGGATTAACCTTCTGGTGAATCCAGACGACCACTTGACCATCATTTAACTATACTATTTGCTTCTCCCTTTTAAAGATCCAGAGGTGCCTCGAGGTTAACAGCCCAGGGTAATTAACGGTGGGGGTTTGCGCCTACCGGAATCTACAAGAACTCACAATCACTAAAAACCTCCTAAATGTGCATTCAAATTGGTCTAAACGGTAGAATCAACCGGCATTAAACAAATACACGCTTGGGAGGGATCTCCGTGTCCTTCTTCCGCATTCCATCGCCAGAGGCGGTGCGGAGCGCGCGAAAAAGGGTCACACAGCTATTCCAACGAGTGTCGACATCCCAAGGGATCATCACTACTTCAACGCCCATATTCATGCACAACTCTGCAAAAACTTATTTTTTTTGAATGCTCGAATCGACATACTTTAGAGCATCCTTGTACTTGCCGATCAATTCGTGAACTGGGTCTGCTTCCATACCCGCTTTGACAATTAAGTTTAGAATATGACATGCACATTTTGAGTGAAAAAATATACCATTCATTATGGGATTAAGGGTATTAGTTAGAAGACGCATTGCGGCATTATAAATACTAGCATTATCAAAACCAAGTGCAAAATTTTTATCTCGACATTGAAATTCCTCAATAATACTTACACAAATTTAAAAATTATTTCTGCATCATGCGGATAATCTAGTACTCGTAAAACAAGCAATCTTTTATTTAAAAATCACGTACCAATGTTCATTTCATTGGTAATCAAATGAGCAGTAACAGTATAATATGATTTATTATGTTTACCGGCCGACCATATGTCAGAAATTATGGACACTTTATATTTTACATTCTTAAATTCATCATAAATGTCTCCTCGTTTGCTCTAAAAAATTAAAAATAATTAATTATTCATTTGTAACCAATAAGACTTTTTGTATTGGGGATGAAAAGACTCCCTAACAAATTCCTTAAAAAATGGGTCATATGCCATTGACATCGATTTTTCGCCTTCAGTAATATACTTAATAAAAAATTTCCTAACCCTTACAGGATCATACTTAAAGTACCCTCCCCCTATGCCGAATTGTGTTTGGACCATACTAGTTTTGTATTCTGTAGGAATTTGATCACCTTTTTTGTCATGTTTCTCTTTATGTCTTTTAAATACACCAGTACCATGTGCAGAATTGTATTTATACTTTGTACCATAAATTAAATATTTACCTACAACTACCTTATTACCCTCTTTAATTTGCTCAAAAATTTGCCAATATTCTGCCGTATATTCTCGTTCCCGAGCCTTCTTGGTGCTGGTGCTAGTAGTATGTTGGTTCGGATCATCATTACTCATGACCGCATCTGGTTCTGAAATAGCTTCAGGACTTGCAGGATATTCGACTACTAGTGCTTGACGCACGGCTGAGGATGACTCACCTGACAACGGTGGAATTGGAACATTGCCAACATGTGGGATTCGTGGCGGGAGACCATATGATGCATTGTAGTCTACATTAACATTAATTTGATCTGGTATGGGAGTATAGTCTAGTGTCAAACCTAATTGCATGGCAGCATCGTTGATCCAGTTTTGGGTTGGATCCATATTGTTGATTAATAAAAAAAAAAATTGGATTTTGAATATTGATTTGTAAATATATTTTTTTTGGGATTTTTGAATATTGATTTGTAAATATAATTTTTTTGGGATTTTTGAATATTGATTTTATAAATATTAAAAACATGCATAGAAAAAAAATATAAAATTATTAGAAAAAAGAGGTAAGTATTAAAAAAAAAGCACACATATTTTTCTAAGTTTATTTTGGTTTGGGGAAGTCATAGAAAAAATTGAGTATTTTTTGGATTTTCTTTCTATTTTTGATCAATTATTTTCGGATATGGATTAAAAATATGAAAAAAGAGATAAATATTCAACAAAAATATATTCTGATTTGGGGAAGGCACAAAAATATTATCAATATTTTTTTAAATTTTCTATATATTTTTAACCATGCATTAATGCATTTTTATTTTTACCTAAAAAAATAAATTTGAAAGATACGTACGTCAAAGAAAGCTACTTAATTTCAGAATCTGAATACGAGAGTAAGAAAGTTTGAGAATATATTTCGTTGAGTTGAGAGTATAAAAGATTGAGTTGTTTGGATGGACGGAATGAATTTGATGAATTATGTGGCTATTTATAGATGAAAATTGATATTGAAATTATCAAAATAACCTTCAAATTAAATTGTTTATAACCGTTTAGGAGGGTATTTTCATTATTTCTTTTATTTTATAATTTTACCCCTAAAAATATTCAATTATGGCTGTTACACGAGGTTATTTTAGTCTTTTTTCTATTTTTAAATTTGAATTTGAATTTAAATATTCTTTTCTGGTGTACTTTTTGGAACCTTTAGCAAAAACGGCATGGGCAAAATGTGAGCAGATTCTTTTCTCGGGGGCCAAATGAATGGCATGGTCGCATGGGGCCTGTGCGACCCTTTTTCGCGCGCCGCGCACCGCCGCTGGGCGATGGGATGCGGAAGAAGGACACGGAGATCCCTCCCGAGCGTGCATCTGCTAGGTGCCGGCCGATTCTGCCGTTTAGAGAGATTTGGATGCACATTCAGGGGGTTTGTTTAGTGATTGTGAGTTCTTGTAGATTCCGGTGGGCGCAAGCCCCCACCGTTAATTACCCTGGGCTACTAACCTCGAGGCACCTCTGGATCTTTGAAAGAGAGAAGCAAATAGTATAGTTAAAAGATGGTTAAGTGGTCGTCTGGGTTCAAAAGGGGTCCATGGAAGACGAACCTACAAACAGATCGGTTCAGTCTTTACCGCTTCAAGAGGTAACCTTATTACAGATCAGATTAATCTCTTCGAAGGGGTTCGAGTTGAGTCTACTACAGAACGACTCGACCTACTTCATCCTATGGAAGACGAACCTACAAACAGATCGGTTCAGTCTATGCCACCTCGAGATATAACCTTACTACAGACCAGGTTAATCTCTTCAGAAGGGCTTGAGGTGAGTCTACTACGAAACGACTCGACCTCCGTTGATCTAGAAGATAAACCTACTACGAACGGTTCAATCTTAACTAGTCAACAACCAATCACACAAAATACAACTCGAAGCACTGAGCCGGTTGATCTTGAGGTTGGTGAATCAGGAGAAGGGTGGACATGGCCCACGTGTTTCTTCTCACCGATCTTCTAGATCATGAATTCAAAGCACTAAGCTGATTTATAAACCTAGGAAACACAGTTACACACAATGTCAAACCTGAAGCGCTAAGCCAGCTTAACATTGAGGTATGTGTTAGTGAAGGAACCTACCTACAGAATGGTTCACATTCACTGTTTTGTGGATGAATCTACTACAGAACGATTCAATCTCACAATCTCGGGAGATGAACCAGAAGACAAACTTATCGACGGATGAGTTCAGTCTTACTAGCTCAAATGGTCATGAATTACTTGTTCATGACACCGAGTCATTAAGATGTCACCTCTCTCGGAAATCGTAATGTTCATATCGACATATCTCTTCATGTTGATGTCGCGGCTTTGGTCATTCTTCAGTGAGCATCAAGATGTTCTTGTCTCGACTAATCATTCTACATGTTGCATTACTTGTGCAAAATCGCTATGTTGCCCTACATCCCTTGTGTAAGCGTATTTAGTCATGAGTTACTTGCTCATGGTGATGAGTCATTAAGATGTCACCTCTCTAGGACATCGTAATGTTCTTCTTCTTCAGAGTCGACATATCTCTCCATGTTGATGTCGTAGCTTTGGTTATTCTTCATCAAGCGTCAAGATGTTCTTGTCTCGACATATATCCTCATGTTGCTATCAAAGCCTTAGTTATTCTACGTCAAGATGTTCTTGTCTCGACATATCTTCTCATGTTGCCGTTGCAACTTTGTTTATCTTTCGTCAAGATGTTCTTATCCTGACTAATCGTTCTAAATGTTATATCATGTGTGCAGACATCCTCATGTGGCTCTACACCCCTTGTGTGAGCATTTTTGTTCATCTCCAAAATGTAAAAAGTTTATTACATAATATCTTCCATCATTATCTCTATTATAAAGATGCCTTTATTTATTATTATTATTATTATTATTAGTATTATTATTATTTTTATTTTTAAACTCTATTTATCTATGTAGAAAATTATTTATAAAAAATAATAGAAGATGGGTTAGCTATTAACTAGAATTTTATTTATATATTTTTGGGATTTTTATAATAGCTAAAATAGTAGAATTTTATTTTTATTATTTCTAAACTCTATTTACTTTGTAGAAAATTACTTACAAAATAATAGAAAATGAAATGGCTATGAATTTATTTGTATTTTTTTTTAAATATTTATAATAGTCAAAGTAATAGAATCTCATTATTATATTTCATTATGTTGAAACATTATTCATTATGTAAAAATTATTTACAAATCAAAAGATGATTAGCTATTTTTTTATATTTATTTTTTTATTTTTAAGATCTATAATAGCTAAAAGAAATCATTATTAATATTCTATTCTATTTACTAATTATTTCAAATCAAAAAGATGATTAGCTATATTATTTTTATTTTTATTTTTAAGATCTATAATAGCTAAAAGAAATCATTATTAATATTCTATTCTATTTATTATAGTTTTCATTATTTTTTTTATTATTTCTATTCATTATCTATAGAAAAATATAAGATTCCTTTTTATTATTATCATCATTATTTGAAAATAGCCATGAGAGATAGAATTCATTATATTCTTTATTACAACTATTATTTTTATTATTACATTTTTTATTCATCAAAAGTATTTTTTATTGTATATTTGTATAGAAATAACAAAAGAAATGCAATTCATTTTATTATGAAACTATATTATCATTCTTTATTATAGAAGAATATGCATTTACTATCTATTACCATGGTTGTGTATATTTTTATATATTTTGTACTATTTATTTTTATTATACTTTTTACAGAAAATATCAACATAATATCTATTATTATTTATTTTTATTTAATAGAGCTAATATCATTATTTATTATTGCATATTACTATTGTCATTGTTATTTCATGAAAAATCACTTGAAAAATCAGTAAAATATATCTAACTATTATTCATGATTTTTATTTGAATTTTTAGAATTTTTATAGTATTTAAAATGACAAGTCAAAGCTAAGTCAAATATGTCAATATATGTAATGTCTTTTGCTTTTAAATTTTTTTCAACATGATTATATTTTTAAAACTGGAATATTATCATATAGAAAAATAGTATGAAAAATAAGGAAATTTTAGAAACAAATTTGAGTTAATTTGGAGTTCAGGAGCATTTTCAAATGATTTATTTACTATATATAATTAATGTTCTGTTATTAATTGATTAATGGGCTTAATCTGGGCCGCCAGATCTATACCAAGATTAGTGCATATCTTTCATATAATTTTATTCTCATTTGGGCCGCCGGATATGTTTCAAGATTGAGTTATATTAGATGGACGGCCCAGATTCATATTCATATCTTTATTTAACATAGCGCTTTATCTTAATCGTTCAGCCTCTTCAAGATTCACGCGCTTGCTTTAATATCCGTGCCTCTGTGATTATCTGACTCTCCAGTCAACAACTCCTTCAAGATTCACGCTAACGACATCGCCGGCGACTGGGGCCACCTCATTCCGATCAGACGACTGCCCCGGCATCGTCTCATCATGGAGAATCTTTCTATAGTGCACGATTTATGATCTATACGGTGAATTATGTAATACACTAGCGTCGAATAGAACCAGTTGATATCATCCGGTACCGAATCTCGGATTTCACAAATTCAATACAATTAGCTGTTATTTCCATCAATTGAGCACTCAATTCACGTCGTGTATGTATGTTGATGCATTCTAGCATGATCAAGATCACTCAAATCGATTTATACTTCCTCTATTCAAAGTGTACCATAGTACCATTCGGTACCGATTATGAATTCAATACCAATCATTACATTTCTAAGCAATTGTCCAGATTTCTTTGATTTTTAGGATATACAGCTCATCGCTTATGCAGTATACACTAATCCAAGCAATTAATTTGACTGATTATAGCGTTTAGATGTGTAATTGCTGCATCAGCTTGGATCGTAGCAACAGATTTCAAGAATTCAAATCAATTAATTGATTTAAAGCTGAAATCTTGGAACAATTGCTTAGAAACATAAAGATTGAGAGGTCAATGACCTTCGATCAATCAAATGTTGCAATATGAACCAGGAGGCAGCTTGGCCTTCGACTGGTTTTTTCCTGATAATCGCAACTCCAGCGCCAATCACCCATATCAATCGGAAAAGAAGTGAATAATTATCAAAGAATTCATTTAACTAGTAAGGCGACAGTGTTAGAAATGATTTAATCAAAGAATTCAAAGAAATTCGGCAGAATCAAAAGAAAATTGCAAATAATTGATAACAGTACCAGATTCTACTGAAATTGATCGAAGACAGATGCAATTACATCTCAAATTCTCAATTCTCATCAATCATACTCACCTATCTTTCTTCTCTGTGGTTCTATCTCCTTGAATTGATTGATAATAGTGGAAAGGGATGGTTGTTTGCCAAGTTCTCAACACTTGTTGAGATCAATTGGCCTTCTAGCTTCTCACTTGCTCTCTAAATCTCTCAGGGATCTTACAGATGCTCTAAGGGTCGTGTGTATGCTTCTGGTTCTTGTTTCTATCCACTGGCTAAGGGTTTATATAGAAATCCATTGGTTTGACCGATTTTGACCATCTCAATCCAATTGCACATGGTGCATTATACTCTTCACTCTAACTGCTTCCTTGTATGCCTTATGGTTCACTGAACCGAGTCTCCATTGCCTAGCTCATGTGTAACTGCCTAGAGGCAGTTACAATTTCATTTTATTTGCTGATTTGCCACTATTCGGTTCCCATACTCTTGCAAGCCTCTCTAGCCCCTTCTAGATCTTTCCAGACCTCATACTATGCCTATATAAGCTGCTAGAATGCTCCCTCAGCTCCATTTTACAGAATTGATCTCAATTCACATCTTCTCTTCCATTACAAGCCATAATCAAGTTTCAAACTTTCATCTCAGTTCCTTGCTTGTTTCTTCTGTCTCAAGACTTCATCATCATCAATTCAGTGTCAGGCAACTCCTTGTGCTCTTACCTAGTCGATTTGCAAGCTCCATCACAGTGTTTGATCAACTCACCTCTAGGCCGAGTTGTGAGTTGGTACAACTCTTACATCCAGCACTCAAATTTTCTCAATTATCACTCTAACACCATCGCCTGAGGTTCTAGAAGCTCTCCCAGCCATTAATTGTAAGTTTCAAGCTTCAATTGGCAAGTTCCAAGTTTTGACCCGAGGTATTACTTCTTGCTATTTCTCTCTATATGTTTCATTAATTCAAAGCTTAACTGGATACACATGATCTCCTTTTCATGTTTTAATTAAATCTAGAAACAATCGATCTGAAGTTCAACCCTTTGTGTGATCTCCATTGATGGCGCCTTCGAACTCTTCTGTTATCGCGAGGAAGAAGAAGAGAAGGAGAGAGAGGAAGGAGGGAGCGGGCCCTTCAGCGCCTGCGCCTAGCGTACGTGAGCCAAGGCAAAGAAGAAAGAAGGTGCAGAGAAAGGAGCCGAGTGCGCCAGGTACACACTTCCTTTTATTCTAAATTTAAATCTCCGCAGATGTTTCCACATAGAACTGGCTTGTAGTTTGCTTATGCACCATAGATTCATAGATCTGACAATGGGCCCCATCTGTAGGATTACTGAGTCTAGGCTCATAGTAATGGATTAGTGATTGATTAGTGTATGATTAGGGTTAATTGATACGATTTGGCATGATCTGATTGGCTCATTAGTTTAATCACCTTCCTTTTATCTCTGATTATTCACTAACTGATGCTGAGGTGGCCTTATGACATGGTGCCATGTGGCACAGAGCTGGGTGAGATGGCCTCCTGGCTGTCTGCCATATGGCATGGGGTTGGGTGAAGTGGCCCTGTGGTGTAATGCCATGTGGCACTAGGGTGGTGAGGTGGCCCACTGGCTGTCTTGCCACGTGGCACTGAGGTGGGGCCCACCTGTCAGTGACTCATACCAGGGTGGGGCCCACTTGCTGACATGGCCCAATGAGAGGCTGCCACGTGGCACACCCTCTCTCTTCGCTTATTTTATACCTTCTGTGTTTCTTGCACCCAGTTTGTACCCAGAGCTGTTATTATCTCCAATTTGTACCCAGAGTTGCTCTGATCAAATCTCAGCCTTTGATTAATCCATTTATTTTGCTTTTATCTTCCCTGAATTTATTTTAATAGCTCCACTTATCCAAAAATCATGAAAATTTCACCAAAAATCCCTAAAATCATGATGATTACCCCTGTAATTTTTAATTCCATTTTTGCCCCTGCCTCTCTGAATTAAAAATTCTTTTGTCAAATAAACCCTGTTATTTCTTCTGAATTAATCCCAGATTTCATTTGTAGCTCAATGTCTCTGCCAATTATCTCTCTCTTGCAGAAACCACCCTAACTAAATACCAATTAGACTTATATTGATATTCATTAGGGCTTGATCGATCAACAACGATTGATTACATGTCAACAAATTGATACGATCTAGACTTGATCGATGGTTGCTCCCGGCTTTGCACTGATCGCCTTGTGAAATTGACTTTCAATCCCTTAACATGAGGGTGACTTGGTCAAAGAACCGACTACTTATCGATAATTGACACAAATCAAAGCATGGTTAGGTGGTTGCTCACAGCTTTTTGCACCGTGTCGGCCTTGAAAGCAAAATCACATTTGGAATTTCTCATGACTAGTTGTATCAGAATACTAGCTTGGCATTGACATCATTTCATGTAGCATAGGGATTATACTATTTCAGCTCCTTTCTAGGGTTAGCTCCAAAGGCAGATTTTTAGGATTTAACTCTGACTCCTATAATAAGTCACTGAGGTGTGGGGTCCACCTGTCAGTGAAAAATAGTCACATGAATGACTCATCAGATAGGCTAGGTTTATGTTGTCAGGTCCATCTACAATGGACTGCCAGGTGGGTCCCACTTGTCAGAGAAAATGTAATCAAATGGCTGACCCATTAGGAAATTTTTCTCTCTCCGAAATCTCCCGAGGGTCAGCCACCTCGAATGAGTAGGAGGTGGTGGGGTATTTATATCCTTGCTCCACATTTAGAATTTTCCTTGTGGGATTAGTGCTTAACCTCTGTTCCGGGTTGATTAGTTTCCTTAGCAAAATAGGCTAGGTCCATGTTATTGGAGCTGTTCATAAGGGACTGCCATGTGGGTCCCACTTGTCAGAAAAGATATAATCACATGGTGACACCCGAGAGATCTCCTCTCTCCCTCGATCCCCTAGGCTGTCACTCATGCTGAGTAGATAGAGGATAGTGGAGTATTTATACTCTTCACTTCATGCCCAACATTCCATTGTGGGACTAATGGATTTGTTCCGGGGTTAAGCAGCGACCTCTTCTGATCAGTGGGCCATCTTTTCATTGCTTTCTCTCCTCCCCTCTTCTTATGATTTGTCATTAATCATCAATTTATTTTTATTTATTCATTTACTCATCCTTGAAATTTTTCAAGGGTAAACAGGGCCAAATGAATGTAGGTGGCAGGGGGTAGGGGGTCAGGGATTAGATTCTTTTCTCGGGTGGTGTGCGTAATAATTTCCCTCCTCTAACATTTTAAATTATACCGTTCGATCAAGATCCAAGCCGTTCGATCAAGATCCAAGGGTTTAGAATCATTGTGCCAGTCATCCCTTGTCTACTCGTGCCTACCCGTGTCTTACCGTGCCGTGCCTATTCGTGCCTACCCATACCTACCCGTTCCTACTCGTGCCTTATCATGCCTACCCGTGCCTACCGTGCCTTTTCGTGCCTACCCGTGCCTACCCGTGTCGTGTCGTGCGTGTCTGTGCCGTACCGTGCGTATTCGTGTCATGTCTAGTCGTGTGTCGTGCTCGTGTCGTGCCGTGTTTCGTGTCGTGATGTGTCGTGTTGGGACCTCTTAACCGTGCGTGTCGTGCCGTGTCGAAAATGAAAAAAATCAGTCACGCCACGTTTATGAACACGACACGTGAGACGTGTCATGCCGGCATGGATAGGCACGTGTGTCGTGCCGTGTCGCTCTTGTGCCGTTTTGTGTCGTGCCTTGATACGCGAACACGATTTTAGAACACTAATGGTGTGGATCGGTTGTTTGAACTTTCAAATTTGAGATACAGACGCGAAATATGGGAGCTTTTATGCTTCATGAAGCGCCATATATAGCCTCACTCAATATATATATATATATATATATATATATAGAGAGAGAGAGAGAGAGAGAATTATGCTATGGTTAGTCGCGAAGTACAAAATATTTTTGTACTTCGTGTCATATCTCTCATTTTCAAATGCAAAATACCGTTCCGACTGTTAAAATTGTTCTCCATATTGAAATATATTTGGAGACCAAATTTTATATTTTTTAGATTTTTTTATTTTTTTTTAGAATTAAAAAAATATTCTTATTAGAAATCATAAACTCAATGCATTTTCATCCCCTCAAAATTTTTTTTAAAATATAAAATTTGGTCTCAAAACATATTTCAATATGAAGAACAATTTTAATGGTCAGATCGATGTTTTGCATTCGAAAATGAAAAATACAACGCGAAGTAGAAAAATATTTTGTACTTAGCGACTAACCGTAGCATAACTCTCTCACTCTCTATATATATGCAATTAGTTTATTATATATTGAGAGAAGTTTGTTTTTGATCCATCTAATCATTTGATTCGGCTCAATTAAATCAGTCCCTTAAACTAAATTCGTAAATACTAGAACTATTAGTATTATTATGTATATCAGTATTATTATTATTACCATCATCATCATCATTTATTTTTATATTAGATCTCTATGCTTTTAGATTGAGTTTTATTTCTAATTTTCTCTAATTTATTTGGATTAAATACTTTATTTTTATAGTATAATTTGATAATTATTCACGTTTAATTAATTATAAATGTTTTCGCATTATGTGTGACAAGTTTGCGATTCTCAATGAACTTAAAAAAATGTTATCCTCACGCGTCATCCAAAACAGCAATTTTTTTAATAATGAATTAATTTTCACTCCTTTCAGTTTGTATACGAGTTGTAACATTAATAAAGTAAGTATAATTAATTAGTATTGAATAAAAAGACAGAATACTGATTCGTGCTATATTAATTAGCAAGTGAAATAATACAGATAAAAAAGTACAAGTACAAAGAAATTATTGCTTCTATTTTAACATGCGCATCAATCGAAATGTCTTAACGTCATATTAATTCTATCGTACTCTACTTTAAAGCACTGCCATCCAATACATAATTTTTTTTAAAACACTTAAATTATGGGATGCTTAAATTGCGAAGCAGGCATAAATGAAATAGTGTCTAGCCGCCCAACAATCCAAATTGAAATATATAATTGAGCCTTACTTTTCTTTTGAGACTAATTAATAACAGGTAGGGATCCATCACTACCAGCTGAGATACGAGTCTCCTCTCAAATTTTTAGGAGAAGATTTACACAAATGTCCCAAACACCGTCAAAAATTAGGGGACCCAGCGCGGCAATCATAATAGGCGCATAAAGCACTACGTAATAAGATATTATGGAGAACACAAACTCGACCCGTACTTGCCAGCCTGAACGTAGCGCAACCTCTGGTACCTTATTTTGCCAGAGCTGTCTCTTGTCTTGGGGCCTTCTAGCTATTACACCCACGATAAAATTTTGTTGTCGACCATTTCCATCATATTGAAATACGAGACCTCCGGCTATAACAACAAGTCCAAGCAACTTGTAGGTCGGAGCTAGGACCACATAAATTGCAAGTGCAAATGATAGAACAGTGCACCTGGATGCCACAATAATAAGTGATAGTGCTGAAGAAACAAATTGCTTTTTCAAGCGATAGTCTTCGGAAGTTACCCCGCGGAAGAGGAGCATGATTGTGGAATGGAAGGCCAACAAAAAGGCTATGCTATCTAGCATGACAAATGCTTTGAAAGCATATGCATCCGTTAGTATCGGTGAGCCAGACTCTGGGTCATCGTAAGTGCGATAACCTCCTGGCATTGCAAAAGCAGCAGCAAATGTTGCAGTAGCAACGAGCACAGAGCCCAATCCAATGGTTTGGATAGCTTTCGCAAGCTTTTCATGCTCTATTTTTTCACTTTCTTTTGGAGTATGATAAGCAACAAACTTATCCCACCGTGATGAAATACCATAATAAGCTCCCATCATTTTCAAGGCCATCAGCTTCCAAAAGCGTATTGACTGAAATTAAAGAAATAAATAAAATTGATGTTACACTTACAGGTGACACAGACACAAATTTTGTTAATTAATGGGAACTATATCTATATGTTTTCAATCAATTACAATGAAAAAAGGTAATTAATGGAAAGATCAACTAATAATTATAAGCAAATTAAGGACGGTCGACTGAATATATGTATAAGTTAACGCTGGTCACCTCATAATTTTGGTGAGTTGAAATTGCCAGATAAAATTTTGACCAGAAATTCACTAGGAATATTAAATAATAGTAGCAAGTTAAATGTCGAATTATAGCTCACCTTGTTATCGATCGGTAAAATTTCTTTGTCGCCGAATGAAGCAATTGCCGCCTGATCCCGTGGAGTTAAGCCCTTTTTGTTGAATATATTTAGGGACACTTCCTTGTCTTCCATTAGCAAGCTAATCATTATTTCATACCCAGAGAGAATTGCTAAATGGAGTGGAGTATTTCCATCAATATCTCTAGCATTCTTCAGTCTTATATGCTTGGAAGTAGTCCAGGTAACCAACCTGGCTGCACCAACATGCCTCTTTTTCACAGCAACATGAAGAAAGTTCCTTCTTTTATTATCTAGGAGCTCATCAGAATCAGGGCAATGATCCATTATTACTTTAATAACATTAACATGGCCCATTTTTGCAGCTACATGCAGGGGATAAGATCCAGAATAGTCGCAAAGGTATGCTAATGAATCATCATACTCCAATAAAACTCGCACAATTTTATCGTAGCCGTATGAGGCGGCAATGTGAAGCGGAGTACTCCCTGTATCATCTGGCATTTGTGCTAGAAATGGCTTCCATGTTAATAGTCCCTCAGTCATTTCTAGTGACAAATTAAACATACTATCAAATACATTGTTGTATGGGTCATTGTAGTGTGAAATTAATTAAGGACACAGATATATCTAATTCGTTTTGAACGATTCAATTTAAAATAATATACATGCTATTATCAAAATAAATGAATGCAAAGTCGGATGAAAATATTTAAGTTCATCTATTCACCCTTCATTAATTAATATGCAACGTACAGATATACCGCATTAAAAGTTTGAGATTTAATATTCTAATAACTAATGATGATAATTTGTTAGGACTTTACGAATGATATTGATTTCACATTTAAATTTACTTCAATGTATTTTTTTCTTGTATGAAATTTATTTTTTATCCCAATCCTCGTGGGATCAATTTTCGCTTTACCAAAAAAGCTTAGTTTCTGTAACTTTAACATATTAATAAAATTTTCAAAAAAAATAGAGGCTTCAAGTACCTATCTTTTACTAAAAAAAATAAAAAAATCATCCTAGCTAGTAAGCCTGGCCTTTGTTCACCTTTGCTCCGCAAGACAGCAACGTGGAGTATAGTTTGCCGACGAGGTCCAGCATAAGCTGCGCTAGAGAGTAGAGACCTCTGTTCCTTTCAAGCCTTCTATCATCACCTGGACTGCTTTCAGATGTCCCAATGCAGCTGCCAAGTAAAGCGGCGATATCCCTATCTTGTCCACTACACTTGCCAACCCCGGATCAGCAGAAATCAATGTGCGCGCAACATCTCCATCCTCGTTTCTAGCCCTCAGTACCTCCTTCATCACAACTTCATGGCCTTCCTCCATTTCTCGGGCAAAATCAATCAAGTGTGAAACCATGTCGTTGCTTCCCCTCCTTGCAGCACAGTGTAACGGTGTTTCCTGCGTCTTGTTACGAGCTTTTAAAATATATTTCTCTCTACGCAAGAGCTTTTTTGCTGTGTTCAAGAAGTCAGAGTTGGCTGTGATATGCAGCAGCGAATTACCGGCGGGAGTAACTCCAAGAAAGAAGTCAGGCTCATCAATCGCCGTGATGGGCTTAATCGGAACATGTCTATCGTTAGAGGGATCGATGGTTATCTCACTCTGTTGGCCTTGGACACCATTGTCGACCCCAAGTCCCAAAAGCTCTGCAAAAGATGTCTCATCACCACTTTTTGCTGCCTGTAGAAGATCATTGTTCATAATTATTCTTTGATGAACTACAGCTACTTCCATGTTGTGCAATTTACACTTTGAAGGTAGCTAGAAGAAAATTAAGACGGAGTGCAAGGAGGGTTGTTAGTTCTTTGAGGGGTGAGATTAAAGTCCATGGAGTGGCAGAAGGGTGGGCAGCGGTGCATCTACGATTTTAATTAGGGGGGCAATTATCGGATTGTAATGGCTTATCGGGTTCAAACCCATTAACTAATCGGGTAATAAATAAAAAAATTTATAATTTAATATATATACTAAACTAATAATTTTTTTATTAAATAATAATATTTTATATATTAAAATAATAATAAAATAAAACTCAAAGTAATAGATAATCAAGTTGATGAACAAAATTTTCGACTAAGTAACTTTATATTTTGATATCTTTGCATAATTATTTCATTATGCACGGTATTAAATATTTTTTCTCAATAAAAATAACCAGACAATTCAGGGGGGGGGGGGGGGGGGGCAAAAAAAATTTCCAGGGGGGCCAATTACCGAAAAACACTATTTTTCAAAATCCAAGGGGGGGGGGGGGCACGTGCCCCCCCTGGATTACATTGGGTCCGCCCCTGAGGGTGGGCACTGGATGGATGGATGGATGTATATATATAGAGTTGGGTACGTGTGTTCATAGTAGAGATCGTCTTTGTTTTATGAAATTTTTTATTTTAAAATCAAAATGGACAATTTAATCCACTCAGGAATGATTTTTATATGAAAATTTAGATGGACACTAAATTTTATATTTAAAAAAAATAATTAATTTTTACATAATTAGAAAATCACTTGATTTAATTATAAATAGTCATTAAAAATAATTTTCTAACTATCTAAAAAAATATATAATCTAGTATCAAACTAGATTTTTATATGAAAATTATTTTGAGCAATTTGGGTCATTCATTTTGATTTTAAAAATGAAGAAATGATATATAATACGGAGGCATTATGTGATAACATCATAGTCCAACTATATATATGATTATATATATTAATATTAAAAATATACATGTTAAGTAATTTTTTCTCAGATCCGCAAAGCAGCCATTAACATCTCGATTCAATACAAAAGGTTTTTTTTTTGTGATTTCTGATATACAAATGAAAACGAATGTAGAATACATATATATAGCTTGCCTTGAGTACTGTATATAATTTCATCTTTGTATAAATGTTTAATCATTAATCCGCTTGTTTATGATCATCCTCTAAATAGATGATGTATATATATATCCATGTTTATTCTAGGAACTATTTAATTTAATTTCTGACGCAAGTCGGTCCCACTACGGTATTATCCGTTAAGCTCACGTATTGGTTTAGTAGCAATAGAGATAAGAAAGAAACTTAAGAAGAAAAGAAAGAAGAGAAAACACTCAAATAATTTTTCTATTAATCAAATTTTGCCTTACAAAGATGATACTTGACTTCTTATATAGGCTTACAATTAAATATCAATATTAATACTATCATTTAAAACTAATTAAAATAATCTAGAAAACAACAAACTTTGACTCCTTAAAATACTAAATATTAACTCTAAACATAAATTATCCTAGAAGACCACATCATTCTCCTAGATTTCCACCGGGACTTAACTACAAATTCATGCATCAAATGATTAAGTTCTCAAAATGAATAATTATTCCATTAATTGTCCTGAAGTTGCCATCTTCATCCAAATCCGATTCACACTCAAGAATGTGCATTGCATTAGGCTCCCCGGGTTGTTTGAAGCTTGCCCTCAAGCTTGTATCTTCAGTATAGTACTTGTGGAGATGAATGACATTGAAGGTGTCAGATATATGCAAGTCATCGGGTAATTTCACGCGGTATGCATTTGCTCCAAACTTCTTCAAAATCTCACATGGTCCCACCTTTCTTTGTTTAAGTTTATGATATTCGCCACGTAGAAAACGCTCTTTTGGTAAGTAGACCAAAATTATAGGAGTGATCACTATTGGGTGGTTATCATATGTAGAGTTGTGGTTTAGTGGTTTATTTTGTTGGATTGTTTGTGGAAGGCTTGGGTTCAAATCTCACTTTTGACAATTCTCTTTTTTTTTTACTCATTTTATTTATATAATGTTTCCAATATGATTAATTCTTGTGTTCAAAATCCTACGACATTATAGCTTGAAATCTATACATACTTGATACGACATACAAATTATAGCAATTTCTTCGTACATTGCTATGCAAATCTCCCTGTAAACTAAATATGAATATAATATATTATTTATTAGGAATATTAATACGACATACCAATTATTATATTATCATCAAAATAGGAAGAATAAATGATGACACAGAATCTCCATTATTATTGGAAAACATGAAACTCTAGATCAAGTTAAAGGAAAAAGTGCAGCATACCAATTAAGTCCGTCGACATCATCAGCTTGTGGAGGGTTATTGAAGATATTTCGCAACTCTTTCAATATAATTGCATTCCTATAAAAATTTTTTAGTCAAAATTATGCTAGAATTTCATTAAAAAATTTTAAAAAAAAAACTTAGTTACCTTCCATCTTTACAAATAGTAGAAATATCTTCTTGGCCTATTAACTCGTGAATGTTCTGACATATATCTATCTGTTCTTCCTATCACGGGCTCACCCAATGTCTGTAAACCCCACAAATACATGACATCTTACAAATTTACTACTATCTAATATTTATTAAGAATATAAACTAATTTAATAAATTTTTATATTTACTAATTACCTCTATATAATCCAGTGTCAATTTTAAGATTTTGCATCTCTCTCTCCAATAGAAATCTCACAAAGTCTGGTGAGATGAAAAAGCCCCAACGACTACAATCTGGTCTCAATCATGGAGATGTAGGCCATAATAGGATGATGTGTGCGAAATCGAATAACATTTAATTTTCCCTATAATTTTTTATTTTGTATTAATTTAACACACAAATTTAATTATAAATTATTTTTTACGATTACTTTGAAATGTACCTCTAACAAACTACGAGATGTTTGATGTCCTTCAAAAGGAAGAAAAATAATGATATCTGGATCACGTTAGTCTGCCATATTTATTGTTCAAAATAATAATTCAGATTCAGATAACTACCAAATTCAAGTTTAAAAAATATATATTCAGGTTTAGGTAAATACTATATTTAAATTTGAAAACTAAATAATATTCATATTCACATTGATATTTTAAATTCTAGTTTCAGATAAATACCAAATTATAGATTCCAATTAATATCAAATTTTAGTTTTAGATAAATATTAAATTATAAGTTCAGATGAATGTTAAATTCTAGGTTCAGGCCAATATTAAATTCTAGGTTTAAATCAATACCAAAAATTAGGTTCAAATCAATATTAAATTCTAGGTTCAGATTAATACCAAATTCTAGGATCATATCAATATCAAATTTTACGTTCAGATCAGTATCAAATTTTAAGTTCAAACTAATATCAAATTTTAGAATAATATTAATATCAAATTCTAGGTTCAGATTAATATCAGATTCTAAATTCAAATTGATACTAAATTTTAGGTTTAAAGCAATATCATATTTTAGGTTCAGGTCAATACTAATTATAACTATAATTAAAAAAATTACCTTATTTTTATTTCTTTCTTCCTCTTTCTCTTTTCTTCCTTTTTTTTTGTTTTTCTCTTTTTTTCTTTGTGTGCAAAGATGGTATGGCGCACTAGCTTTATATAAGATTAGAAGACACCACTCCCACTGATGCACTAGGAGGAAGGCGTCACTCCCAGTGGTACACTCAGGAAATACGTCAATGCTAGTGATGCATATCGTGTGCGCCAATATTGGTGGCGCACTGCCATTTTTTGTTTTAAAATTTAATAATTTTAATAATAATAATTATTATTAGTAATAGAATTTAACTTATTATATTAAAAAACCTGTGCTGGTTTCATATTGGGGGCAATTTAGGAAGAAATGTTTATGATGCTTGTTTGCTCTTAAAATTTTTATAAGGTGCCTTAGGTACATAGAATATTTGAATTATATCGACAAATGTTTCGCACTCTTTTTAGGAAAGGAAATTTGCATGAATTATATCAAGAAAAGTTACAAAATTTGAATCTGACAAGTGACTGATGGCCTTTATAAAGCGAGCCAACGCAAATAAAAGTTTCTCAACTGAAAAAGATGAACAAAACTCCATGGCAAATGCTGGTTATAGCTATTTTAAGATATTACTAGTTGTATATCCGCGCGTTGCAGTAAATTTTTTTATTTAGATATAGAACATATCACATGATAATATGTACATCATTCTAATATGAAAAAGATTAATAAATGCAAGATCAATTATAAGATCAATTACAGATGTTATATCAGATATAATCTCGCATGATTTCTCTTAACTTTTAATTTTTTTCTCCTATATGAAAAAAATATATAGAGGAATATAAAATAATGAACGCTATCATATTCGTATGATTAGTTAAAATTAATGTAAATTATTAGATGAAGGGTATTTTGAAATCACTACCAGAATGTGGGTTATTGCATACCCCTCCTTAGTAACGGTTTTTATAGAAAACCATTAATAAAAACAGGTGGTGGAAATTTCGCAATTTAATAGAAAGATTCAGCAACTGTTGCTACATAAAAGCCGTTGACAAAATTGTTTAAAAATGAGAAAAAAAAAAGTAAAATCTTTAACAACGGTTGCTTGCAAATAACCGTTGCTAAATAGATAAGAATCAACAATGGTTATTTACTCAAAACCATTGCTGAAGGGTTATTCTTTTATTTCATTTTTCATGGATAATAAAAAACGATTATTTTATAAAAACCGTTATTGTTTCCATCTTCAACAACGATTTTTACCAAAAAACCGTTGTCGATTCTCCATAAACAACAACAATTTTTTAATAAAAACTGTTATTGATTTTCAAGTTTTAAGGATTTGCAAAAACCTTCTGCTCATTCAAAAACCTTTGCGTGCCTCTGTCTCTCTCTCAAAAATCTTTGAACCGCGCCTTCTGCTAACTCAAAACCTTTTCGTCACGCCACATTTTTCTCATTGACGTTGCCTTCCCTAGCCCCACCAAATCCTCACCTCCTGGAGTTCACATTGTTGTCGCTGACCACCGACTCTTGTTGCTGCTTTGAGTTATCAACCCAGTAATATGTACCTTTCTTTTTCTTTTCCGACCGTGTGGGCCATGTGCTGGTGGCTGAGTTAGCCCCGAGCATACATAACATTTTTTTACAATTTTCACTGAGAATAATTTATCTATAATGTCTCACTTCTATAAATTTTTGTGTTTTCTTTTTACTTCTGTGAGCTGCTTGTGCATAAAAATACTTCTTTTGTTTCTGACAGATTCATCTCTCTTTTTCTCTAACAGAACAAGTTTATTAGCAATCATCAAGTAGAGATTGACTTCTTCAAAGCTGTAACATTTAAATGTGCAATGACAGGTATCAGCTAATAATAAATCTTTGTTCATCCTATTTCTTTTTAGAAAGAGAAACGGTCAAGTGCGATTCTTAACTTTCATCAAACTAATTTTCTTGTTATAAATAATAGCAAAGGAGATTGTGTCTGATACCACTTCGAAAAATATAATCAACGAAAAAAATCAATCTGGCAGAAGGGTAACGATGGTTCAGATCCTAAGCACGACAATTCACCACGGCTTCATGTGTTGAATTACTTGATTCAAATCTTGAGTTTTATTGTATATTATTTGTGGTACTTGTTATTATGTGTTATATGTTATTAGATATATAGTGTTATAATTATGTGATTTAATTGTGTGTTGTTTTGATAATATGGATGACATATAATGTCTAATTTAGACTAGCAATTATTGGGCTAGTCACAAAAAATCAACAGCATTTTTAAATATATATATAACAACACCAACAGTTATTACCATGAAACTGTTGGCAATGGTATCATTTTTTTTAAAAAGAATCAACAATGATTATTCTACAAAAACCGTTGTTGATTCCCATAATTGCCAATAGTTTTTTGTAGAATAACCGTTATTGATGCTCACATTTGCCAATATTTGCCAACGGTTGGTTGCCAATATTTGCTAATGGTTCTTAGAAGAAAATTGTTGTTGATTCGCTTAATTTTGCCAACAGTTATTTAAAGAACCGTTATGGGAATCAGTGACCTTAGCATCAATAACGGTTGCAGAATCGTTAGCAAATGATATATTTAACCGTTGTTGTTTCTTTTTTTGTTGTGATAGTGAATATAAAAAAAATTGAAAGAAATGACAAAAAATAGACCCATCTAATTCTTAGATGCTTTATATAATAATATAATATCCTCGTAAATTTAAAAAAAAATATTATTGTGACCGTCTTCGTCGCAGTCCAAATCTAATGACCGTTGTGAATTTGTACGCGTAACATAAACTTGTCTTACTGTTTTATTTCTTTCTCAATTCTTTCTTTTCAATTTGTCTTATTGTTTTATTTCTTTTTCATGATTTGTTGCCCGAAAAAGAAATTTCAAATTATTGTGGCTTGTGCTTAAGAGTTGACCCCGGAGTCAAGTTTGGGTTTTCCAAGGAGATCGAGATTCGAGATCATTGGTGCATTCAATGGCCCCGCAGCAAGACCGACTTAGCTACTTATGGCTGTCAATGGCAGACTTTTCAACGGGCCGGATAAGCCTTCGTCTAATTAACGGGTATCTCACCCAACATCCATTGATAGCCCTATAAATAACTAAATAAAGCATTTTCTTATATCATCACAAGTTCAGAACATTGCTGAGCATATGTTGATACACAGTATCTTCTTTAGAGTCAACAATCCATCACAGGAAATGCAGAAGATTGTATGAATATTCACAAAAGAACAATGTATCAAGTATCAACTAATTAGCAATTATATTAGTAGGACTTACCGCAGAAAATGGAAGGTAAATTAAGTTCTCTCAAGAAACAGTTGGATAAAAAAAACTCCACAAAATGTTGATTTGGTAACGTGCAGACAGTTGACAAGTGCAGTACATCAGTACTGGAGTATACTGGAAAGTAGTTCCTTTTTCAATCCTTATTCTACTTAGTATCAAATTGAGGTTTTATACCAAGGAAAAAAACATAAATTACAATGTAAAATTGTCACTAATGCAGAGTAATAAACCAGAAAAATGCAATTATAGAGCCAACATAAGTCAAGGATTAAATTGGCCAGGGAGATCCGTGCACTAATGTTGATATTGAATTGGTCAGGGAGCAGCTCCAAACCAGCATGAATCTGTCTCTTCAAGTCACGAAAATTGATTGCCTCGTCGGCAGAAAATGTGCACGCGGCTTGAATATCGTAATCCGTTCCATGAGAAGTTTTCAAGATTTGACCTCCGTGATACACATTGATCAGCAACATTTTCGTCTCTACGGTATGAACGATAAACCCTATTGTTAGTGTATTTTAATTTTGCAGCAAAAATTAATAGTCCAAATAGAAAAAAAAAACATACAACGTTGATGACATCAGAGTGGTGAATACGGATCGAACCTGGATCTGTCGAAAAATAAATTTTCAGTTTGAAGCTCTTGTAATAGTAACAATGACGATTTTGAAGAAATTGTTAGCTGAAGAAAGATGAAGAATAAATGTACTGGGTGTGCTATATAATAGCATGATGCTGGGACCGAGTTTAAAATTCAGTTCCAGGTGTACTGGGCCGAGTTTAAAACTCGGTCCAGACACCTGCAATTTTCAAATGTACCGGGTGTGTTTATTTTAATTTTTGTTGTAATATTTTAGATCAATTTACTGACTGTTGTGTTTTATTTTTAATATAACACACAAACGTAAAAAAAAAAATTTACCCGGACTCGAGTTTGAAACTCGGGTCCGGGTAAATTTTTTTTTCGTTTCCATGTAAAAAAAAAATATAACTCGGACCCGAGTTTCAAACTCGGGTCTGACTATTTATGCAAAAGTGAGGAGAGAGATGGCCAGTTTGCTATATTTATTTATTTCATTTACTAAAATAAAAAAAATCTGGGGTGCGGGTGGGTGGGTGGTGAAAGCTTAGTTTCGATCTTCTGCGGTCGAAGTCGTATAACTACTTGTACATTCAACTAATTATCAAAATTTACTCGATCAAACGATTTACTCTAATATTTAATTTGATTATCAAATCTTGTTATATTAATAAATTTGTTTTCTTTAATTAAATCTAAAATTTTGAATTCGTTACTTGAATGTTCCATTGATTAATTGAAATGATTATTAAGATTCAAGTTAGATTTTTCATAATTTATGTCTTCTATTTGAATTTTTAGTTGTTAAATTTTATTCATCGCGAATTTAAATTGATCAAGATATGTTGTGTCGTTGATTTAGTTTGTAACTAATTTAATTATATAATATTAAAAATTTTCATTTGATCTTTGAAATTTGTTCGTTAAGATTTAATGTTTAGAAAATTTATTGTACGGATTTTCTCATAATTTAATTTAAACCATATTTCTGTATTTTATTATTATTATTTTATGGGGTTTCATGAGACTAGGCCATTGGATAGCACAACTTAGAATATTAGAATTATAACGTCCTGAATATAGGCAAACTGAGATGCATGGATTTAAGACTCTAAGAGAAAGTAAAAACGACTCCAATTATTTTTTGAAACCTTTTTTGATGACTATTTGGCCTTAAAAGTTAAAATTCATTTTCAGGCAATTCCAATTTCCAATATGTATCCGGCAAAATATCATTGATTGCAGGTTTATATGAATCAGATAATTAATCGTTGCCTAGACGAGCTTATAACCGCCTTTTAAATTTATGCAACATGACAGGAGTGTTTAATACCATTACCGGACTTGGGTAAGAACCCGTTATCAATATTTCTGGTAATCCTTTTAAGGTGCTTTTAATTGTTATCAAATTTAGGACGCTTTCTAAGCTTTGAGTCCATGAGCTTCACAGAAATAATCCAGACATAAATTCAGGACAAACAAAATCTCAAAAATTAGCCCAAATAATATTGATTCTATTGCCCAACATTTTGCTAAAATCCTTCGGAGTCGACATCCAAATATCAAATACAACCTTCACTTTAGCAAAAATTAAACAAATTTGGCCAAGCACCAGATTTCAGAAAATCCCAAGGACAATCCAACCTTTCGCAAACAGTTCAACCGTTGTGATTAAATTAGAAGAAAATGAATGCTAATAATAGTGGGAATACCATAATAGAAGAGATAATTCAATGAGCAACCATAGACAAAAATCAGCAAACATCAAGGTTTTAAAATGTGGATTTCAATATGCGTGTGGTTGACCACTGCATAGCGCATATATGATATACGTGTGCATATACGGTTCCGGATTACATATATATATACGGAGATGTATTCTAAAAAAATCTTACAATATATGAATTGATCATTTATTTTTGAAAAATTTTAATGCAAAATAAGAAAATATAATAAGATATTAATATAATTTTGAATATTTTGCATGAAAAATATAATATAATTAATTTTATAGGCTTAATACGATAAATAATAAAAAAAATAATGCGCATTGTTGAATATGCGGATGCATATTATTATATATGCGGGATCGCACTGTATAAATATAAGCGGACCACATATGTGGTCATGCAGCTGTATTTTAAAACAATGACAAACATAGATCCAATTCAAAAGCAAGAATTAATGCAACAATAGATAATATAATTACACACATTTGCAATTGTCCTCCCAAAAAATAAGGCACACACCGCGAGAGTACGTTCTTCTCACAAATACAGAATTAAAACTAATGTTTTGCGTGCTGAAATAATTACACACCGAGAGAGACGTCACCATATCAAGTACATGAGAAACAGTTGACAATATAAGTACAGTACTCTCCTTTTATTTTCGATACATAAATACATAGATCAAGAAGACAACATATTCTTTACCTTGATTGTTTGAATCAGAAAAAAGCAGTAATACCGGTGGCCGCAATTGAAGGATCCCCGGTGCACATCGCCCAAGCTGTCCCTATGACTATCTGAGCACAAGCTATACCTATGCGTAAATTTCTGAAGCGTTTGAGCTGCAATAAAATAAACAAAATGTTATCACATGTAGTAGACAGCTATATATGCTCTCTCGCATTCTACTCTGTGTTTATAATTGGAAATGTTCTACGTGCTGGATGATTCAACTACCTGCTGAAATTAAGGAACTGAACAGTTAGATAATAAAAGATGGGCTCTTAATAACCAAACCCTATTAAATTAAGTAGGATGGAGAAAGAAAAAATGATTCCGGGGTGGTCGGAAATAAAAATTTTGTGTTGGTGTTTTAGTCTGAATTTTTATTTCGGGCCAGGTTCAGTATCGATCTTCTATAGTAAGCATGCATGGGAGCAAGAAAATTCGGTCCGAACTATCTGGTCCGAATAAATCGTGGCCTCACTAGATCGTCTGGAGATCATCCAATCAATTCAGAATTCGCAAAAATGAATTTTCATTTTCTAAAAATAAAAGAAATGGAAGCGGACCTGGATATCATTTGCCTCATTTTGCGCAAAATTTGTGAGAACATTCACAAAGTTCTCCCGAATATCTGTAATCTTGAAACTGGTGACCTTGTGTGGATACCATGTTAGATCTGAACATGAATAATCATGCATAGTTAGTGATATCAAATTAAGGAGGAAGATTAAGTACAATTGATTTCAGTTTTTTATTTTATTTTATTTAGAGAATAACAGGTTGTATATAAATTTTCTTTTGAGATAAAAGATGGAGGTCAGGCCACTCCACTTTCCCTTTCAGATTTCGAATATACTATCTCGATCCAAAAAGACTTGCCTATGTCACTAATTAAACCAGATGTGTTATTTATCATCTTAATTGTATTGCAACAATTTTTTCTTATTAAAACAACCATCTCAATTGATAAAATATAATAAAAATTGAAGAACTAAAAATATAACTAAAGCTATTGTTTGTTAGCTAACTTTCGGAGGTTAAAAATTCAGATTATTTATTTATCAATGATATTTTCCTAATTAATATTGTCTCTTGTGCTTTCCATGTCTTTCTTTCTTTTCCTGGTGTTTACCTATTAGAAGCCCTTGAATGTTTCCTAGAATCTTAAAGGTGAAGGGTTTAGCTCGATGAAAACAAATAGCCCGTTACATCAAAACAAAGCATCGGGAGGATAACATGAACAAAAAATAATATAGCTATAGGTATACGTTTGAAGATTTCTTAGAAAAATTACCTTCAGGTTTAGGTGAACAATTGTCGAATTTTATCAGGTAAGGTCGTAACACTTGTGTAATTGCAGATTCGTTCAGCTCGTTAAGCTTCTTCAAATCAGAACGGAGATTTTGCTTTGCCAACTGAAGTATATTATTTTCCAAGCGCCCCATCCTTTTCTTGAGTCCATTATCAAACCTCTGCAGGAAGCAATTGATGAAGTCGATAATCATCTCAACTCATTTTTTTAGGGTGGGATCACTTGATATATAATGGATTATTTTAATAATCCTGACAATTGAATGTGGAATAAATATAAAAAAAATATAAAAATAGAAATTTTTTTATCAATATGTTTTTTTTTACATATAGATTGACAGTGTTTTAAATTTTATGTAATTTCATCATTGTTTGATAGTTCATTCAATACTGTTAAATTATAATCATTGTAAAATATATAAAATTTTGATGGTCTTTGATGGACTATCAAACGGTAATGAAATTGTATGAAATTTGAAACAATATTGATCTACAAGTAAAATAACATATCTATAAAGTTTTCTATTTTCTAAGATTTATTTTATATTTATTCTAGAGTTCATTGTCAAGATTGTCAAAATAACCCATTGTCAAGTGATCCCCACATTTTTTTATTGGGTGGTTGTATCCTTTGATAACTAGTTATTTTGACAATAAACTTAATATAAATTTATAAAAAATCTTAAAAATAGATAAAAATTTACAATATATTCTCACACTTATGGATTGACTATGTTTTAAATTTCATACAATTTGGATATCATTTGATATTCCAACAAAGTTCATTAAATTTAAACTATTAAAATTATTATAATTTTGATGGCTCTTGATGGAATATCAAATACATCAAGATTGCATGAAATTTAAAATACAATAAATCACAAATGTAAGAATATGTTTGTATTTTTTATTTTTAAGATTTGTTTTATTAAGTTATATTAAGTTGCTTACCAAAAGGGGAGGGATTATTTCACAATGGCTATCAATGGACTTTTAAATAAATATGAAAATAATCTTAAAAATAAAATATATATATATATATATATAGATATGTACTTCTATTTATAGCGTGACAGAAATTTAAATTTCATGCAATTTTAATATCATTTGATAGACTACCAAACCATAATGAAATTGTGAATTCATTTAATGTATATAGTTAAGCTCTTATCGAGGACGACAATATAAATAATGATATCCCATAATTTTTTCTTTATTATAATTTATAAAGAAGTCTATGAAGCATACTAAACTTCTTAGCAGTACCTAAACAAAGAATTTTTTATCGAAAATAGAATAGTAAAATCAGACACAATTTGTCTCTTAGATATAAAGTTACAATCACTTTTTATATATTAGTAATGAAGGAATTAGAACCCAAGTATTTAGAAAAATTATTAAACCGTTATAAAAAATCCTGCCGCCCCTTGCATGTTATTTAGCTTAAGATTGATGTGCATGTACTATAAATATAGGAACAGGCACAATTTATTTGTCCCTGCATTAATTTTGTTTGAGAGGAGTTAGGACAGAGAGAACTCACAGCTAGGAGCTCCTCCTCCAACTTGGCCTTCTCATCATTTCTCACAGCACTAATAAGTTTATGAGTTTTCTCAGTTTGCTCTTCATAACTGTGTCCATTAATTACCAACATCAAATATTTGAAGTACTAAATGTCCATCGAATATGCATGTGATCAATTAGGGATGTTGTGTATATTATAAATAACGACATAAGATTTCATTATAATATCAACTGTTTTAGACAAACACAGATGAACAAAATTAATATGAACGAAAAAAATATAAAGGGTTGTTTCCAGTAAAAAGAAACTTTAATTATAAGTTATAATATCTAGCTAATTTCTCACAATCAGCGAGATTAAATTACATATTGGCATAAACTGTCTGATTTTTGGACAATTAAGAATTTAACTATATGATATCTGGGTAATTGGAAATTGCGGATAATTAATCATGTCAAAGAACCATCATTGAGGTAGTAAAAAAAGACGGATTTATAATTTCAGAATTTTTGGGTTTATGAGTTATTACCAGAAATTAGAAGGATTTAATCATTTCATAAATTGACAAACTATGATGATTAATTTCTGAAATATTATGATGGCTGATTTTTCTTTTGTACGCAAATTTGGGACTACTGGAGGATTTAATTGCAAAAGAGCTCAACAAATATTGAAGTGATCAGGGCCAGCTCACGCTGCCTGGAGGCCGAAATATAAACAGGGAGCGCAATTAAATGACGGGCAGATGTAGATTTTGGTTGAGACGGAAAAAAATTAGATTTTTTTTTCTGAACAGTCAAAATTTTAAAAATTTCTTCAATGTAAATATAGTTTTAAACTTTTTAAAATTTACATAATTATAAAGATATTTGTAAAAAATACCGGAGAAAAAATAATGAAAAATTAAGAAGACAGAAAGAAAAGGGTGGCGACAAGATTAAAATATGATATTTCCCTTAACCATTCACTTCAAAAAAAAAATAATAAAATAACCAATTCGGAAGCACGTCCTCAAGGGAGAGAACGGGACCGAGAGACAGAACAACAGGCGGTGGAACGAGCTTGATACTCCTATATTCATAGGTCATAGGTGTTTGGTAAGATGGCACATGATACGGTTCTACTGCAGAGAATAACAGTGTAGAGCTCTTTTCAATTTCTTTGAGTATAAATATTTATTTGTCTAATTTGTTGTTTATTTCCCTTTTCCATTGCTGATTAGCGTAAAAATATAAAATTTGATGTATAGGAAATTTGCCAATGAATATTATGTTGAGCGTTTCGCATCAATTAATTATTAGACTTTTATAAAAGAGATTTGGATCCATGATGTATATGTATATATCCTTTTACCTGGTAAGTAAATTTTTATAAACTTCGGCAAATTTTTTAGTGAACTCCAGAGGAGATATATAATCCTCCGTCAAAAATGCCTGAAATCCATAAAGATTGGGAAAAAAAATATATTAATTAACGATTATTACTTACATACCTTCTTAATTACTAGTCAAGTAATTAAGATATATAAGTAATGGAATCTAAGCAAGTGATATTAAGTCTTAACATACCTCTTGATCGAGCATTTTCTTCATAACCATCTTACACACGTATTTGTATTTTTCAACCTACACATACATACGTACAAAGGGGAAATAAGATGTTGATCACTTCAGTATTGATCTTCTATAGTAAGCATGCATGGGAGCAAGAAAATTCGGTCCGAACTATCTGGTCCGAATAAATCGTGGCCTCACTAGATCGTCTGGAGATCATCCAATCAATTCAGAATTCGCAAAAATGAATTTTCATTTTCTAAAAATAAAAGAAACGGAAGCGCACCTGGATATCATTTGCCTCATTTTGCGCAAAATTTGTGAGAACATTCACAATGTTCTCCCGAATATCTGTAATCTTGAAACTGGTGACCTTGTGTGGATACCATGTTAGATCTGAACATGAATAATCATGCATAGTTAGTGATATCAAATTAAGGAGGAAGATCAAGTACAATTAATTTCAGTTTTTTTTATTTAGAGAATAACAGGTTGTATATATATTTTCTTTTGAGATAAAAGATGGAGGTCAGGCCACTCCACTTTCCATTTCAGATTTCGAATATACTATCTCGATCCAAAAAGACTTGCCTATGTCACTAATTAAACCAGATGTGTTATTTATCATCTTAATTGTATTGCAACAATTTTTTCTTATTAAAACAACCATCTCAATTGATAAAATATAATAAAAATTGAAGAAATAAAATATAACTAAAGCTATTGTTTTTTGGCTAACTTTCGGAGGTTAAAAATTCAGATTATTTATTTATCAATGATATTTTCCTAATTAATATTGTCTCTTGTGCTTTCCATGTCTTTCTTTCTTTTCCTGGTGTTTACCGATTAGAAGCCCTTGAATGTTTCCTAGAATCTTAAAGGTGAAGGGTTTAGCTCGATGAAAACAAATAGCCCGTTACATCAATACAAAGCATCGGGAGGATAACATGAGACAAAAAATAATATAGCCATTTAGGTATACGTTTGAAAATTTCTTAGAAAAATTACCTTCAGGTTTAGGTGTACAATTGTCGAATTTTATCAGGTAAGGTTGTAACACTTGTGTAATTGCAGATTCGTTCAGCTCGTTAAGCTTCTTCAAATCAGAACGGAGATTTTGCTTTGCCGACTGAAGTATATTATTTTCCAAGCGCCCCATCCTGTTCTTAAGTCCATTATCAAACCTCTGCAGGAAGCAATTGATGAAGTCAATAATCATCTCAACTCTTTTTTTTAGGGTGGGATCACTTGATATATAATAGATTATTTTAATAATCCTGACAATGGAATGTGAAATAAATATAAAAAAATATAAAAATAATTTTTTTTTTCTAAATATGTTCTTTTACATATAGATTGATAGTGTTTTAAATTTTATATAATTTCATCATTGTTTGATAGTTCATTCAATACTGTTAAATTATAATCATTGTAAAATATATAAAATTTTGATGGTCTTTGATGGACTATCAAACAGTAATGAAATTGTATAAAATTTGAAACAATATCGATCTACAAGTAAAATAACATATCTATAAAGTTTTCTATTTTCTAAGGGTTTTTTTTATATTTATTCTAGAGTTCATTGTCAAGATTGTCAAAATAACCCATTGTCAAGTGATCCCCACATTTTTTATATTGGGTGGTTGTATCCTTTGACAACTAGTTATTTTCACAATAAACTTAATATAAATTTATAAAAAATCTTAAAAATAGATAAAACTTTACAATATATTCTCACACTTATGGATTGACTATGTTTTAAATTTCATACAATTTGGATATCATTTGATATTCCAACAAAGTTCATTAAATTTAAACTATTAAAATTATTATAATTTTGATGGCTCTTGATGGAATATCAAATGCATCAAGATTGCATGAGATTTAAAATACAATAAATCACAAATGTAAGAATATGTTTGTATTTTTTATTTTTAAGATTTGTTTTATTAAGTTATATTAAGTTGCTTACCAAAAGGTGAGGGATTATTTCACAATGGCTATCAATGGACTTTCAAATAAATATGAAAATGATCTTAAAAATAAAATATATAAAAATAGATATGTACTTCTATTTATAGCGTGACAGAAATTTAAATTTCATTCAATTTCAATATCATTTGATAGACTACCAAATCATAATGAAATTGTGAATTCATTTAATGTATATAGTTAAGCTCTTATCGAGGACGACAGTATAAATAATGATATCCCATAATTTTTTCTTTATTATAATTTAGAAAGAAGTCTATGCAGCATACTAAACTTCTTAGCAGTACCTAAACAAAGAATTTTTGTCGAAAATAGAATAGTAAAATAGAATAGTAAAATCAGACACAATTTGTCTCTTAGATATAAAGTTACAATCACTTTTTATATGTTAGTAATGAAGGAATTAGAACCCGAGTATTTAGAAAAATTATTAAACCGTTATAAAAAATTCTGCCGCACCTTGCATGTTATTTAGCTTAAGATTGATGTGCATGTACTATAAATATAGGAACAGACACAATTTATTTGTCCCTGCATTAATTTTGTTTGAGAGGAGTTAGACAGAGAGAACTCACAGCTAGGAGCTCCTTCTCCAACTTGGCCTTCTCATCATTTCTCACAGCACTGATAAGTTTATGAGTTTTCTCAGTTTGCTCTTCATAACTGTGTCCATTAATTACCAACATCAAATATTTGAAGTACTAAATGTTCATCGAATATGCATGTGATCAATTAGGGATGTTGTGTATATTATAAATAACGACATAAGATTTCATTATAATATCAACTGTTTTAGACAAACACAGATGAACAAAATTAATATGAACGAAAAAAATATAAAGGGTCGTTTCCAGTAAAAAGAAACTTTAATTATAAGTCATAATATCTAGCTAATTTCTCACAATCAGCGAGATTAAATTACATATTGGCATAAACTGTCTGATTTTTGGACAATTAAGAATTTAACTATATGATATCTGGGTAATTGGAAACTGCGTATAATTAATCATGTCAAAGAACCATCATTGAGGTAGTAAAAAAAAACGGATTTATAATTTCAGAATTTTTGGGTTTATGAGTTATTACCAGAAATTAGAAGGATTTAATCATTTCATAAATTGACAAACTATGATGATTAATTTCTGAAATATTATGATGGCTGATTTTTCATTTGTACGCAAATTTGAGACTACTGGAGGATTTAATTGCAAAAGAGCTAAACAAATATTGAAGTGAGGGCCAGCTCACGCTGCCTGGAGGCCCAAATATAAACAGGGAGTGCAATTAAATGACGGGCAGATGTAGATTTTGGTTGAGACGGAAAAAAATTAGATTTTTTTTTTCTGAACAGTCAAAATTTTAAAAATTTCTTCAATGTAAATATAGTTTTAAACTTTTTAAATTTACATAATTATAAAGATATTTGTAAAAAGAAACCGGAGAAAAAATAATGAAAAATTAAGAAGACAAAGAAAAGGGTGGCGACAAGATTAAAATATGATATTTCCCTTAACCATTCACTTCAAAAAAAAAAATAATAAAATAACCAATTCGGAAGCACGTCCTCAAGGGAGAGAACGGGACCGAGAGACAACAACAGGCGGTGGAACGAGCTTGATACTCCTATATTCATAGGTCATAGGTGTTTAGTAAGATGGCACATGATACGGTTCTACTGCAGAGAATAACAGTGTGTAGAGCTCTTTTCAATTTCTTTGAGTATAAATATTTATTTGTCTAATTTGTTGTTTATTTCCCTTTTCCATTGCTAATTAGCGTAAAAATATAAAATTTGATGTATAGGAAATTTGCCAATATATATTATGTTGAGCGTTTCGCATCAATTAATTATTAGACTTTTAGAAAAGAGATTTGTATCCATGATGCATATGTATATATCCTTTTACCTGGTAAGTAAATTTTTATAAACTTCGGCAAATTTTTTAGTGAACTCCAGAGGAGATATATAATCCTCCGTCAAAAATGCCTGAAATCCATAAAGATTGGAAACAAATATATTAATTAACGATTATTACTTACATACCTTCTTAATTACTAGTCAAGTAATTAAGATATATAAGTAATGGAAACTAAGCAAGTGATAGTACGTCTTAACATACCTCTTGATCGAGCATTTTCTTCATAACCTTCTTACACACGTATTTAGATTTTTCGACCTACACATACATTCGTACAAAGGGGAAATAAGATGTTGATCACTACAGTGATTTTTTTTGATAAAAATAAAATAAGATCAATCAGCATGTATAAGCTAGAAAAACGCTAGCATTTTTCAAATTAATTAAACCTTATGATCTGCAGCTATAATCTCTTTATTTGTACAGATGTGATCCCATATATCGCGTGCATTTTTGGCAAAGCCGGCTGAACTGTTTTCCGTCGAACATTTAATATTCTGATTTTCATTTGCAGCAAACTTGTTAAGGAATTTTGACAGATCTTCACACTGAAAACGTAAGAAAAAAAAAGAAAGATTTATCAAAGTTATATAGTGATATTTTTGGTTTCTAAATTTAAACTCAGGTAATATTTAGGATGGTTTTTCTTCTTTATACATTGCCCTCATTGTTTTGTGAAAAATGTGGCATTGGCTGCACGGTCTTTAATATTGTTTAGCTAGCTGAGCATTGCATGAAGTCTTAATCTACTATATATTAATCGACACATTAAAGGCTTATAATGATTGCCAAAGATAGAAATGAATTTTGTGTTACACAATTTATGTTTTGATAGAAAGGTGGGAGTCTAACTCTCAACTTTTATTGGTGCCATGAATACTAATATTTTTTTAGAGATTATTTTAGTTATCTATCACTTGAATTTACTAGCTCATTTGTGAGCACACATCATTTGTTATGTCTTGGTTCTCATTAATCATGATTTAGAAAAGTAAAAGAAACAATAACTCAAGTGTACATCACATGAATAATTTTGGGATGAACAATAATTTGTTATGTGAGCAATGATCAATAATTAATTGTACACTTGTAGTAGTTGGTAAATACCTTGTTAGTGAATTCGCGGTGGGTTGTATGTGGTAAGTCTTTCACGATGACCTACATGCATGTAAATTTTGTACAAAGATCAGTAATTTTCACAAAATAGGCTAATGGAAAAACAAAATATTTGCCGAACCAACCTTAATTAGTTCAAATTAAAGTTTAAATCAGTACACGTTAATCATGAACTAGTTGGATTAATTAGAACTAAAATATGGTTCTGACCTTCCATGTAGTTATTCCGAAATTGGGAGAGAGAACCACGGAAATAACCAACCAGATTTGGTATTATAATCAAAAGATTAATCTATACTATTATATAAAGCATCTAAGAATTTGATGATCAATTTTTTGTTATGGTAATTTTTTATTATACCCATTTTATCCCTCAATTAGATGGATAATATTTATTTTTGGTTGATCGAACGTATGTGATTGCGTCCATTGATCTCCTCTTTCTCTCTATTTTTTTTCCCATATATACTATTATTTTCATAATATTATTTTTTTTATTTAGCAACCTTGTGCATATTTGGTAAGAAATTAATGGTGATAATATATGTTAGAATAATTTACTTTTTTTGTCATAAAAATCATGAATCATTAACTCATATTGTGCAAAAATCTCATCCAAGATTAAATATAGTCTTTATTATAAGTTTTCTCTATAATTTGGTGAATTTATAATTTAATATTAGATAAATGTGAATTTTTTTATCTTATAATATTTTAATGTTTAAATATAAGAGTCTGCTGCAACGCGCGGGTATATAGCTAGTTCTTCTAAAAACTTGTAACTTAATTAGTAATATATTCAAAAAAGAAAACTAGCCTTTATGCTAATTTTTTCTCCAAATTAATACTGTTCTTAGTTGAATTAATTAAATCGGTCCAATATTAATTATAATTAATTCCTTTATGATTTCACATATTTTCAGATCCAAATCGCAATATAAAAGTACATAAAATGCCTTAACAACACATTTAGATGTTGCACTTAGTTGATCACTTGTTTAGATATTAAACTTTATAACTTGACAGTATTTAAACTTATAATTGTACACACACGTAGTCCAACTTTACTATTAGGCGTTTCTAATTCCAACATTTGCTTCTCAGCAAGTATTTGATCGTCCTAGTTTGAATTATAACTAGACAATATTCGATGAACCAACATATAATAAATTAATTAATGTGTGTGTAGATATTGATAAAAATTAAAGCACATTAGCACACTTCTATATTAAGTTAAAATTCTAAGTTAGAAATACCATAGCAATTTTGGAAAAATACTAAAATAATAGTGCACTATTAATGGCCACAGGGGCGCATCCATGTGGGTTCAGCCCCTCTGGATTTTGAAAAAATAGTGCTTTTAGGTTAATATTCTTGGTAATTTGTCCCTCCACGGAAAAAAAATTTGCTCCCTCTCCTCCCGGATTGTCTGATTATTTTTATCGAGAAAAAAATATTTAATATCGTGCATAATGAAATAATTATGCAAAGATATCAAAATATAAAATTCCGTAGAAAAAAACTTTCTTCATCAACTTGATTATCTATTACTTTGATCTTTATTTTATTGCTAATTTTAATATATAAAATATTATTATTTTAATAGTTTTTTAATAAATTATTAATTTTTTATTTAGTGTCTGATTTGTTAATGAAGTTGAACCCGATAAAATATTACAATCTGATAATTGCCCCCCATGACAAAAATCTCGCATCCGCACCTGAATAGCCACTGCTTCAACTTATTTTACCAAGATGGTAATTGTTTGAAAAACGAGAACTCATAGTGTCTATTATTCCGAAAGTTAACAACGATCGCTTAGGACTGTTAAACCTTGGATAGCAAATTAATTAGCAAATATCTTTCTGGTGGTAAAAATTGTCAGGTAAAACAGGTAAAATTACATTGATCCCAGTCTACAATTAATTTCCTGTATATTGTTGTATGTTTTTGACGGTGTTTACCTCGATGTATTTGTTCATGTCTTCTTTTGATGGTGGTGGATGCACCTTTTCCCAAATCTGTAACGGAAATGCATGTATATGTGCTGTCAGTTTCATTAATTAATTTGCATACTTAATTACAACTTCTATACCTCAACTATCTTAGATAATCTAACTACTTTCTAACTTATATTCAATTCAGATTTGAATGAAAAATGAAAAAAACGCGGGTCACATACTTGACCCGTTTGAACCAAAACTCGAATGATATCTCTCTCATCTTTGAGAATTACTCATCATGCTACATATCGTTGGAAAACTAACGACGAGAAGAACACAATGAACTAAATTACACATTAAATAAATCAATGATTTGAAAGAAATCAAAGGAGAACATATCTCGCGCGAGTCACATACTTGGCCCATTTGAACCAAAACTCCAATGGTATCCCCTCATTTTTGAGAGTTACTCTTTGTGCTATATATCATTGGAAAACTAGCGATGAGGAGAACACAATGAGCTAAATTACACATTAAATGGATCAATGATTTGAAAGAAATCAAGGGAGAAAATATCTCGATTAGAAATTCGGTTGGAGCGATTTAGTGCGGGTGAATCTCAATCGATTGATCAAATATTTTTTCTAGGTCAAGGAAATGATATATGAAGCTTTAAGCAAGTTCTCTAATATTCTAAGAGTTTGAATCACCATTTCACTTCTCATGCACTAAGAGAATGCGTTGAAACTCATATTTTGAAGCTCGGTTGATTAAGAAGTGAAACTAAATCAATTTCTGAGAGTAAAAAGATAAAATTTGAGTATTCATTCGAATGAATTGGTTAAGAGATAGGAGAGAACACATGAAAAATATTTTTCTATGATAAATATATATTAATCAGACTTAGTATAATAGATATGAAAACTTAATTGTATTAGATATAAAGTATTATTATTCAAACCATAAAGACTTGATCGTAATATAGAGAATTGAGATTAAAGAAACTTCAACACAAAACTATCAAAGACTATATTATTTGTACTAATGAAAATTCATAATAAACTATAAATTATATTTTAAATACTATATTAATATAAATTTGAGTCAGTAATATACAATACATTTTGAAGCGTGTATAAAATATATATTTAGATTTATTTATAATAGTGAAATTTAAGACTAAATTATAATTTATATTTTGAATGATACATTAAGATGTGTTATGGTAGATATTAAAACTTATTTTATTAAATATTAAATCTATTTTTGTCATAATTATTTTAAAATTTTTATTTTGTATTACATATCTATTATTTATTATTGACAACATTATGACTTAATGATATAATATATAAAGGGGCTGTGAGAATGCAACCCTTTTGAGACTGTCGAATCCCAGTTACATAGATAAATTAATAAATAAGGGATCCCTTTGACAATGGGCTATTGTGAGTTGTGACCATCTTTAAGATAGAGTTTTAAATAAATATTAAAAAATTTAAAAATAAAAAATTATTAATATATATATATTTTTTTTACTTTTATCTTAATAGTGCTTTAAATTTTATATAATTTCATTATCATTTGATAGTGTCCATTAAAGACCATTAAAATTTTATATAATTTATAATGATTTTAATTTAATTATTATTGATCAAATATTAAATATTAATCAAATTATATGAAATTTGAAATACTATCAATCTATAAATAAAAAATATATATGCATATAAATATTTTTATATTTTTTAAATTTATTTCAGTATCCATTGTCAAAATAATTGATAAAAATCCCACCCAATAAATAAATACGGAACAATAACTTTTTATTTCTGTATCCATTTAACATTTAACTTTCTTTAGGGTAGAAAAAAAAATTAATGTCAAACGGATATAGAAATAAAAAATTCTTATATCCATTTGACATCGGTCTTAATACTCGTCCCTTTTTGTAACGGGCAATTTTTTATTACGACCAAATCCAGTACATGTTAGTCACTTTTAGTTATACTCCCCTGCGCTCTGAAATGTTAGCTCCGTCTGTAATAGGGGTGCAAACTGATCCGATATTGTCGGATAGTAGTCAAAATTATATTCGTATTCATTTTAATTTTTTAAATATGAAAACAGATATAAATGTAAATACAGATAATTTCCGGATAAGTTTTCACTCCTATTTGTAACTTCGTCTTGAAATGCGAGTCATGATTCATGAATTCAATGCGCACAAAAAAAAGTGAAAGCATTATCTCTACTTTCACAAAATAAAATAAAAAATAAAAATTTGTTCGGAAGTTTCATTAGAGAATATAGAGAAAAATAAAATAATAAAGTTAAATTTAAAGAAGTTAATTAATTATGTCTCAATTAAATATTGTCTGTCCATAGAAATTTCCATGTGTGTATATAAAGGTGATAATCGACGGGTTGGGTGGGATTAGATTTGGTCGGTTTGACGTTTTAGAAGTTTTATGTCAAATCTGGTCAGATCAGATAGATTGGATTACAGCCTATTTGATCTTGGATCAGATAGATTGGATCAAATTCAGACCAAATAGCTAAATTTAGATATTTAATTAATTTAAATTGGATTAAAACCTATTTGATCTTGGATCAAATTCAGACCAAATAGGTAAATTTGAGTTTCTAAATAAACCGGATCGATATTTGCCACCTCTAATTGTATAGATGTGGATATCGGTATTGATACATTAAAGAAGCAGTGATACGATAATTTTTAAAAGCTAACAATACATATACATATATATATATATATATTAAATTAATAAGATTTTATACAAATATAAAAATAATATAATAAATAAAATTGTGTGAAAAAGATAGTTGAAAGTAATATGTATATAAAGACCACATTTACTTGAAGGAAAACCTTTATGTAGAATCGTAGATATGGCTGTTAATGGATACAGTACGAATTTGATTGAGGTATTTTTAAATTACTTTTATTCATAATTTATCTTTACTCATTAAAATTTGACTTATTCATACTCCATTTTTATTGGATAAAATAAACGGTTAACGAATAAGTAACGAGTGCTAGCGAATGATACTAATATAATAAATAGTTTTACCATCATTTGAAGAACTCATTCCTTTCGTATAAACGTATATCTATATTTACTAATATAAAATTAAAATATAAATATATAATCCACTGCAACTTCAGTCATTTCAAAATAAACTAATTAAAGAGCACAAACATCTCTTGTCAAGTATAATTATAAATAATTATAGAGTAGTTTTTACTTTCAAAACAGAAAAGTGAATATGAAACATACAAAATAATTAATATATATTGAGAGGAGAAGAATAAGATATTAATTACAAAATAGAATTATATTTGAAATAGTATATATTATTTTTAATAATTTATCTTATAGTGTAACGATTATAAAATAACCTTTATCCGTATTCTTATTCATTTACTTAATGAATTTTTTTTTATCCAAAAAAGTTAAAGAAAAAAATCTTTATCCATATCAATTTTATAAAATACGATGCGGCCCGAATAAATAGACAAAAGTATATATATCATTAACTGCCCTACATTGACGTTAACAGAAATGCAGCAGTAGCGTAATTGTCAATGTACGGATACGGCATTTGATTCATCCCAACTTCCCAGTTCGAATCCCATCTAATTTTCCAATTTTCCAATTTTCACTGAATTCCTGAGCGATCCCGCGAGATCCACTATGACCACTGTGGCGGGTATCTGATGCGTATTCGAATTAGATCATTATCCGATACTTGTTCGATGCCTGAAGTATCGGGGTAACAATGTAACATACCTACTCATAGACAGTCTCACACTATTGCACACCCTTCTCTAAAACTAATCCCATGTCCAGCCCCGACCCCTGGATCTTGGATCTTCACAGTTGGGCCGTGCATGGCTTCGGTGGTTTTTGACGCGCTTAGGTTAGGCTGGGACTTAGCATTCTTAAAATTGTACCACTAATTAAGCTTAGCTGATTCCTTTTGAAACATTTGATTCGTATGTAACATTGGTCAAGATGAATAATTGAATAGTTGAGATGCACTAATTGTATGTTGGTGAGAGACAAAACGAATACGGTACCTGCTTGAGCAGCTTCTGTATGTCCTGCTCGGTGATATGTAATGGAACCTACGTATAATAAACATAATTAAAACATTCTGTTATGTAAAAAGTCCTAAAAAATTGTCTTTGGCATATTCTTGGATGTATCCACCACCTTATCATAATCTTCGTGGTCGCGCACGACAACGATAACCGTTATTTTTGACACCGCCTGCACTAGTACTGGCATTATCTGCAATATATGGAACCGGTTTCATCAGGTTTAAAAATTGTTTTATTAAATGCACTGAGTATATCAGTTCAGAAGTGTTTATATTAAATATTTGCATTATTATATCAGATTAAAAATTTATAGTATCAGATTTAGGAAAATATTTACACTAAATGTTTCACTGATTGTATTAGATTAAAAAATATTTATACTAAATGTTTGCACTACGCCGCTCCTTCCAGATGAAAACAGAATTCAAAGCATGTGACTATATTAGATTAAAAACGTTTATGTTGAATGTTTATATTGCTTAGCATAAATGAATAGAGTAATTTATGACGTACTGAAAGTGCTGTGAGAATGAGAGAGATGCAAGACGGAGATGGACAGAGATGTAAGAAAGAGGGGGAGAGATATTAATGCAAGAGAGAGGGGACGTATAAGGGGATGGTTAAGAAAAAATAATGAGTTAATTGTAGAAAAGTAATGAATGATGTTTTAGCCTTGTAGGAAAATAACGAGGAGTTATTTTTAGAAAGATTGTAAATATGGTTGAAATACAGAACTCTATATAACTGATGAAACAAAAGAAAAAAAAAACTGTTGCCTTTTTTCCGGAAGAATACTTCCTTAATTGTCTCAGAAAATGCTGACAGGAGAAATTATTTGTTTATATGTAATTTGATCTTCATTAATCCAAGATACATCAAGGTATCGTCCATCAATACCGCTTAACAGTATCCTACAAACACAACTGACTGCAGGGTTATAGTTCTAATATTTCTCCTTTTTTTAAAAAAAAAAAGTATCAAGCCTAGCCTCTATTTATAATTCTAATTATACTCCATAAATAAAGTTAAATCTTCTAACTTTTCACACCTATCATATCATCAAAACTTCTTCATCATTTATTTTAACTAAATCTTTTTATCTATTTAAATCCAATGATTCATATATTATTTTTCTCTCCTCATTTAAAGTAATGTGTGATATATATATATATACTTAAGTTAAAACTTTACTTTTAAAATGATCTAATTTTTTTATGACTCTGTATAGATTATTATATATTTAATTATATTATTTATAATAATTATAATTATAATTATTATATATTTTTTTAACTATTTAAAAAATTATATTAAATTTATATTTTCTTGTAAACTATATTATCGAGATGAAAAGCGAATTACAACTCTAATTTTCTTATTATGGTATCATTCTGTCTACTCCCAGTACATTTCTAAATATTATGGTATCATTCTTTCTACTCCCAGTACATCCTGCGATTTTGTTGTCCATCATTAAATTAAATAACTTCTTATGACAGCAGAAGAATTCGCGTACCTTGAAAATTAACTCAATAAGTGGAAGATTTGCAGCACTCTGCCGACCAATCTCAAAATACCACCTGCAATATATATTTCTTTATTATATTTATTATATTTGTTGAAAAATAAAGTCCAATTTTAATATCAATATATTTTTTTTTTCAAAATAAAGCGCTCATAAATCCCACATATGTTACATTTTGTATGTCATTTTTTAAACTTAAATGTGTGTCATTTCATAGAGAGGTTAGACCTCGTTAGTATTTGTATTTTTTTGGATAGAAAATATGAGAATTAAGTTCTCAAATTTTTCAAATTTTTATAAAGTATCCCTTATCTAGATTTCGAACATGCGAATCCCACACATAGTACATTTTTTTATCACTAAATCAAAGACTAATTCTCATTATCATTTATAGATTAGAACTGCGATTATTTAATATTAATATTTAAGTCAAAGAATTTGATGAGTTTAATTAATCTCACACTACTTTTCCTCTGTATACAATATATACCAAGGTGCTTTATAAAAGCACAAACCGGAACCAATCAAAACGGCTGATCATATTTAATTTAAAAAAAGCTTTAGTGTGCCGTCAGGTATCCCGGGATTGGGTTGGGTTAGAAGACTAGAGGCGGTGGGAGGTTCTGTTGTCTTAAGTTTGGGAGTGATTTTGGGACCATCCTGTTTAATTCGATTGAAATTTTTTAGAGGAAAAAGTTTAGGATGCGATTTGCATTTATCAGGTTATATTATATATGAAAAAGTAGTTAGATTAGAAATCGATTTTACAATTGCACATAAAATATTATTATCATTTCTGCGTTATATATGAATCATATATGTTGTTATAATAAATAACTAAAGTAAAAAACCCTAAAAATTTTAGTTAATTCATTTTTTACTTTAGTTTGGATTATGTTTTCTAAATTGAATAAATTGAATAATTTAAACTTTACTAAATAAATTAATTTCACTTGATATAAATTACTTTAGTTTGAATTATGGAAGACCTCCGTGAGCTTAGCTCAAAAAGTATATCAAATGATCGCCAAATTTTGATTTCTCAATCTCATTAAATTCTTTATATTGAAATCTTGTGTTGAGATGTTTTGAGTTTTCTAAGTCACTCTTTTCAATTTTTGAAAATCAGCTCCAAATATAATAATAAAATATTTAATATTTGTACATTATTTTCAAAAATTGAAAAGAGTGACTTAATAAACTCGAAACATCTCAAATTTTTGTACCTATAAGATTTCAATATAAAGAATTCAATGAGATTGAAAAATCAAAATTTGAAGATCATTTGATATATTTTTTGAGCTAAGCTCACGGAGCTCTTCCGTGAGCTTAAGCTCACCGTAGATTTACTCCAATCTTAGTTACTTTACAGTTTTATTTTTTTAATTAATTAATATATAATTACAATTAACAAATACTTCTGTGATTTTGTTGGGACATATATCTGGTAAAACAATGGCAGTACTCTTTAATTTACATAAAAAACTACAATTAATTAAGAATTCAAACGACTGATCCAATTAAGCTACTCAAAATAAATCTACATTTGTTGTCCTCCGTCAAAAATTGAATTACTATTATAGGACAATATACTTCATAAAATATTAGATTAATACATTTTCCGCCCATGAAAAAAAAAACAGAATAATATGGACAGCAACCCATTACGTTTGGATTTTTTCCTTCGGAGTATTAATTTCGGGGTGGCTGTCGTTTCATATAAATTAATTTATAAGGGAGAAACAAACTTAATTTTCACAAGTATTAAATAAACTAACATGTTTAGTAGCAAAACATCGGAAAGAACGGCACAAAACATTGCACTTTGCCGTTCAAATAATGTGTCGTCCTACAAAACAAATAAAATTGTGAAAATATGTATAAATAGACAAAAAAAAATGTCATGGATATATAAAAATATGTATGGATATTCAATTTAAATAAGTTATTGTTCATGTTAATAACTTTTCAATTTATATACGACTAATGTAACTAAGAACTCATTTAATGTGAATAATAACAATATCATGAATATAAACTACATAATATAAAGTCATCAACATGCATACTATTTTTCAAATGATTAACAAATTCCGTATCAATTTTTGTATATATATGTTTATCAGCTTAATTCCATTAGCAAAAAATACAACATGCATGTATATGTCAACATAACTATATGCGTGTACACTATAGTACTCAATAGTTAGGGTTTGTATTAAACGGTTTGAATTGATCATCTGAACATTTAAAAGTAAAATATGTGGCCGTTGCACTGAAAATATCTATGCATTGTCTATATACATAGAGTTGGGTTACAGTGATTCACGAAATAAATTATTTCGCGCTTTAATATCTCAAAAACTGAAAACCAAATGGTCGATCTAATTTGCTCAACGCAATCTACATATTAAAATATGATGAAATACCAAATTTTATTATTTCTAGAGTTTTTTTTACTATTTTTTTCAAAATTTTCAAAAACAATCTGAAAATAATAATAAAATAACACCACTTGCAACTCAAATTTGGAGTCGTCTTTAAAAATTCTGAATGAATAGTAAAAAAATTTGAAAAATAATAAAATTTGGTATTTTAGCGGTTAATATGTAGATTATTTTGAGCGAATTAGATCGATCATTCGGGATTTGATTTTTGAGATATGAGTCTGAGATAACACCATCATATATATATATAAAATATAATAAAAACCTCTCCTCTTTCCGCTGAGTCATAACCTTCAACGTCCATTACAACGATGCCTGGTTTCTGACATCTAGCTATCCAAATCCCTTTTGTGGTTTGTTTCCTACACATATGTGAAACAAATTGGACAAATATATAAGTTCACATGAGTCAATATAAGCTTCATTAAAAAAATATATTTAATGATATTATCAAATTTCACTTATATTGTTCAATTTTTTTTAGATCAAAATATTATGAGGCACAAATTCTATTGTTTTTGCTTTTCAAGTATCCGTTCTGAATTTTTAGGTGGCTGTAAAATATTAATAAAATAATAAATATTTGCACATAGAAATAAATAATTTAAAAAAAATGTTGAAATTTAAATAGAATTTCATTACATAGCAATATAAATTATAATGTAGAGATGATTAAATATATATTTTGAGGTAAATTGATCATAAAAGGCTTTCGTGAGGTTAAGCTCATGTATACAAAAATAGTTGTGTAATGGTGAGCTTAAACTAGTCATCTTCAAATTACGGTTTATGTTTCCGATAAATTTTTTATATAAAAACCTTTTGGGATAGAAAATTTTTATACTTTTCGACTTTAGAAGAAATTGTTTAGGATTTTTTTTAAGTGATATATTTTCATTTACAAATGTTAATTATTTTATTAGTAATTTAGAGTTATATTAAAAAAAATCCCAAATAAATTCTTAAATAACTCAAAAAATAGAAAATTATGTATCCCGTAAAAATTTGATATGAATAATTTATTGAGAAATACAAATTATAATTTGAAGTAAATTGCTCATTTTTTTAGTTAAATTCATGAAGTAGCTCTGAGTTTAAACACACGGTAATTTTACTCTATATGTTTGTATGTACTGGCATGTATGTGTGCGTTCGCGTATATGTGTATTTAGAGTGAGAAAAAGATTTTATCTTGTGTGCTATTCATAGTTATGGTTGGGTCGGTGTTATTGAAAATGGGTGAATGGCAGCATAAATTCACTAGGAAAAAAGTCCACGGCTTTGTAGCCTTTGTATGATTAAATAAAAACAGATTTGTGTCGGGTCTACACATTTATATCTTAGTTTTTTTAAGTCTAAACAGTCAATACAAAATTTTCTATCTTTTAGAATATATTTAGATAGTTAGAAAATCAAATCATTTTCTAATTAGTTTATAAAATAGTAAAAATATTTAAAAATATGAAATGTTGTAACAATGTTTATTAATAAATATAATTTTGTACAGTTTATATCGACTATTTATACATTGAAAACAGATATATAAATTCATAACACTGACGGATCATTGTTATACATAGCACAAACAGCGCACAGCACGCCGGTGTAAAATGTAAAGAACTTTAATAATGAGTCAAACCTTAAGCAGACTACCAAATGTGGTTTCAGCAAATTCCTTAATTTCATGTGCTGTATATTAATAAATTTTAATTACCTTCCTAGCCTTGCATTTAGCACTTCGAAGTCTGTCGCAAATAAACTGTTAAGCAAGTAACTTTTTCCTGGAAAAAGAAAAAGATATCAGTTCTGCCAACAAATCAATAAAATTCGAAAGAGAAATAGTTTTCTTTGGGGAGTGGCGGTGTAACTGACAACTAATTGTTTGTTGAGAAAATATATTTGCCGTACTCCAATTTCTGCATCTTTTATTTGCATTCAATTTTGATATAATTTTTTTTTTGAAAATATATAATCTCGGCCTCTCTGGCTTAAATTTGGAAGCACATACTTCTGAAAAGTTTTTATACTAAATATTTAATATTGTATGCAAATAATTAAGCGATGCAATATCACTTGTCATATTAGAATAATGTTCAATAATAAAATCTAATTTTTCAAGTGTATAATTGACTTAATGATAGAAAACTTTGGTGGTTTTTCTAAAGGGCATGCATGGTTTTTGGTCTAGTCTACATACCTCGAAAAAAATAATTTGAGAATCAGATTTTAGTCGGTGGGAGGTTGTAAATTTGTAATTCGGATGAGGGTTTTTTTTTTACAACAATAATAATAAAATCTCTAATCACAATCTGAAAGCATAAAAACAGAGATCTCAAATAAAAAATGATAGTAATGATGATGATGAGAAAAAAATGATAATAATAATGATGATAATGATGATAATAATAATGATGCTCTAATAATAATAGTAAAACTAAAAAAGTCCTAATAAAAATAGTCACAGTAAATCTATACTATAAAACATACTTTTAAATCATAAATTCTAAATTCTGAACTCTAAAATCTTAAAATTTAAAAACTGAAAATTTAAGAATCTGAAATCTATAAATCTACTACTAGACTCTAATTCGTAAATCATGAGTCTGAAACATAAATTGACATCTTTCAGGCACTCCTATCCAAAATAAACTCTTTAAATATACTACATTCCTCCAAATCTCTTTTTATGGCTTCGTCTCATGTCAGTCTCGGTCGATCTCTGTCGCTTCTCATGTTTTCGAGATGGCTTAGAATAACACTGTATGCTGTTGCCTTAAAAGGTTTTGGTTGGATATAACAAGTTATTGCAAATTCAATTTTCGCCGGCATTACAAATATTACTATTACAAATATAACTAAGTGAACATGTTGTAAAATATTATATGATGAGATCTCATATATGTATCGACTAACTCAAAATTTCAGCGCTTTGATAATTGTGTCCTTTATCTATCATGAAACAATACTTAAATTATAGAGAAATTTTTTTATATTTTTCCTTAAAATCTTTATCATTAAATATTTACCCATCAAAAGATTAAAACTAGTCATTTTCCCATTAAATGTTGCTTTGGTTTTATTTTTCCCCATTAGCCAAATCAAACAGATTTTCCAAAATAATAAAATTTCAAATATGCCCTTATATTAAAATCTCAAAATAAAAAAATTGACATCTAAATCATTTTCCATGTCTTCTATTTGAAAATAAAAAATGAAGATGGTCTTGGTGATCATTAGCAAGCCTATTCATAATTAGGTTTAATTCTAATCCCATTTTTGAAATTAAAGATTAAAACTTTACATATATTATTCAAAATTAATGAATATAATGTAACCGAGGATGTAACGACTCGCAGCTACTAGCGTGCTCTGAAATTTTGTTCGCATGCACATCAGTTTTGCTCGCTGGTACCATTTAATTTTCTATTTTCTTATTTTCATTTCACCGGTACATGCATTGTTATTATATTTATTCTCGTGACGTTATATTATATTGTTATGTTGATGGTAACGGTAATAAAGAAATTTTGATTTCCATCAAACTAAATGGTTTTGAGGCATATATTATAGGATAGTGATCAACAGATACACTCCACTCAATTTATTTGTGAAAACAAATCGAGGCATTATAGGTTTCTGATTCGATGTTAGCTTTGTGCTATATGCATCATGTTGGAAATCCGAAGGTGTTCGAAATACCTGCACAACTACCATTTTTCTTATTTCGGAGCCAATTTATGATCACGGTTGTTGTGTCGAGAGAGCATTTTGAAAATTCGCACTGTACCAGAACAAACTATGTTCGAGAACCATACAAATCTATTTCCGTTAGCATGTGTAGAGGTGGCAATCGGGCGGGTCGGGTCGGGTTCGGGTTCGGATCGGGCGGGTCGGGTCAATTTGACTTTCTGGAAGAAATCGGGTCGGGCCGGGTCGGGTCAGGGTCGGGTCGGGTCGGGTCAATTTACATGTTGTGTTTTTTCAGATCGTTGATAGATTTCGATTGGATTGAAGGTCATTTGATCTCGGGTCGGGTCGGATCAGGTCGGGTTCGGGTCGAGTCGGGTCAGTTTGACTTTCTTAAAAAATCGGATCGGGTCGGGTTCGGATCCGGACGGGTCGGGCGGGTTTGTCGGGTCGGGTCGGGTTCTGCCACCTCTAAGCATGTGTAATATCCTGGAGGCATCATGTACCAATATATCGATATGCAAATTTCTCGATACTAGTACATTCTTTTTAATAATCTCCATTCGTGATCTATTTTTTTCTAACCCGAACAAAATTGTTAAAGATCCAAATCATTCAATTACGCAAGTAGAAAGGAAGAGACCGGCCGGTCTGTTTAACAGACGTGTGGATAGACAGGAAAAGAGAAGGTCTCAGGAGATCTTCACGACAGAAAATCAAAATAAAAGACGGCAGACATGATTGACGTCGTAGTTCTCTTCTTTTCAGATTTTGGTACAACGGTATATTAGTCAATTTGTAATTAAGGATAATCTGTATAATTTGACTAACGGGGAAAATTAGAAGGAAAACAGCATTAAATGGGTAAATAACTAATTTAAAGCTTTTGATGGGAAGAAATCAAATAATGAAATTTTCAATGGATATATATTTTTTTCTCTAAATTATATTAATTATTCAATTGTTGGTTTATCTACAAGAGTTTTTTTTTTAAAAAAAAAACAATACAAATGATATCAGTGTTTTATAAAATCAGTGTCGATTTTCATTCAAAATAAGTGTCAATTTTGTAGAATCCAACACTGATAGTTTTTCCTGTCATTTTCATTCAAAATCTCAATCAATATTGATTTTTTATAAATTAGTGTCGGTTTTTCATGAAATCAATGTCAAATTTTTTAAATCATCAGTATCGGTTATTATAAAATTAGTGTTGATATTTTGGAATTTGACACTGATAATTTTTCCCATCCCATCATTTCAAAATCTCAATATGTGTTTGTTTTTGAATAAAATTGACCCTAAATGTTCCAACCAATAGGATTCTAAACTCTCGTTATATCCATCATTAATTTTCTACTTCATCCAACACTCCCAATCGAACATACCTCTCAATATATAATCTTCTTCACATTCTATTTCATATTCTCTTTCTATTCATTTTTAAAAAGTCAAATTAAGAAAAGAGAGAGAACATAAACAAAAGAAAAGGAAAAAAATGGATACGAGATTTGAAGGCAATGCTAAAAATCTAAGCACCTCACTTTCAAACGTCCAGAACTTTTAATAAAAAACTCTGATTGGTGGCATGCTACGCAACAACAGAATGCTTGTGATGATATAAATCGTTTGACCGGGGCATGGTACTCCAAAATTTGAGCATCTTATCTTCAAACAATCATATCTTTTGGGGTGTGCTACGCGACGACAGAAAGCTTCAAATTTGAGGGCCAAACAATATCGTCTGAAAGCTCAAAACTCTGTTTGATGTTTTTGATCTGTTATTTCCATTATTATTTTGGATTTTTTTCATAAGATTGTATAGAATTTTATTTGTGCTTGTTATACCTGTTTTAATTTAGAATATTTTATGGTTTGCATTATGGAACAAATAATGTATATTGATGACTTTTTCTTTTGTTTTATGATTTCATTATAATTCTCAGATTTTATTGACAAAAAAAAAATACGTCATTGTGATTTAACAAAAATATTATTCAACATTAGTGACGATTTTGAAAGAAATTAGTATTAAAAGTTAGTTCATTTTTTTTTTACAAAAAGTACGTATTGTAAAAAACCGACACTAATTATGACAATTGGTATCAATTATTTCTATAAATCCGAGCTAATTATTATATTTTTACCAAAGTCGACAAAAATGTGTTTTTTTATCAGTGTCGGACACTGACGTGGTCTTTAGTTTGGGTTTTTTGTTCGACACTAATATGTCTTATATTCAACGTCGCTTGATCAATATTGTCATAATATCCAACACTAATTCCTTCAAAAAAGCCACGCTGATTAGGCATTCTCAAAGGCAGAGGGAAGGGGTGCCAGGGGGCTTGGCTACCCCTATAATTTACACAAATCAGTAAAGATGTATGAAAAAATAGTTATATTTGTACGTATTTACTAATTGGGCACCTTTATTTGTTTGAAGGTTATGGGTTACTAAAAAAATAAATTATAAAAAAATCAGTCCAATTACAAGACTTATCAATTAATTGTCATGTATGTAACATATTGTTATTAGTGACATTATAATTTTGAATTAGGTACTTATACTTCATGTCAAGAGTCATTGTCTAATTGTCCCTCGGCAACCTCTGAGTTTAAATTCTAGTTCCAGCCGTGTGCATTCTGTACTAGTGAGAATGACTTGTATAATTTTTTTTTTTTTTTGTTATTTGGTATCTATAAGAATGCTGAGTACAAGTTTACACAAAGCCCGGCAATATTATTACAACTGCACTAATAAAAAAAACAATTCTTCTATAATACAAGATAAATTATACTAACTACTGGAATTAATTAGAATATATATAAGTCTTTCAGAGCATGCCTAACAGAAGCATTTAGATTAAAACTAAAGGCTGGAAGTATAATTATTTATGTTAGGGGTACATATTAGAGAAAATTAAATATTGATAGGTAAAAACACTGTAGTCACTGATTGAATCATGTTCGTAGGGGAAAAAATGAAAGAGCACTTTTTGGTGGACTTCATGACATTTTTTTAAAAAAATAAAAAGAAAAAAAAAAAGAAGAAAAAGAGGGTAAAATATCTCCGGTTTTGCCCCTCCCCCTCTATTTTCCTCGCCTTCTTGGAAAAAAAAAATCCTCTAAAAAACCAAATGTTAAGCCCCTCCCCTGCCCGGCCGCCCCCTTCTATTCCCCTCGTGTTCTTGTCAAGGAAGTGAGAGAAACATGGGGACAAAATTAACCGGGAGCACCGCCTCAGTGTCCAAAGAAATTTTCGCTAGCATAGATCGAATTCAGAAGCTGGTAGCTTATTGCCATGCTTTATGTTAGATATGTCTTTTATCACAATTTTTGCAATTAGTATTATTGACTTATTTCGAAGATTATATTTAAAAATTTCTACATTTAGTCCATTATACTTTCCTTTGATCTAAATTGAGTTAATAGTATTACATATTCTCGTTTGAAATTAATATAGTCCCTTTGTCTTCCGGATCTTCCTCTTTGAGCCCCCAGTTCTAAACTTTATATGTACGCAATTAGGAAAGCGCGAAAATCACCAGGACCAGCTAACTAGGTTGAATTTTTACATTTCTTAGCAACTAATTATCCGCACTAATTCTTCAAAATTTTAACAATTTCAGATTAAATATTAGTAGAACGAAAATATATATAGGGTGGATATGGATCTAATATAAGTATAGGATTTTTTAAATTACCGCTGCCCTGCGGACCGATGATGGAGATCACAGAGTACTTCTTCATGGTGACGAAATTCGAAGTTTCACTGGAGAACCTCCCATTTCCTTTGATCATCTGCAACTGTCCGGGAAGAGCAACTGCGCGTGCTGTCAGCTGATCCATTAATAAATGTAGTTGGAACTCAAGGTGGTGTTGAGATTATTTTCAGCTCGTCTATGTTATGGTATGGGAAAGTGCTCTACTTATAGGGCTCTCAACGGGTAGGATATCTGGATGTGTACCCGTTGAGCTTGGGTGAACGCTTATTTATATACTATATCCATACCCGTTATTTCAAAGCTTGTTCATACGCAGAGAAATTATTGAGGTAGCTATATATATTGATATTATTCTCGATAATATAATATATTAAACTTGCAGGATATTTTGATGGATCAATAATTTAGTTAATACTGTTCAACATATACTACAGTATGTGCAGAAGTAGACAAGTTGGACAAATTTCTATACAATTTACTTTCTGATATAGATTGATATTAGATTAGGTTTATTCTGGATTAATCAATTTTGGTATATTAATGTGTCAGAACAACTATACATTCAAATATGTAAGGTTCTGATTTTATCGGGTTTCGGATCAATCTGGATAGTGATTGATTTAGTGTCATTTTTTCTTAATTCGGATTATAATGAGTTATGAATAATAAGGTGCGGGTTTCAAACAAAAATCAAGTATACCAATTTGTATTTGAATCAGATTAGTTAATTTATTTAGATTCGGATTACTTTTTTCTTCGAGTTATGTAACAAAGTATGATTTCGACTTTGAATTATGTAACAAAATATTTAGACTCTGATCACTCTCAACATTCAGTTATGTAATAAAATTTCTAACAAAATTGTGTGTTTTCTTACATTTGAAATTAAATTACATATATGCCCATGACTAATGCATATACGTGCTTAATTAGTAAAAATTGTTATATTTAATAAACAAATTTATGAATAATATCCATATATTAAATGAAAATTATCACAGATTTTAGAAATTAAAAAAAAACTCACTAAGTATAAAATCTTAATTATAAATTAAAATATCTTTATATATATGCTAAGAATCACATAAACTAAATAATAATAAAATATTATATATCAAATATCGGTCCTTCTCGGTTCATACCAGTTTAAATTTAGATAATTATCGGTTCAGGTACCATATAGTTTTAGATCATCGGATTCAGAATTTTTCCAGTTAAGATGTCACAACCAATGTGATAACTTACATAACGAATGCAATGCTACAACACAGAGAAAAAAAACATATTGATATCATAGCTTCAGAGGTTGTATTTTCTTTTATCTTGTTTGATTATTTTTTTAAAAAGTTCAATTGTTCACAATATTTAGAGAGTAATGATTATAATTTTCAAAAATATATAATTTACACTGGAGGCTACTCGTAATTGTGCTAGAGAAGGTGATGGTGTTATGTTCTAGACTCATTATATAACACTCCATCCAACATGAAGGCAGCCCCGAACCCGAAGTTTAATCTGACAATAAAAAATATGTAGATAAGTAACTTTTTTTAAAAAAATTGTTTCTTACACATATTATTTTTGTTAATGAGAAAGAGATTAATGATTATCAGGGCTCTCAAAGATTTTCGAACTAACATGCAAGCTCGAGGCAGGACACAAAAGCTTGCCACGGCACCAATTGAAAGTGGGAATTGTTTGAGGTAAATATATTATAAAATAAAGTTAATGCAAATGATATTTCAAACCTAAAACACAAACAAATAAAATTATAATACATAACAATTAAAATTTTTCAACTAATTTCATAATATAATACATACCTACCGAGCTATCAAGTCACGGAAACTCATAAGATACTCCAAGAGCTTCCATCATCACTTGATTCAATGAAATCAGCTCATCTTTCTGAGGCTGCACTTATTGATCCTTCTGCCAAATCATCTCTTGAGCTCTTCAATTTTGTTAAGAAGTTCAGCTTCTGTTGGTGCCATTTATAGTGAGATTGACAAAAAAAATGATATTTTATATATTTTTACTGTCGGATTATTAAACGATCATTTTCTCTCGATTTAGGATTTATGATTTTAGGTTTTAGATTTTAGGTTTCGAGTTTAGGGTTTATAGTTTTAGATTTTTTAGATTTAGGGTTTAGGGGTTTAAGGTATAGAGTTTTAGATTTTGAGTTTAGATTTTGCGGTATCATCGTGTGATCATCATCATAGTCATATCCCTGCATGATTACTATTTAAATATGATCATCTCTGTCACATGATCATCATCACTACCTAATTAGGATATCATCACCTCCTGATCATGATTACCTCATAATCATGATCATGATCATCATCACTTATCACAATATTTTAAAGTATTATTTTCCTTATTATTTTCACTTTTCCTTTTATTTTATTTTCGATATTAATTTATTACTTTATTTACTAATTTTATTTTATCGTATTATTATTTATTAAAGCATTATCACATATAAAAGGGCCTTTTATTATTATTTATTTATCTATTATTATTATGCCCAATGTTCACAAGAGATTTTCATACTGAAAAATCATTAAAAATTCATATGTTATTCTCTGATATTTTATATGAATTTTATAAATTTTTATTTATATTTATTTATATTGAAAACTCCAAGTCAAACTTGGTCAAAATAGAAATCCATATTACTATGATTTCAATTTTGAATTATTAAAATATTATAACCATTATTAAAATGAAGTATTTTTGTCCTGAAGAATACTATAAAAAATAATAGATTTTTAGAAATAAATTTGAGTCAATTTGGAGTTTGAGAACATTTTAAAATGATTTATTTACTAATTAATTTTTTGACCACCGACTCCGGTAATACGTACCTTTCTTTTTCTTTTCCGACCGTGTGGGCCATGTCCTGGTGGCTGAGTTAGCCCCGAGCACAAATAACCTTCTTTTATAATTTTAACTGAGAATAATTTATCTATAATGTCTCACTTCTATAAATTTTTGTGTTTTCTTTTTGCTTCTCTGAGCTGCTTGTGCATAAAAAATACTTCTTTTGTTTATGACAGATTCATCTCTTTTTTTCTCTAACAGAACAAGTTTATTAGCAGTCATCAAGTAGAGATTGACTTCTTCAAGGATGTAGCATTTAAATGTGCAATGACAGGTATCAGCTAATAATAAACCCTTGTTCATCCTATTTCTTTTTAGAAAGAGAAACGGGCAAATGCGATTCTTAGCTTTCATCAAACTAATTTTCTTGTTATAAATAATAGCAAAGGAGATTGTGTTTGATACCACTCCGAAAAATATAATCAACGACAAAAATCAATCTGGCAGAAGGGTGACGATGGTTCAGATCCTAAGCATGATAATTCACCACGGCTTCATGTGTTGAATTACTTGATTCAAATCTTGAGCTTTATTGTATATTATTTGTGTTATGAAATTTGATTTTGGAATAATTTATTGTATATTATTTGTGGTACTTGTTATTATGTGTTATATATTATTAGATATATAATGTTATAATTATGTGATTTAATTGTGTGTTGTTTTGATAATATGGATGACATATAATGTCTAATTTAGACTAGCAATTATTGGGCTAGTCACAAAAAATCAACAGCATTTAAAAAAATATATATAGCAACACCAACAGTTATTACCATGAAACTGTTGGCAATGGTACCATTTTTTTTAAAAAAAGAATCAATAATGGTTATTCTATAAAAACCGTTGTTGATTCCCATAATTGCCAATAATTTTTGTAGAATAACCATTATTGATGCTCACATTTGCCAATATTTGCCAACGGTTGGTTGCCAATATTTGCCAATGGTTCTTAGAAAAAACCCGTTGTTGATTCGCTTAATTTTGCCAACGGTTATTTAAAGAACCGTTACGGAAATCAGTGACCCTAGCATCAATAACGGTTGCAGAATCGTTAGCAAATGATATATTTAACCGTTGTTGTTTCTTTTTTTGTGATAGTGAATATAAAAAAATTTAAAGGAAATGATAAAAAATAGACTCATTTAATTGTTAGATGCTTTATATAATAGTATAACATCCTGTACGGTAGCTGTTTAAATTTTTTTCATCGTAAATTTAAAAAAAATATTATTGTGACCGTCTTTGTCGTAGTCCAAATCTAATGACCGTTGTGAATTTGTACGCGTAACATAAACTTGTCTTACTGTTTTATTTCTTTCTCAATTTTTTCTTTTCAATTTGTCTTATTGTTTTATTTCTTTTTCATGATTTGTAGCCCGAAAAAGAAATTTCAAATTATTGTACCTGTGCTTAAGAGTTGATCCCGGAGTCAAGTTTGGGTTCTCCAAGGAGATCGAGATTCGAGATCATTGGTGCATTCAATGGCCCCGCAGCAAGACCGACTCAGCTACTTATGGCCCCGCAGCAAGACCGACTTAGCTACTTATGGCTGTCAATGGCAGACTTTTCAACGGGCAGGATAAGCCTTCGTCTAATTAACGGGTATCCCACCCACCCAACATCCATTGATAGCCCTATAAATAACTAAATAAAGCACTTTCTTATATCATCACAAGTTCAGAACATTGCTGAGCATATGTTGATACACAGTATCTTCTTTAGAGTCAACAATCCATCACAGAAAATGTAGAAGATTGTATGAATATTCACAAAAGAACAATGTATCAAGTATCAACTAATTAGCAATTATATTAGTAGGACTTACCGCAGAAAATGAAAGATAAATTAAGTTCTCTCAAGAAACAGTTGGATAAAAAAACTCCATAAAATGTTGATGTGGTAACGTGCAGACAGTTGACAAGTGCAGTACATCAGTACTGGAGTATACTGGAAAGTAGTTACTCTTTTCAATCCTTATTCTACTTAGTATCAAATTGAGGTTTTATACCAAGGAAAATAACATAAATTACAATGTAAAATTGTCACTAATGAAGAGAAATAAACCAGAAAAATGCCTAATTTAGAATAAGTTCTGGATTCGCTCCAACTTGGCTCCAACCTGTAATTGTTGGCATGGAATTATAGAGCCAACATAAGTCAAGGATTAAATTATGAAATAAATAATTATAAGGGTCTAAATAAATAATTGTGATAATAGCCCTTCTTTTATGGTTATATGTGCAAAATTAAACTTCTGGGTGACAAGTGAAATTATAAAGTAAGCTGAAAAATAATTTAATCTAAGTTAAGTGGGCCAAAAGATTTTGTGGGATAAAATATTAATTAATTAGTTAGTAAGTGCCATAAAGTAAATTTGCGCATTGGTGAATCAGGAGATTTAACGAACTTAACTTGTATCCATATCCCACTGATCTTCTAAATTATGAATCTGAAACACTGAGCTAATTGAATTCGAAGAGTTTGGCTGATTTAACATTGAGGTAGGCATGCTAAAATGAATCATGTGACTTTGACAAACTCGAGGTCAAAGTTACACATTTTATGAGGCGACTGATGTCCGGATAGTCGTGCGACTGTCATCCTTGTCATCCCGCTTCTTCTTTTTCTTATCTTCTTCACATGGTATGCTCCATCATGTGATCTTCATCATCATCATAATCATCATGTGATCACCATCACTGTATGATTATTCTCTCTATATGATCAATATCTTCGTGTGATCATGATCATCATCATCAACTGATTATTTTACCTGAATGATTATCATCTCTGCATGATTAACATATAAGTGTGATCATGATTATCATCGTATCTGAACGATTATCATTTCTATGTGATCATCATCTCTACATGGTCAACACCCCCGTGTGATCATGTTCATCATCATCAACTGATCATCTTACCTTAATGATTATCATCTCTGCATAATTATCATTTCAGTGTGATCATGATTATCATTTCTGAATAATCACATCTCTACATGATCAACATTTCCGTGTGGTCATGATCATCATTATCAACTGATCATCTTACCTGAATGATTATCATCTCTACATGATTATCATTTCAGCGTGACCATTAACATCATGTCTACATGATCAGCATCCCCATGTGATCATGATTAACATCAAGTGATCATCACATCTGAATGATCATCATCTCTGCATGATTATCATCTCAATGTAATCATTATCATCATCTATACATGATCAAGCATCCTCATGTGATCATGATTAACATCAAGTGATCATCATATCTGAATGATCATCATCTCTATATGATCATCAACCTTGTGCGATCATGACTATCATCATGTGATCATCATCATAATCATCATCCCTGCATGATTACCATTTTAACATGATCATCATCACTGCCTGATTAGGATATCATCACCTCCTGATCATGATTACCTCATAATCATGATCATGATCATCATCACTTATCACAATATTTTAACATATTATTTTCCTTATTATTTTCAGTTTTCCTTTTATTTTATTTACAATACTACTTTATTACTTTATTTACTAATTTTATTTTATTTTTCTCTTTATTTTATTATATTATTATTTATTAAAGTATTATCACATATAAAATGGTTTTTTATTATTATTTATTTATCTATTATTATTATGCCCAATATTCACAAGAGATTTTCATACTTGAAAAATTATGAAAAATTAATATATTATTCTCTTATATTTTATATGAATTTTATAAATTTTTATTTATATTTATTTATATTGAAAACTCCAAGTCAAACTTGGACAAAATAGAAATCCATATTACTATGATTTCAATTTTGAATTATTAAAATGAAGTATTTTTATCCTGAAAGTTTGAAAATATTTTCAAATGATTTATTTACTAATTAAATTTATTTTTCTATTATTAACTTAATGGAACAAATTGGTACTGTTCGGTACCGAATCTCAATTCTTGAAAATTCAATCAAATTAATCTCACTTGCGTGGACAAGAGGAGTTTATGCAAGATCAGAGGAGGATCAATCAATAGGTAGCTGACCAAATCAAAGAGTTGAGTATGAAAATTGATCTTCTTACTACTCAAGGAAAAATGCTTGAAACTCAAGTGACGCAACTGGCAACACCTCATGCACGACAACAAGACATGCAAAGGGAGCATGTGAATGCCGTCTTCTCGAGAAATGAATGGGAGGAAGGAAAGACTAAACCACAAGAGAATGAAACCAAGCACGCAATGACACAAGAAATCTCAGATTCTCAAAAACAGGTAAAGGAGGACGTGCCCATGTACGTTCCTCCACTCAGGTTTGTTCCTTTTCCTCAAAGATTGGTAAAATCCGATTTGGTTCAGCAATTTGGTAAAGTTGGGGAGTGGATGAGAAAACTAAACTTAACTGTACCATTTGTCAATGCAATCACTCAAATGCCCGCTTATGCCAATTGCTTAAAGGAAATTCTGTCCAAAAATAAGGGACTTAAAGAGGTTGAAACGGTAATTTTGAGCGACTTGCCTCCAAAACTTAAGGACCCTGGGAGTTTTACCATACCTTGTTCCTTAGGAAATATCAAATTTAAAATTGCATTGTGTGACCTAGGAGCAAGTGTTAGTCTTATGCCAAGATCAGTTTTTGAAAGGTTGGGAATTGAAGACTTGAAACCGACTAATATCTCATTGCAAATGGCAGATGGATCTGTTAGACTCCCCATTGGAATTTTAGAGGGCATTCCCATCCAAGTCAGAAAGTTTTTCATCCCAGTTGATTTTGTTATTTGTGATATGAAGGAAGATCCTTATATACCAATTATTTTAGGTCGTCCCTTCCTAATCACAGCTGGTGCAAAATTGATGTTAAATGTGGAAAAATTTCTCTAAATTTTGGAAATGAGAAGGTGGAATGTAGTGCAATAAAAATTAATGATAATACTCTTTCTAATGATTCTTGTTGTAGGGTTGAAGTCTTTAATCCCCTGACAGAGGAGAAACACAATGAGATTATGAAGGAAGAATCGAGAAAAACAGTGATAAAGCACGATGACTCAGTGAGCACTGGTAGGGCAAAAGATAAGGGCTTTCAGGCAGCGCATAAAAAATTACAAATGATATGTGAAACTGACTGGCTGAGTGCTCTCCAAGTGAAGAAGAAGTGGGTTTATTGTGGACGGAAAAGACCGAGTGATGAGGGATTGAGCATTTCTCTCTCTCTCTACAAACCTCAGCCCCCGCCTAGCGATTGAGGCACTCGCCTCAACCCCGCCCGCCTCCATTGTCTTCTTCCATTGTAAGTTCTTTATATCTTTCTTTTCTTTCACGCATTGAGGACAATGTTTGATTTAAGTTTGGGGGAGTATTTGGACCTTACTTGTATCTGCATAGCATGTAGTTGTTATTATTGTTGCATTAAGATTGTTGCAAATTTTTTTTTAGAAATTCAAATTTTAGTGGGTAATTTTGCAAAAAGTTTTGAAAAATCCTAAGGAAAATTTTGGCAAAGGAGTAGTCTTGTTGGAAATTTTTGGAAATTGATTCGGGAATATACAAACTTTTCTAAAATAACAGGTGGTGAATGAAAAGGGTTCTTGGGTCCGAAAAATCAGAAAAGAATATGCCCTAGGAAGTTTCTAGAATGATGAGTGTATAAGAATTGACGTCCTCCCAAAAATTTTTATCAAACCTTAGAAATCCAATTTGTTTGTCTATTTTAAATGAAAAACTTAATTAAGAAAGAGTGCTTATGGCAAGTGTCGGTCGGTGCTTCTAAAAAAAATCAAAAGGATCTGAAAATCAATATGTAAATCTTTAGAAGGTCCAAATTATCGAGGCACCATGGTTAAGAGTACACATGCCGTGACATTCGCAAACAAATAAAAAGAAAAATTCGGATTCAAATAAGATCAAATTAAGCCTCAAATGTGCTAGGGCGGTATTATGGAAAATTGACCCTCAAGTTTCTGTGTATGAAGTCAAATCATATTAAATTGACCCTCTGTAAAATTCTGATGAACTCTGTAAAATTGACCCTCAAGTTTTTGTGCATGAAGTCAAATCATATTAAATTTCACTTATCTGGCTGTATCAAAATACTTATTTTGAACACAACATCCTCCTAATTACCTGGGAATCTCTCTATTCCTACAATTAAGATTTATCTTAGGCACTTCTCTTGAATTTCTGGGTATTTCTTTTTAATTTCTCTGTTTATCTCTGAAAATGGGCGTGAGACCCACTTGTTAGGCAAAATAATCACGAGGATGACAGCTCAAGAGATCTCTCTCTCCTGAGTCTCTTGAGAGTCATTTACTCAAATGATGGGGATGATAACAGGGTATTTATATCATGTGACTCTTGCTCAACTTCCCTTGTAGGATTAATGGATTGGCTCCGAAACTTGGCAGCGACCTCTCCCGACTGGTTACCCTTCTCTCTCTCCTTCTCTGCCTCCTCCTTATGTTTATATGATTTATGATTATCACTTTAATATTATTTACTTGAATTTGCTGACTCTCCTCTTGAAACATATCAAGGGTAAACAACTAATAGCATAAATAGCATAATATAGGTATAAAACATAGCGTCTTGTACTTAAAAAGCACTATAGCGGCACTATAGTATACTATTTAAAATCTTAGTATAGCTATATGTTTAAAATCTTATGTATTGTATTAAATGCATGTGAATATTTATAATGATGATCTAAGGTGCCCAACGATATTAATAATTAAATGATAGTCTTATTTACCCTATTCTAAATTTAATTTTGGACTTGCATGTTAAATTTTATTTAGAGTCAGAATCAGGGACGTGCAAGGTTAATTTATTTTTCTCATTAGAATAGTTCTAGATGAGAATGATAATTAGATATTATTTTTTAATGATACAAATGTGAAAGACGATGATTCTAAGTCATAGAGATGACAAGATTCTCAATACATGAGAGAGTAAAAAATGGGTGTATCAAAATTTTGATAGAATATTAACGCTTTGGGCAAAATTAATTGATAAATTTCTAGTACAGAAAAAAAAACTCTTTTATAACCTTAGGTAAGTTACATAATATCTCTTCCACGTTCTTTTTAAGTTTCATCTCTTTTGGAGCAAAAAAAAACTCAAAATCGGCCGAAACATGAAAAATCACACAAACCGACCTTGCTAGACTGGACTCATACGGACCTAGTCTATGTATGCATGGTTTGATTGCAGGCTTAGTTTTCGGCTTAGTCCGCACGTTACCCAAAAAACTTCTCCAAAGCTTGATTTATCTATTTTGATATACTTATCAAACTCTTTCAAAAATATACTTAATTATTCGTGTCCAGTGATTAATTAACTCATTTTAAGATCTAAGAAGTTATATTAATTGATCAAGGAACATTTATAAACTTTATTTTTGTAATTAAGCTAATAACACTCATCTCATGATATGTGAAATACGCTTATCAATTAACTTACACAATAATATATATATATATATATATATATATATATATATATATATATTAATTATTTCTCCTAGGTAATTAGCAGATTGGAGATATTTAAGAGTTATCATTAATTAATATTTATGTTTCACAATTTGGACTATACTGAATATAAATATACAAATAATGAACAATTCAAGGAATAAATGACATATCTCATATTAAGTCATTCTAAGACATAAGCTAAAGTATAATCTAGAAAATCAATCGAGATGTATGAATGATATTTTGTTCTCTCTAATATATCAGGCCTTGATGCTGAACTGACATAGTGTTTCATGTTCAATATTTTGTGTTTGAATTCCTAAGTTCCTAGATTGTTATAGCACTTCAATCTCTTTACTTAGAAGATCAACTAATACATATGAGTCAAATTATGTCTTTTGATGTGAATTTAGTAGGTTCGACTAGTTCTTGATGCTGAGCTGACATAATGTTTCACATCTTGTGCACTGATGTTTGCATGATTTTTTGCCGCCAACAATCCAAAAGGCTCACGAATGCAAGCTATCTTTAGAAGTCTATTTGTTCGTTCTGTTCAGAATGACTGCTTAAAATTGTTTAGATATCTTCTTTATATTTTCTTTGTTAATCAGAGATGTCTCGAGATTCACAACTAAGAATAATTAACAACTAAGAATAATTAACAATGGAGGTTTTCATCCTTTGAAATCTTCAAACGACACAATCACTGAAATTTTTTTGAGTTTATATCTCAAATCCATAAAAAAAATTCGATGCACGCTTGAAAGTAATTACATATCATTCTTTCATAGTTCTCACTTATAATTTTCTTTTCGAGCGAGAGAAGTGTGAAAAAGGATCTCAATATATTTTGATACTTAATTTTGTATTTAATGACACAAAAAAATATTTTTTTAGTTATAAGGCCATATAACTAAAATATATTTTTTAATATTTTTTCATTGACTTGACTCATTTATTTAAAAATTAAATAAGATTAGTAGGCTGGCCGATCGATTAACTCATGTGGGGCCAATAATAAGTCTGCTATCTGTGTCATTATTCACATCAACCGTTGAAGGTGGAATTCATTTACGAGAAGAATTCGGTGTCATTAATTTTAGTGATACCAATATTACTAATTATTTTTTAATTTATATTTTAAAATTTAATATTTAAATATCAAATTCAAGCGGTTGATTTTATTTATTTTTATTATCGATGGATGCACATAAAATGTTTTAATTTTATGAAGGTCATTTTATACTATATTAAATAATAAAAAATGAGTCAATGTAATAAATTATAATTGATTATTTTTTATGAACTAATTTTGTTACCATTTTATATAATATAAAATGGGCTTCAAAAATTATAAAAATTTCTGATCACACATCTATCATAAAAATGAAATTAACGGGTTGATTTAAAATTTAAGATTAAATTTTAAAATATAAATTAAAAATAAGTTAATATCATTAGATATCACTAAAGCTAGTGGTACTGATGAATCATGTTTTCGTTGTGAACCATTTTTCCGAAAACAAAAAAAACTCATGCTGGTCTCTAATTTTCTTTCATCGAATTAGTTGTTACATTTTTTTTCCAAAAAAAAATAATAAAAAAAAGTAGTTGAGAGTTGAGAGTGGTAATACAAAAAATAATGGCTTAATTTTCATTATTATTTCAGAAACAGTAGTTGAGAGCTGTTAAATTTGTGCAGTTCATGCAGTACTGCCCGATGTAGACGGTACAGAGACGTTCGGGCTCGTTGATAGCTCTGCCCATGACTGCCGTAAGCGTCGTTGAGCAGTCATTTTCCTGAAATATTATTTATTTCTGTCATTCGGGCCCATTGACTGCACTAATGGTCTTTGACAGGACTCAACATGCATTGACGCCCGCGTCAACTCTTGTGCAAAGGCTACAAAATTATTTATTTATTTCTGTCAATTATTGCATGAAAAAGAAATAGCTCTAACAATAAAAACAAGTTGGCAATGAATGATCAGAACTGCGGGTCTCAAAGAATTGAACAATTCTACTAGCTAAGATCTCCCCTTCGTTTCGTGATTGTTAGTGTTAGTGTTAGTATCATGGATTTATTTTTTGATTCGAAAATGGTGTTTATTCAATAATGACAAACTAGTTTCTTCGTTTTTATTTACTTACGAAACTAGTGTTTGGGTTTTTATTTTGACAAAATCTTGATACAATCTATAAAACTAGGAGTGCCTTTATTTTTTGTAAGACTATTTGTTTCATTTATATTAAATTTATAATAAAATTTCCGAAGATAAGGCTTCACCCTTATCTTTACTTAAAAAAAAAACTAAATTTAGTGACAATACATTAATGAGGTCTCAAGACTAATTTAAACAAAATTACTAGATTTTCTCTCGAATATGCAAACATAGCAAAGAAATATAAATAGAAGAATCAAATTTGACAGTACACTGGGGAGAGTGAAAAAAGAAAAGGGAATTGGTGACTGGTGAGGTGGGAAATTTATTCGTTGCCATATTTTTTTATGGCATCACTGGTTTGGATTTTTTTACTGGTGAGGCAAGTTTTCTTGTTGCTTTTCTCTTTTTTTCCAAATTATATTATTGTAAAGTAAATTTATTTGGTCTAGTGAAAATTTCCACGGTCATCATTTCTCATTCCTTCCCCTCTTCTTTTTTTAAGGCCCCTTCGGTCTTGCACTGTGCAGTAAGAAATATATAATAAATTCATTTAGAGTAAATTCTTTTTTTTTCGATCCACACAGTAACTTTTTATTTCAAATTCTATTCCAATCTTCATTCCATTCATTTTACCAAACACTACTAGAATTGTTGTTATTACCGTGAAATGAAAAACGCTTGTTCCGTAGAGTCAAGCACGGAAAATGCGTCATTTCCCTGAATTACCCACGGAAAGGCTTCCACGGTACTTTCATCGCCAGAACAAATACTATTTCCGTAGAATACCACGGAGATAATCCTTTTCCGAGGAATTAAGCACGGAAATGATTCGACAGAAAAGTTTCGCTCCGGTTCTTAATTCCGTAGTAAATATTTGGCAGTTCCGTGGAGTTGAGCAACAGAATAACTCATATTATTTCCATGGTTCTTACTTCCACGGAAATACTTTAAAAAGTCACGGAATAATTTTACTCATCCACATTATTATTTTTCTATTATTAATTAATTTATGCAGATTTTAAGAAAAATTACAATAGGTGAACCCATTATTTCTGTTAGTAACCTTTTGATTATTACTGGCAGATTTAAAAATTAAATATATGAACCCATTATTTCTGCCGGTAACACCAATTATTTCTGGTTGTATCTGTGGACTATTATGCCATATTTGAAGAAAGATTTACTAATTATTTTCAGCAGTAGTGGCATTATTTCCGGCAGTAGTATTCAGTAAAACTCATTAGTATGCTTGACAAGAAATCATTATTTGTGGGAGTAACACCACTTATTCTCGGTAGTAAAACTCATTCCCGCACAAAATAGCATCCCTAATTTTTGTTTTATTTTCCAATTGTCAACGATGACAAATTAAAACAATCAAGCATTAAAAATAACTTCGAAAAATAATATAGCATATACAAACACCAATTGGAAGTACATCAATTCCAAAAATACAGGTATTGAACTGCCAAAATATAAACCCGTATATCAACTGCTATATTGCTATAAATGAAAAGCTGTTTGTCTGCTATATTGTTATAATTGGACATTCTATTACCAAAAGATTGAAAACTATTATCCATACCAAAATCTAACTACTGGATTTCTTGATTGTCTGAGTTTGATCCCTCGCACCATCGGTTCATGGCTGCCTCGCCTGTTGCAGCTTGCGTTATAAGTGCTTGCATCCCTCCTATCACATTTGATTGCGACATTGAAGATAATCCCTATGTTTACCCTTGAAAAATTTCAAGGATGAATAGACGAATAAATGAAAATAAATTGATGATTAATGATAAATCATAAGAAGAGAGAAGAAGAGAAGGCAATGAAAAAATGGCCCACTGATCAGGAGAGGTCGCTGCCTAACCCCTGAACAAATCCATTAGTCCCACAATGGAATGCTGGGCATGAAGTGAAGAGTATAAATACCCCACTATTCTCTATCCACTCAGCATGAGTGACACCTGAGAGGATCGAGGGAGAGAGGAGATCTCTCGGGTGTCACCATGTGATTATATCTTTTTCTCGACAAGTGGGACCCACATGGCGCTCCCTTATGAGCGGCCCAATGACATGGACCTAGCCTATTTTACTAAGAAAACTAATCAACCCGGATCAGAGGTTAAGCATTAATCCCACAATGAAATATTAAGGTGAAAGACGAGGATATAAATACCCCATCACCTCCTACTCATTCGAGGTGGCTGACCCTCGGGAGATTTCAGAGAGAGAAAATCTCTTGATGGGTCAGCCATTTGATTATATTTTCTCTGACAAGTGGGACCCACCTGGCAGTCCCTTGTAGATGAATCTAACAACATAGCCTATTTGATAAGTCAACCATGTGACCATTTTCACCGACAGCGGACCCCACACCTCGCCGACCTATCAAGGAGTCGAATTAAACCCTAAAAATCAATCGCCTTGGAGCTAACCCTAGAAAGGAGTCAAGCAAGATAATCCCTATACTACATGAAATGATGTCAATGCCAAGCTAGCATTTTGATGCAACTAGTCATGAGAAGTTTCAAATGTGATTTTGCTTTCAAGGTCGACCGGTGCCAAAGTCACGAGCAACCACCTAACCATGCTTTGATTTGTGTCAATTATCGATAAGTAGTCAGCTTCTTTGACCAAGTCACCCTCATGTTAAGGGATTGAAAGTCAATTTCACAAGACCGATCAAAGCAAAGTAGGAGCAACCATCTGATCAAGTCTAGATCCAGTATCAACTATTGACATGTAATCAATCATTGATCGATCAAGCCCTAATGAATATCAATATAAGTCTAATTGGTATTTAGTTAGGGTGGTTTCTGCAAGAGAGAGATAATTGGCAGAGACATTGAGCTACAAATGAAATCTGGGATTAATTCAGAAGAAATAACAGGGTTTATTTGATAAAAGAATTTTTAATTCAGAGAAGGAGGGGCAAAAATAGAATTAAAAATTACAGGGGTGATCATCATGATTTTAGGGATTTTTGGTGAAATTTTCATGATTTTTGGATAAGTGGAGCTATTAAAATAAATTCAGGGAAGATAAAAGCAGAATAAATGGATTAATCAAAGGCTAAGATTTGATCAGAGCAACTCTGGGTACAAATTGGAGATAATAACAGCTCTGGGTACAAACTGGGTGCAAGAAACACAGAAGGAATAAAATAAGCGAAGAGAGAGGGTGTGCCACGTGGCAGCCTCTCATTGGGCCATGTCAGCAAGTGGGCCCCATCCTAGTATGAGCCACTGACAGGTGGGCCCCACCTTAGTGCCACGTGGCAGACAGCCAGTGGGCCACCTCACCCAACCCCATGCCACATGGCACAGCCAGAGGAGGCCACTTCACCCAACCCCATGCCACATGGCACAGCCCTGCAGGAGGCCATCTCACTGTACTCCCGTGCCACACATGGCACCATATCATAAGGCCACCTCAAGATCGCTTAGTGAATAATCGTAGAGATAAAGGAGGGTGATTAAACTAATGAGCCAATCATAACATGCCATATCATATCAATTAACCCTAATCATGCACTAATCAATCATTAATCCATTACTATGAGCCTAGACTCGCAATCCTACGACGGGCCCATTGTCGATCTATGAACCTATGGTGCATAAGCAAACTACAAACCAGCTTCTATGTGGAAACATCTCAGGAGATTTAAATTTAAAATAAAAAGAAGTATGCACCGGCGCACTCGCACCTTCTTTCTTCTTCGCCTCGGCTCACGTACGCCAGGCGCAGGCGCTGAAGGGCCCGCTCCCTCCTTCCTCTCTCTCCTTCTCTTCTTCTTCCTCGCGATAACAGAAGAGTTCGAAGGCGCCATCAATGGAGATCGCACAAAGGGTTGAACTTCAGATCGATTGTTTCTAGATTCAATTAAAACATGAAAAGGAGATCATGTGTATCCAATTAGGCCTTGGATTAATGAAACATATAGAGAGAAATAGCAAGAAGTAATACCTCGGGTCAAAACTTTGAACTTGTCAATTGAAGATCAAAACTTGCAATTGATGGCTGGGAGAGCTTCTAGGACCTCAGGCGATGGTGTTAGAATGATAATTGGGAAGAATTGAATGCTAGATGTAGGAGTTGCACCAATTCACAACTCGGCCTAGAAGTGAGTTGATTAAACACTGTGATGGAGCTTGCAAATCGACTAGATAAGAGCACAAGGAGTTGCCTGACACTGAATTGATGATGGTGAAGCCTTGAGACAGAAGAAACAAGCAAGGAACCGAGTTGAAAGTTTGAAACTTGATTATGGCTTGTAATGGGAGAAAAGATGAGAATTGAGATCAATTCTGTAAAATGGAGCTAAGGGAGCATGCTAGCAGCTTATATAGACATGGTATGAGGTCTGGAAGGATCTAGAAGGGGCTAGAGAGGCTTGCAAGAGTATGGGAACCGAATAGTGGCAAATCAGCAAATAAAATGAACTTGTAACTGCCTCTAGGCAGTTACACATGAGCTAGGCAATGGAGACTCGGTTCAGTGGACCATAGGGTATACAAGGAAGCAGTTAGAGTAAAGAGTATAATGCACCATGTGCAATTGGATTGAGATGGTCAAAATCGGTCAAACTAATGGATTTCTATATAAACCCTTAGCCAATGGATAGAACCAAGATCCAGAAGCATACACACGACCCTTAGAGCATTTGTAAGATCCCTGAGAGATTTAGAGAGCAAGTGAGAAGCTAGAAAGCCAATTGATCTCAACAAGTGTTGAGAACTTGGCAAACAGTCACCCCTTTCCACCATTATCAATCGATTCAAGAAGATAGAATCACAGAGAAGAAGGATAGGTGAGTATGATTGATAAGAATTGAGAATTTGAGTTGTAATTGCATCTGTCTTCGATCAATTTCAGTATAATCTGGTACTGTTTTTTCAATTACTTGCAATTTTCTTTTAATTCTATCGAATTTCTTTGAATTCTTTGATTAAATTATTTCTAACACTGTCGCCTTGCTAGTTAAATGGATTCTTTGATAATTATTCACTTCTTTTCTGATTGATATGGGTGATTGGCGCTGGAATTGCGATTATCGAAAAACCATCAAGGCCAAGTCAGCTCCCTGGTTCATTATTGCAACATTTGATTGATCGAAGGTCATTGACCTCTCAATCTTTATGTTTCTAAGCAATTGCTCCAAGATTTCAGCTTTAAATCGATTAATTGATTTGAATTCTTGAAATCTGTTGCTACGATCCAGTCGATGCAAAGAATTACACATTTGAATGCTATAATCAACAAATTGATTGCTTGATTGGTGTATACTTTTGCATAAAGCGATGAGTTATATAGCCTAAAGATCAAAGAAATCTGACAATTGCTTAGAAATGTAATGATTGGTATTGAATTTATAATCGGTAGATCAAATGGTACTATGGTACACTTTGAATAGAGGAAGTATAAATCGATCCGAGTGAGCTTGATCATGCTTAGAATGCATCAACATACATACACGACGTGAATCGAGCGCTCAATTGATGGAAACAACAACTAATTGGATTGAATTTGTGAAATCCGAGATTCTGCATCGGATGATATCAACTGTTCTATCCGACGCTAGTGTATTACATAATCCATCGATAGATCATAAATCGTGCACTATAGAAAGATTCTCCATGACGAGACGATCGCTTGGGCCGCTCGATCGGAATGAGGTGGCCCTCAGCCGCGCGCCGTCGTTAGCGTGAATCTTGAAGGAGTTGTTGACCGGAGAGTCGATAATCGCAATGCAAGACGGATATTAAAGCAAGCGCGTGAATCTTGAAGAGGTCGAACGATACGATAAAGCGCCGTATTAAATAAAGATATGAATATGAATCTGGGCCGTCCATCTAGTATAACTCAATCTTGAAACATATCCGGCGGCCCAAATGAGAATAAAATTATATGAAAGATGTGCACTAATCTTGGTATAGATCTGGCGGCCCAGATTAGGCCCAATAATTAAATAATAACAGAACATTAATTATATATAGTAAATAAATGATTTAAAAATGCTCCTAAACTCCAAATTAACTCAAATTTGTTTCTAAAATTTCCTTATTTTTCATACTATTTTTCTATATGATAATATTCCAGTTTTAAAAATATAATCATGTTGAAATAATTTAAAAGCAAAAGACACTACATATATTGATACTTTTGACTTAGCTTTGACTTGTCATTTTAAATACTATAAAAATTCCAAAAATTCAAATAAAATCATGAATAATAGTTAGATATATTTTACTGATTTTTCAAATGATTTTTCATGAAATAATAATGACAATAGTAATATGCCATAATAAATAATGAGATTAGCTATATTCTTTGATAAATAAAAATAAATAATAATAGATATTATGTTGATATTTTCTGTAAAAAGAATAATAAAAATAAATAGCACAAAATATACAAAAATATATACTACTATGATAATAGATAGCAAATACATTTTCTTCTATAATAAAGAGTGATAATATAGTTTTATAATAAAATGAATTGCATTTCTTTTGTTATTTCTATACCAATATACAATAAAAAAAAATATTTTTGATGAATAAAATACAATAAAATAATAGTTATAATAAAAATATAGTGAATTTCATCTCTTATGGCTATTTTCAAGTAATAATGATGATAATAAAAAAATCTTATACTTTTCTATGGATAATAAATAGAAATAATAAAAAAAAATATAATGAATATGTTTACCCTTGAAAAATTTCAAGGATGAGTAAATGAATAAATGAAAATAAATTGATGATTAATGACAAATCATAAGAAGAGGGAAGGAGAGAAAGCAATGAAAAGATGGCCCACTGATCAGAAGAGGTCGCTGCTTAACCCCGGAATGAATTCATTAGTCCCACAATGGAATGCTGGGCATGAAGTGAAGAGTATAAATACCCCACCACCTCCTACTCATTCGAGGTGGCTGACCCTCGGGAGATTTAGGAGAGAGAAATCTCCTGATGGGTCAGCCATTTGATTACATTTTCTCTGACAAGTGGGACCCACTCGGTTCCTTGTAGATGAATCTAACAACATAGCCTATCTGATGAGTCACCCATGTGACCATTTTTCACTGACAGGTGGACCCCACACCTCAGTGACCTGCTATAGGGACCAGAGTTGAACCCTAGAAATCATTGGAGCTAACCCTAGAAAGGAGTCAAGCAAGATAATCCCTATGCTACATGAAATGATGTCAATGCCAAGCTAGCATTTTGATGCAACTAGTCATGAGAAATTTCAAATGTGATTTTGCTTTCAAGGTGACCCGGTGCCAAAGCTGCGAGCAACCACCTAACCATGCTTTGATTTGTGTCAATTACCATCGATAAGTAGTCGGTTCTTTGACCAAGTCACCCTCATGTTAAGGGATTGAAAGTCAATTTCATAAGACTGATCAAAGCCAAAGTTGAGCAACCACCTGATCAAGTCTAGATTTGTATTAATTGTCCGATAAGTAGTCGCATTTGATCAAATCAAGCCCTAATGAATATCAATATAAGTCTAATTGGTATTTAGTTAGGGTGGTTTCTGCAGGAGGAAGATAATTGGCGTAGACATCGAGCTACAATTAAGATCGTGGATTAATTCATAAGGAATAATAGGGTTTTATGGATAAAAGAATTTTTAATCCAGAGAAGCAAGGGCAAAAATGAAATTAAAAATTACAGAGATGATCATCATGATTTTAGGGATTTTTGGTGAAATTTTCATGATTTTTGGATAAGTGGAGCTATTAAAATAAATTCGTGGAAAATAAAGGCGAATAAATGAATTAATCAAGGGTCGAGATTTGATCGAGCAGATTACCTGGGTGCAAGTTGGGGATAACAAGCTACGGGTACAAACCGGGTGCAGGAAACACGAAGGAATAAAATAAGAGAAGAGAGAGGGTGTGCCACGTGTCAAGATCTCACCTGGGCCACCTCATGCCACGTGTCGCACCCTATCGTCCACCTCACCATGCGGCCCCACCCTGGTATGAGTCACCGACAGCGGGCCCCACCTCGCCACGTGGCGTACAACATCGGTGGGCCACCTCACCACCCTAGTGCCACATAGCTTTACACCACGTAGCCACTTCACCCTCCCAAAGCCACACGGCAAAGACCATAGATCACACTTCAACACCCCACGCCATATGGCGTATGACCATCGGTGCCACATCACAGGGAACTAAGCCACATGGCACTACACTACAGGGCCACCTCAAAGATAGATTAATACTATAACAGATGATTAATGGATTGATTAGACAAGTGGACCTATCGTAGTGTGCCAAGTCGATCAATTAGATCTAAGAAGGGATTAACCAATCCATAACCGGACTAATGGGCCGAGACTCAGATGCTTACACATGGGGCCCATATGTCAGGTCTATGAGAGTATAGCACACACTAGCAGACATACACCATGTCTATACACATCCACAGTCAGAAATTTAAATCGAACAAAGAACAAGGTGTGTACCTGGTCCATGCGTCTCCTCTCTCGATCGCCTTCCGCTTGATGCACGGTTCACAAACGCCAGCGCATCCGACCCTCCTTCATCCCAGCCTTCTTCTCCCTCTCTTCCTCTTTCTTCCGCCCGAGATCAATGGAGGCGCCATTGTTGGAGGCGAGTGCTACGCCTTTTGCTTCAATTCCTTTTCACAGAGCCTCTAATCACTCACACGATATTATTCAAGCAATTAGTTGAGAAAATTAGCGTAAGAAGAGAGAGAAATCGACGATGTATGGAGTTGATCGGCTTAAAAAATGGAAATCACCTTTGTAAATGCTTATAAGTTCAATTGATCACGTAAGCTCACTTCTTTTACACACACGATGCTAAGGCAAGCATAAAGGTGACCCTTGGGAGCTTCTAATGCGATGTTCCACCGATTCACAAACCGCCATGGGCATGGGTGCTTGAATTTGGTGGTATGGTGCTCAATTGCCTAGGCAGGATGCTAGATCGACTCTGGGGGTGAGGAGAGATTGGGCAAGTCATCAATTGGAAGGGTAGATGAAAGAAAGGTGATGGTTGAATAGATAGGCCGAGTATGGAGCTTGGGTGAAGAAAGGAGCTTTCAGTTGATCAATTGAGATTAAAAAGCATTTGGAGATTATATAGGGAGCATACTGAGAGTGATCAAGTGCTTAGAATGTTCTAGAAGGCTCTGGAAACATGGGAGACCCGATTGATAAGGGTGAGTGGCAAAAGAGTAAAAAATAATAAGAATATAACTAACTCTAACAAATTTCAAGTCGCACAGTTTGGCTTAACAGACAAAGGAAAGGAAGCACAAAGAGATCTTGGCCCTTGAGTGAAATGTAATGAAAGGTGGAGATCAATTACAAGGAGTAATCCGGCCACTAATCAACCCACCAATCACAATTGAGCTCCTAATCTATATAAACCCTGTTCTGGCCATTGAAAGGGAGAGTAGAAGATAGCAGTAGAGAGACTGGCATTGAAAAGCAAAGAGAGAGAGAGAGAAACGATTTGAGAGATAGAAAAGCAATAGTTGTGAAGAAAAAGGAAATTAAGTTCCTTTTCCAAGTCAGAATCTTGATTCAACTGCTAGATCATTTTAAGAAGCATCGAAATCAGGTAGTCATTATCAATTGAGTGTAATATCTTAAGGGAATTAGTGTAATACTGAAATAGCATTTGAATTTCTAATTTTTCTGATTTTCTGATTTCATTTCTTTTCTACTTGATTGCCTTTCTTTTCTCTTCATTCTCTTGATCATTTCTTGATACTAATCACAATGTGAGTACACTTGAATACAATGTGACTCGGTTGAAGGGTTTTGTAACCCTCCCGAGTATTATTCAAGGGATATCCTAGAGGTAATTGCAATTAAGATTAGTTGAAGGGTTTGTGTAACCCTCCTAGCCTTGTTGCAAGCTTAATAGCTCAGCTGAGATGCAATTAAGTGAGATTCACAGTTGAATTAATGGAAATTCAATTCATACACAATCTCGCATATCTCTCTCTCCACAGTAGCATGCAATTCCTTGTAAATTCATATTGAAATCATAAAGAATGTTAAGTGATGTTGTACAGAGGGAGATAGATGCATGAGAAACATGCATACAGCTGTGGCAACTAAGATTGCAATTTAGGTCTGCGATTATTGCTGAATTTTACCAACTGCTGTTGAATTTTTGTTATAATTCAAGCTGATCACTCGATGAGTATGTCAATTACTTCAAGACGATGAAATACGGTGTAAGAATCACAAGAATTAACGTTTAATTTGATCAAGAAATCAGCTTGATTCATCTCGGTACCGGATTACATAACTGTACCAAATCGGTACAGTCATTCCCTATCACCCGCCGTATAGATTGTTTACCCTTGAAAAGTTTCAAGGATGAATAAATGAATAAATAAAATAAATTGATGATTAATGATAAGTCATAAGAAAGGGGGAGAAGAGAGAGAGCAGTGGAAAGATGGCCCACTGATCAGGAAAGGTCGCCGCATAACCCCGAACAAATCCATTAGTCCCACAATGGAATGCTCGGGCATGAAGTGAAGAGTATAAATACCCCGCTATTCTCTATCCACTCAAGCATGAGTGACACCCAAGAAGATCGAGGGAGAGAGGAGACCTCTTGGGTGTCACCATGTGATTATATCTTTTCGACAAGTGACCCACATGGCAGCCCCTTATGAGCACTCCAATGACATGGACCTAGCCTATTTTGTTAAGAAAGCTAACCAACCCTAACGTAGGTTAAGCATTAATCCCACAATGAAATAATAGGGTGAATGACGAGGATATAAATACCCCACCACCTCTTACTCATTCGAGGTGGCGACCCTGGAGATTTAGGAGAGAGAAAATCTCTTGATGGGTCGCCCATTTGATTACATTTTATCGACAAGTGGGACCCACCTGGCAAATCCCTTGCATGAATCTAACAACATAGCCTATCCGATGAGTCACCATGTGACCATTTTCACCGACAGTGGACCCCACACCTCAAACACGACCTATCAAGGAGTCGAATTGAACCCTAAAGATCCGCCTTTGGAGCTAACCCTAGAAAGGAGCAAGCAAGATAACCCCTATGCTACATGAAATGATGTCAATGCCAAGCTAGCATTTTGATGCAAATAGCCATGAGAAATTTCAAATGTGATTTTGCTTTCAAGGCTGACCTGGTGCCAAAGCTGCGAGCAACCACCTAACCATGCTTTGATTTGTGTCAATTACTGATAAGTAGTCAGTTCTTTGACCAAGTCACCCTCATGTTAAGGGATTGAAAGTCAATTTCACAAGACCGATCAAAGCCAAAGTTGGGAGCAACCACCCGATCAAGTCTAGATTTGTATTAATTGCGATAAGTAGTCAAGATTTGATCAAATCAAGCCCTAATGAATATCAATATAAGTATAATTGGTATTTAATTAGGGTGGTTTCTGCAAGAGGGAGATAATTGCGAGACACACGAGCTACAATTGAGATCGTGGATTAATTCATAAGGAATATTAGGGTTTTATGGACAAAAGAATTTTTAATTCGAGAGGCAGGGGTAAAAATGGAATTAAAAATTACAGGGATGATCATCATGAATTTAGGGATTTTTGGTGAAATTTTCATGATTTTTGGATAAGTGGAGCTATTAAAATAAATTCAGTGGAAAATAAAGACAGAATAAATGGATTAATCAAAGGTCGAGATTCAATCAAGGGTTCATCCGGGTGCAACTTGGGGACAGAGACACATCCGGGTGCAAATCTGGGGATCCTAAGCACACCTACACCGAATCGTGGAAGAGAGAGGGTGTGACACGTGTCGATCTCACCTGGGCCACCTCTACGACACGTGTCGCAAGACCCCATCGTCCACCTCACCATGCGGCCCCACCACCATACCGACCGACATGCGGGCCCCACCAAAGATGCCACGTGGCAAGATCTCGACAGTCCACCTCATACTATCCTATGCCACATGGCACCACACCAAAGGGTCCATTACACTCCCTCTGTGCCACACGCAAGACAACCGAGGAGGCCACCTCACCTAACCTCAAGCCACACAAGCACCCACATGAAGCCATCTCAACTCACCAATTGCTGCCACATGGCATTGTTCTAGCAGCCACCTCACCATATTAATTATAGTCGATACACATGGCAACAAAGCTATTGGACCAAGACTATACAGGGGGCCCTATCATGTGTCATGTGTCACTCATAGAATTAATGCACAACAAGAAAATTAAACAAGGTGATTAATATAAACATTGCCGATCGATGAAGCGACCAATAGAAACACGCCACATTAGCATGATTAATCCTAAATTGCCGACATGGCTACTCCTAAGCCCATTTATATCCGACAATGGGGCCCAATAGTCGAGATTCGGATGATGAGCGCATAGTTAAGCCATGAACCAAGCCTATATAGCCTATTCATTCGCTTCAACGTAATCGAATTTAAAAGGAAAGCGAGAGAGAGATAAACCCGGCGCATGAGCCCTATGCCGCGCTCCGTTTCTCTTCTGCCCTTTGGATCACGTGTGCCGTGCGCATCCAAGCTAGCGGAAGGGCCTTCTCCCTCCCTCTTCTTCTCGCCATTGCCCGATTCAACCGAAGCTTGCGCCTTCCGCTTCCCTTGACGCCTCACCATGATTGAAGATGATCTGACGGATAGTGATGATTAGGCGACCGAATGATAGGTGCTATTGAATCAACAGATGAAAAGAAATGAACAAAGGATGAAATCGGTTTATTACCGAGAATTGAGTTGATAAGGAAAGGTGAATTAACACTGGAGATCAAATTGCACGGCAAGGTCGATCCTTTAGGGCAAGGCGACGCCAATGGAGGTGTATTGATGAGGCAATTTGAAGTATGAAGTGCTAATTGATCAAAAGAAGAAATCGGGGCAGAAATGGGCTCAAGAAATTGGAAATGGTGAATGAATGAAATGGCGTTAAGAGTGATCATGGAGTGTTTAAATAGTAAGTAATGACCTTGGGCCCGCTTGTCGGTTGAGCCGCATCGCAATCGGAGGAATGGAGTCAAACTAAATCGCGACGGCCAAAGAATAACAGAAAACGGTTATTGAAGTTCCACAACAAGCACAACTTGATCTCAACCATCCAAGCGAGTGTAAAGAAGGGTGGAGATGCATCCAGTCCGGCAATCCGACCCGCAGGCATTCAACCAATCATAATTGAGATTAGTCGGCCTAATTAGCCTATATAAACCGAAAATCCAAAGAACAATAAAGGGGAGAGATACATACATCCATTAGTAAAGCAATTGAGAGAGCATATACATTTACATATACACTAGCAATCGCCAATTATAGAGAAGAAGAGGAATTACAAAGAGATTGATTGATTACTATTCAGATTGAGAGGTAACTGTTCATGCATTCAATTAGCAATTCTTTTTAATTTCTGTAAATGAATTTGGAGCTTTGATATAGCTAGTTAAACAGTCAATTGATTTCTTTTTGTTCTTGCTACTGTTCTTTAAGAATTTGTTCTATTCTTTTATATTTTCTTTTCTGCATTTTTTTTGTTCTTTCTTTAAATAACCCTAATCAATAACAATTGTCTCGAATCCAAATGAGCATCGGCCCAATCACAAAGTGATTGGTGAGCCTTTAGGCCTGGATCACCAAGAGAGCATCAAGAAATCATAATTCAATTCCTATTACACTGTTTCTTTTGTGATTTTTCATTTTCTATTCAATCTCCTTGCTTGTATTTGCATAACAGATAGGAGATGATGATCTTCTGTCTCCTAGTCATGTCAATTGTATAATTTCAGGTTGGGTGCATCGCTTAATTCTTGTAATTACTCTAATTCGCACAAATCGTAGGTTATTGAAGTTGTAGAGATAATTCATCATCATCTTAGTGAGCCACTGGCCCCAACAACACTTGGGTGAGCCTTTAGGCCTAAGAAAAATGATTTGAATACAATAATACAATAATTGTCAAGAATGAACTGGTATTGATCGATTCCGTGTATAATCTGTAAGAATCATGCCTTAAACACTTCATAATACATTAGGTCACTGGCCCTAGCTAAAGTCAAAGTGAGCCTTTTGGCCCGGGAAGCACCGATCAAGGGTATAAGTCTAATGGGCATTCGAAGAAATTGAAGCGCACGATCGGCGTTGTACATTTCTCGATCGACGATGCTGCTTCAACATAGCCGCCATGGGAAAGATCACTCATAACCACTTCAAGTTATATCTACATATCAAGACGATGCCTAATGAACATGTAATCATCAATGATGTTGGTCGAATTCATCGAATTTAATAGAAATTTTGATTCTGCAAGACTCGGCTCGACAAATACGCTTCAATTGGTACCGATACACAACCTCCACTACCGGATGGATCTTCGATCGATGCTTTGGAAAGATTCTACACACCAAGACGACGCTAGGGCATGGGTCCGATCGGAGAAGGAGAGCTCCTGGGTCGTCGGGAACGCCATTACACGCGAATCTCAATGCAACGGAAGTCGAGATCGAAGAGAGATCTTCCGCACGATTCTTGAAGCGCTCGCTAATCTTGGAGAATCTTTAATGAATGAGATTTGGCGATAGTTCGAAAATTTAAACTAAGAAGATCTGGGCCTTATACATATTAAACACGCATCTTAATTAAATCAAGCGCCGTATATGTTTAAACATTTGAATAATAACTCGCACTAATCAGCCGTAGATCCATTAAACACCTATCTCAAACTAATCTGGCGGCCCAAATGAAAAAGAGAGTTAGAAAGATGCGCACTAATCTCAATATATATCCGACGGCCCGCATTAAGCCCATTAATTAAATAATAACGATAATAGTGATAATATGGAGTAAATAAATGATTTAAAAATGCTATTGAACTCCAAATTGACTCAAATTTGTTTCTAAAATTTTCTTATTTTTCATACTATTTTTCTATACAATAATATTCCAGTTTTAAAAATATAATCATGATAAAACAATTTAAAAGCAAAATACATTACATATATTGATATAGTTGACCTAGCTTTGACTTGTCATTTTAAATACTATAAAAATTCCAAAAATATAAATAAAAATCATAAATAATAACTAGATATATTTTAGTGATTTTTCAAGTGATTTTCCATGAAATAATAATGATGATAGTAATATACTATAATAAATAATGAGATTAGCTATATTCTTTGATAAATAAAAAATATAATAATAATAGATATTATATTGATATTTTCTGTAAAAAGAATAATAAAAATAAATAGCTCAAAATATATATAAATATAATACCATGGTGATAAATAGTAAAATACATTTTCTTTTATAATAAAGAATGATAATATAGTTTTATAACATGAATTGTATTTCTTTTATTTCTATACAAATATATACAATAAAATACTTTGGATAAATAAAAATGCAATAAAAATAATAGTTGTAATAAAAACATAATGAATTTCATCTCTTATGACTATTTTCAACTAATAATAAAAATCTTATACTTTTCCATAGATAATAAATAGAAATAATAAAAATAGATATAATGAATAGTATAATAAATAGGATAGAATATTAGTAATGATTTCTTTTTAGCCATTATAGATATTAAAAGTAAAACAAAAAAAAAATATAAAAAATAATAATAGTAAAAATAATATAGCTAACCACCTTTTAATTTTGTAAATGATTCTTACATAATGAATAGTATTTCAATATAATAGAATATAATAATAAATTCTATTACTTTGGCTATTATAAACATTTTAAAAATACAAATAAAAAAAATAGCCATTTTATTTTCTATTATTTTTGTAAGTGATTTTCTACAAAATAAATAGAGTTTAGAAATAATAAAAATAAATTTCTACTATTTTAGCTATTATAAAAATCCCAAAAATATAAATGAAAATCTAGTTAAATAGCTAACCCCTTTTCCTATTATTTTTGTAAGTAATTTTTCTACATAGATAAATAGAGTTTAAGAAATAAAAATAATAATAATAAAAAATAATAATAGTAATAAGAATATAAATATAATAATAATAATAATAATAATAATAATAAATAAATGCATCTTTATAATAAAGAATGATAATGGAAGATATTATATAATAGACTTTGTGCATTTTAGAAATGAATAAATATGCTCACATAAGGAGTGTAGAGCCACATAAGAATAATTGCACACATGATATAACATTTAGAATGATTAGTCAAGACGAGAACATTTTAACAGAGGATAAATAGGGTTGCAATGGCAATACGAGAAGATACGTTGAGACAAGAACATCTTGACGTGAGATGATTAAGGCTTTGATAGCAACATGAGAAGATACGTCAAGACAAGAACATTTTGACACTTGATAAAGAATAATAAGATACGTCGAGACAGGAACATCTTGACGTGAGATGAATAAGGCTACATGAGTGAATATGTCGAGACAAGAACATCTTGACGCTTAATGAAGAATAACCGAGCCGCGATATTAACATGGAGATATATGTCGACTCAAGAAGAAGAACATTATGATGTCCTAGATAGGTGACATCTTAATGACTCGCCGCCATGAGCAAGTAACTCATGATTGAATACGCTCACACAAGGGGTGTAGGGCAACATAGTAATCTTGCACAAGTAATGCAACATGTAGAATGATTAGTCGAGACGAGAACGTCTTGACGCTCGCTGAAGAATGACCAAAGCTACGACATCAGCATGGAGAGATATGTCGCCTTTGAAGAAGAAGAACATTACGATGTCCGAGAGAAGTGACATCTTAATGACTCGGTGTCATGAACAAGTAATTCATGACCATTTGAGCTGGCAAGACTGAACTCATCCGTCGATAAGTTTGTTTCCTGGTTCATTTCCCGAGACTGTGAGATTGAATCGGTCTGTAGGTAGATTCATCCACAAAACAGTGAATGTGAACCGTTCTGTAGGTAGGTTCCTTCACTTACACATGCCTCAATGTTGAACTGGCCCAGTGCTTCAGGTTTGACATTGTGTGCAATTGTGTTTCCTAGGTTTATGAATCGGCTTAGTGCTTCGAATTCATGATCTAGAAGATCGGTGAGAAGAAATACGTGGGCCATATCCACCCTTCTCCTGATTCACCAACCTCAAGATCAACCGCTCGCCGCTTCGAGTTGTATTTTGTGTGATTGGTTGTTGACTAGTTAAGATTGAACCGATCCGTTTGTAGGTTTATCTTCTAGAACAACGGAGGTCGAGTCGTTCCGTATGTAGACTCACCTCAAGCCCCCTAAAGAGATTAACCTCGGTCCGTAGGTAAGGTTACATCTCGAGGTGGCATAGATCGAACCGATCTGTTTGTAGGTTCGTCTTCCATAGGACAAAACCGATCCGTTTGTAGGTTTGTCTTCCAATAGATTGAACCGATCTGTTTGTAGGTTCATCTTCCGTAGATCCCTTTTCATGAAATTAGACGACCACTTGACCATCTTTTAACTATACTATTTGCTTCTCTCTTTCAAAGATCCAGAGGTGCCTCGAGGTTCGTAGCCCGTGGTAATTAACGGTGGGGGCTTGCGCCCATCGAATCTACAAGAACTCACAATCACTAAAAACCCCCGAATGTGCATCCAAATAATCTCTAAACGGCAGACTCGGCCGACACCCGCAGATGCACGCTCGGGAGGGATCTCCGTGTCCTTCTTCCGCAACCCATCGCCCGGCGGCGGTGCGGAGCGCGCGAAAAAGGGTCGCACAGGATCTGGCACGCCCGGTGGGACCTAGATTCTCCTCTTATCTCTGAAAGAGAGAGTCAAATAGAATAGTTAAGAGATACAAGTGGTCTTCTATGTGCTAAAATGACTAATAATTTTCAAGTGTTTTTGTTTTTGCAGGAAATGGCATACTTCGGCAACTTCAACCTCGCTCCCTACACTGTCATGCCTGCACAGAGCCCAGAGGGCAAGCTCTTTATGTTCTTCGGGACCATCCCGCAAGAACTTACTATCTACGCCCGGCTCCGGTGGCCGCCTTCACTCCGCGACCGTCCGGATCTCCATCCCGACGAGGAGGAAGAATCGATCACCCCGACTCCCAAGGGGATCTCCAACAACGTAATGGCCTCTCCTATTACCTCCCCAAAGAGGAGAAGGCGACCGTCCAAGAGGACAAAATTCCCAAAGGCGACGCAGCCCAAACTGCCCGCAACTCTCAAGTGTCCAGGAAGAGGGTCCTGGATGCATACTGTAACCACCGGGTGGCTAGGCCGCCTATCCCGCCTCCCAATAAATTCACGGCACTCCGAATAGTGGCCAAGAACTCGGCCACGTGCCGCCTCCGCCGTGCATGGGAGGTGCCTAAGCCCACACCTCGCCCAACTCAAAGGCCTCAGCGCCGCCAGGACAAGTCTCAAACCCCTGCAGAAGCCATCTACAAGGCTCACAGGGCCCTCAAGCAGAGGAAGAGCGTGAGAAACGCTAGGTCGAGACAATACGTCTCCCGCTCCGGTCAATCTCAAGACATGGCTCGGCCGCAAGCCATTGTCTCAACTCCGAACCCGAGGAGGTTTACACCAAAAGCAACACCTAGCACCCAGCAGGTGTGGGTCCCAAAGGGTTCCCAGCCAACAAGGTCCCAATCTCAAGCCCAGCCCAACAAGGCCGGCAGGTCCAACGCTCCGTCCGAGAGCGTATTCAACCGCTTAGGTCAAAAGAGTGTGTTCAGCCGATTAGGCTCGAGAATACCACTCAATAGTTTGAAAGTAACTGCCCCTGACCAAACGAAGAAGAAGAGAAGAACCGCTCGCTATGAAGAGCACTTCTCAGTCAACACCATCAGCATAAGCTACGATACTGATCCGGACACTGATGCTGAGGTGAATATGACCCAGGATGACCAGTCCCCGCCTAATCAAGCTCACGTCACTAATACTAATAAGAATAACGGTAGAAAAGGGAGACCTCCCAAGAGAGTCAACCCCGAGGGCAATAGCAGGGAAGGGGAAGACCACAACGAAAACCCTGACTTCTTCGATAATGAAGATGACGTTGAAACACGTCCCGAAGTGCCTATCGATGAAATTGAAATACTAAAAGGCCACATCGAGGCGCGGGACGAAGAACGATTAGGCAACGGGAGCTAATCGCTACCATGCTGAAGCAGAACGAAGAACTGATTAAGGCGGTCAAGTCATTGCAAGAATCACAAGACGCCAATTTCAAAGCTGGTAGCTCCCGTCAAGAAGGGGTCCACAGTACCAAAAGCAATCATAAGGAAAAACAACCTGTCAATTCTAAACCCCATCCACATAGAACAATAGAGGTGGAAGCTGAACCAACGGGAATATCCCGGAAGGAGATTCAAGCCATGATTGCCCAGCAAATGCAAATAGCTGGAGGTGGATACGCTATCCCTCACGTTAAAAACTGTGGACATCCATACCCTGCCATATATGACTTAGAAGAATATCCTAAAGGGTATGTGATTCCCCGTTTCAGGACCTTCTCCGGGGAAGGCAACAAAGACCTGAACCCCGAACAACACCCGCCCACTTTGTAGCCTCATGCGCAACACGGGGCGGCAATGATGCACCACAAGTTGTTAAGACAATTCCCTCAAAGCCTAGTGGGAACCGCCTTCCAATGGTATTATTCGCTGGAAAACAACAGCATCAGGACCTGGGACGAGATGGCAGACTCGTTCAGGGCACGTTTTGTCATGGTGTCTGACAAGATAAACATAGCCGATCCGGCAAGCACTAAACCCAAGAAAGGGGAGTCAATGACGATTTTATCAACGGATGGCGGAACCTCGGCATCAAATGCGACCGCACATTAATCGAAGATGAGGCCGTCAACCTAATCATGAAAAACATTGACGGTGGATGGGCATGCTTCTTGGTGTGACAAAGGTCAACACATTCAAAGACTTGCTCGGATCGGTATCCAATATGGAAAGGATGTCACCGCACACTGTGCCGAACTTCATGAATAATAGGCCGCAACGAGGAGCCCGAGCCGAGACTAAAGTGGCATTCACCTCGTTGAAGGATAAGATGGTCGCTAACGCAGACACCCAAAGCGGCAGCAGTAGCACAAATGGCAACAATTACAATAAGGGACCCAGGCTCAATCCAGGAGGGAGTTCACGGAGTTTTGAATCTCTCAAACAAAAGAAATCTAAACCGTACTCCTTCAGAAAAGATAAAGTTGCCCAAATCTTTAGAGGGGCACTGAAGAACGGCCTAACCCTGCCGGCCAGTAAACGCTCGGAAGATGCCGATAAATCAGACGAACTCAACTTTTGCCCATACCACAGAATAATAGGGCATTCAATTGAAGATTGCTGGGTCTTCAAAGATTGGGTCGAAAAGGCATACAAAAATGGTGAAATTACTTTACCTAAAGGGTTCTTGCAAAGCCCATCAGCCCATGAGCAGGCCAACACGATCTCTCATGAGGAAGAGAAAGTTCCGGGCCAGTTAAGCGAAGACCAAGAAGAACAATGGACTACGCACTTATCGAAGAAATCAATTAAAATGCTTAAAGCCCTTAAGAAAGAACCTGGCATGAAATGGAGGGACGATATCACGCCAAATGGTCCCACCAAGACCCGGGTATATTATAAGGTGGACCGAGAGCCAAGACCAGGTTCTTAAGAAGAAAAAGAAGCATAGAAGCAACAAGTCCGAAAGAATAAGATTGAAGAAAATGAGCGAAGGCGATCCCGAGGCGATCACCCTTCAACACTTCATCTCCAAAGAAGACTGGGAGAAGCTAACCCTAGGTCAAGAGAAAGAAAATATAGATGAAAAAATAAATAAAGAAGAAAGCGAAGAGATCTGGGGTGCTTCGTGCAATATGGTATATTCTTCTCACGACGAAGATATACCAACATTAGAGGAGATGTTCTTCCCGAATGACGAAGGGGAGGCAAGCACCTCTCGGGACCAAGAACGAAGAATGCAAAGCCGTGCTCCGTCCGGACTTATATACCCGAGAGACAAGCTCCCAAGGATTCCGATAAAGGAAAAGATAAGGCCCCGAATAAAGGCAAAGAGGCCGAGAGCTTAAGCAAGAACCCGTAAAAGACCGGTCGACGGCGAAGAATATAATGTGTTGGCACATCCGCGTAAGATCCCAAAGCACTATTAAGCATATTTGACGCGTTGATGATGTCACAAGACCTAAGGGAGGTTCTAATTCAGCCTTGCAAGATCCCGAGAAGTACAAGTCATACTTCATAGAGCAAAATATGCAAGAAGCCCTATTCACGCCAAGCGGGCCGCTTTGTATAAATTTCACGACGATGACCTCCTAATAGGCACCGTCGACCATAACCGCCCGCTATACATTACTCGGAAACTGCGGAGGCGCAGAAGATTGGCGCATCTTGGTCGACGCGGGTCTTCGATCAATATCATGCCACTTAAAACTCTGAAGACCATCACCTTAGATGTGAAGAATCTATCTGACGAAAAGGTGATCATTCATGGCTTCAATCAAAACTCCCAAAAGGCCCTGGGAGCTATAACTCTGAACCTGCAATGCGGAAGCCTAAGAGCGCCTACTAAATTCTATGTCATTGACGCTGAAACCTCTTATCGGGCGTTGCTGGGTCGCCCGTGGCTTCACAAAGAATCGTGTCATACCTCTACTCGCACCGGCTGCCCGAAATATATCGAGAATGGTAAGCAAAAGAGAATTGACGGAGATGTCAAGCCATTCGGGGTGCATGAGATTAAATTCAATGACGCCCAATATTTTCTGCCTAAATCCACTGTGGCGCCAAGCCGGCCTATAACGAAAGCAGGTCAAAAACCCTTCAATAAAGGCCCTAAATTTGATACCTCATCTGGAGAAGAAGAAGAGGTCAAATTTAATATTAAACCCCGAGGTGCTCGAGCCCAAAGACCCGGAAGAAAGTCGGGTGAAGAAGCAACCTTCCGCTTCAAACAGATGGCTGCGTATAAGGCCCAAATAAAACCGAGCGAAATCAATGCGAGTGATTCTGAAGAGGAGGTCATTTTCAATTTTAAACCTGCCAACACCCCTCAAATTCAGATCATAGAGGCAACTTCGGGAGAAGACTCCGAAGATTCTAACAACTCGGGCGATACCACCTCGGGGAAGAATCTGGCCATGATCGTCAACCCTGGGAAGAGGAGTCTGACGAAGAGATCATTTATCACATCCTCAAGAAGCCATATAAAGGGCCTGAGACAGATAATGAAAGTGAGGAGTCATATATGATCAACACGGATCCGGTGGCGGAAGGGATAACCCGGTTAGGCTGAGGTCTATAAATGAAGAACGCTCATGGCGGGAAAATTTTGAAGGTCGCGTCTGGAATGCGATCGACGAAATAAGGCACCAGGTTGAAAATAATAGAAGAGAGGTGTCTGAACAATGGGAAGTGATGCAGGATATCAAGGTGCAACACAATGAAATCATGATAATGATTGAAAACCTGCAAACCGCGATCTACAACTCCGAGTTACTCAAGGAGGTGACGAGCGAACCCCGTTCCGGGACCCCCGAAAGACAAGCACCCGATAGCGGCAAACGGGTAATTGTCATAGTAGATGAATCAAAGGGGGAAGAAACGAAAGCTAAGCAACCGACCGTCATGCAAACCCTCAAGGTCAAGAAGAGTAAACCATACTCTTTCTTAAAAACTAAAACAGCTCGGATATTTGAGCAGGCCTTAAAAAGTGGGTTAACACTTCCCGTTTGTAAGCGACCCGCAGACATAGAGAGAGCCGGTGAAGGCGAATTCTGCCCTTATCATCGCATATTGGGTCACACAATTGAAGAATGCTGGGTATTCAAGGACCTTATAGAAGAAGGGCATAGAAACGGGACAATCCAACTCCCGAAGAGCTTTCAACAAGACCCAGCTCCGCATAACTTGAATAACAAGGGCAAAGGGGTTGCCTATACGATCTCGCATACTCCCGTACCTAGCAAACCTAAGGTTGCGAGACGAAAGCCGATCAAAGAAATCTACCGCTCCAACTCAGTCATGAACATTGAAATAGAAGAAGAGATGGCGGCGCTAGAGATTACCGTGGTTCCGAAAGGCATTTTAAAGACCTCATGCCAAGGGAAGTGAACCACATCAAACCTTAAAGACCTTTGTTGTGCCGGCAAGGTAGAGCGCATCAAAGGGAGAACTATCATCCACAAGGCTATAATTTTCTATCAGAGCGATTCAACCCAGTCTCTGAAGAACCCTGACCACGACACTTGGAAGAAGTGGGTAATAGAACAAGAATCGGAGAATGCAACGAGCGATGACGCTGCATCTCATCCCTTTGGAAAGGAGCTGTATAAACTGGCAAAAGGGCGAAATGTCTAAGAGACATATCCAAGGCCGAGGCCAAGCGCTTTGATGAACTCTGGAATGGCGGCCAGAATAAAGTCTTGGGCCTGGACGGTAAAATAAAATACACCCGGGGATTAGGGTATAACTGCGATGACGCGGCATGCTTCGAAGGGTCTCTCAACGGGTACCGAATGGAAGAAAGCTGTTGCATGACTTCTGTTAAGATGCTGGATAATGAAACAGAAGAGGACAATGCCCCAGTCCTGAAAAATGCTTTGAAACAGCTAGAGAAGGAGCCTAACACGGTCGATGAGTTATCTGAAATCAACTTGGGAACAGAAGAAGACCCGAGAGCCAACGGCTTGGCCGAAGCCTTTAACAAAACCCTGATCAATATTATGAAGAAGACGTGGACGGCAACCAACGAGGCCGGGACAATCGTCTACGGGAGGCATTATGGGCTTATCGAACCACATACCGAACGCCTACGCAAGCTACCCCATATTCTCTGGCTTTTGGGATTGAAGCCGTTCTCCCTCTTGAGGTGGAATTACCGTCATTGCGGGTGGCTATGCAAAATGATATGACCATGGACGAATGCCAACAACTTAGACTGGACGAGTTGGATGCCATGGACGAGAAAAGACTAATAGCCCAGCAGAACCTCGAGATATATCAGGCAAAAATGGCAAGGGCATATGATAAGATGGCGCGAGTCAGGGCATTTCAACAAGGAGAGCTTGTTCTTGTCCTTAAGAGGCCGATCATTGGCCGGCACATCGGCCCAAAATTCTCTCCGAATTGGGAAGGGCCATACGTAATTGAGAAGGTATACGGGGGCGGCGCATACCAACTCATAGACCATGAAGGTGAAAGGCCCATGCCACCGATCAATGGGCGATATCTGAAGAAGTACTACACATAGCCCGGAGCGGGGCCAACCGAGTAGTATCTATTGTAAATAAATAAGGAGGGAATAAGTGTTCGTTTACACACACGTGCACGAAACACAAACCCATGTCTAACCTCCACTTTTGCATAAAAATCCCAAAAAACCCTACTTGTGCATCTGTAAATAGAATGCATCCAAAAATCCAAAACCACACAAACACATATAGCCCTATAAAAATAAAAATATTGAATAAGAGAATTCAACGCCAAAACCACGCGAGAATGTAAGGCGAGAGCTTTGGTGTTTGGGCTCACAATACAAATACCACTGGGTTTGTCCATTTGATACGAGAATAAACACAAAAATGGGCAGGGTTTGCAGTTTGTCCCTCAAACTATCTGTTGCCCAATGACGAAAGTTGCTCACATTGGTCGCCCGCGGCGCAAGTCAAGGGATAGGTCGAGCAAATTGGTGGCTAGTAAATAGTCGCTTCTGAGGGCATGTAAATAAATAACTCTCGTATTATTAGTAACATGTATCACTAATGACCAAAAATCTGCCCTCTTCTAATAAAATGAAAGAATATATAAATAAAACAATAAAAACCTATTTTCCCTACTAATAAAAAAAATGATAATAAAAAAATAATAAAATCTTTTCAATAAGGGGTTGCCACCTTTGTCCCCGACACCATGAGTGTTATACAAAGCCAGGTTGGGTGCATTCATCCGTAAAAGCACCACACGCCCGAAGAAATGGTGTGTCATAATCCCACGACATATCATGGAGGGGTCAGACTAAGGGTTTACGCTTGTACCCGACATTTCATGTTAAACAAAGCGGCTCGCTTAAAGAAGTGACTCAGGTCATGGAGAGCGGACCTACCCGATGAAAGCCTGTCTCGCAGGGATGCGTGATGGATGTTTGAGGGTAGCTAAAATATAAAAAAAACTAGGTTGGGTGCATTCATCCGCAAAAGTACCACACGCCCAAGGAGGTGGTCTGTTTCTAATCCCAAAATAGATCATGGAGGGGTCAGACTAAGGGTTTATGCTTTTGCCCAACATTCAGTGTCAAATAAAGTAATTCGCTTAAAGAAGTGACTCGGGTCATGGAGAGCGAACCTACCCGATGAAAGCCTTTTCGCAGGGATGCGTGATGGATGTTTGAGGGTAGTACCCCCAGGAAAACAAAATTGAGTGGAGATGAGTGAACGTGAGTTTCCACTTTAGCACGCAACGGTGCACAAATGAGGGAGAGTGGGTGAGCTTCCACAAATAAATGTCAACTAAATATACAAGGAGCATCCACAAAATGGTGTTATCAATTGCATCCATAATCCAATTGATACTTGGTAAGTTTATCCATCGTATAATAAAGGGATAAACGGGTTTATCTCTACCGGCTTAGAGGTCAATACAGACGTTCGGTATCCGTAAAATACCACGGTTACTTGAGTTTGTATTGCAATAAATAAAGATGAACATACATAGAATGAATGTAATAGGATGTTGTAAGATTTTTCTTTATTATGTTTAGACGCTCACGAAAGAATGAAGCGATTGTAATAGGGCGTTTTTTGCAAATAAGATTGGAGGTGCATAGCATGAAATCAATAAAATACTTCCTCGCGGCTGAGAGAAGCGATGAAAGAATAATAATAGAGGCAAGCATCATCCACAACAAGAGATCAAAATGATAAGTGTCAAGGCATCCTATATCAAGTATAGTAAAAGAAAAGGAGAAAAGAAGAAATGAAAAGTACAGTCTATGGGCCCAAAAAGCGGGACTCCAACTCTAATAGCACAGTACTAATAGTCTCCAGATAATCATGGAGGGAGTGCCTGTCCTCCTCCGAAGCCGTCTCAAAATCCAAAAACTGAGCGAAGGCACTATCCCGGACGCTCGTGTGAATCTGCAGCTCTGGGAGACGTCCCGCTAGATGTCGGGAGAAGCCCTCCACCGATGATCTGTGGTCCTCTAGCTCCTGCACGAGCAGTCGAGCGGGCCCACCACTAACTCCCATGGAGCGGAGGGTGGCACAAGAAGAGAGCCGCTGAAGATAGCGAAGTCGAGCAGCCTCCAAATGCCTGCGTAGCTCATGAATCTCTAACTCGTGCTGATATACAAGAGAGCTCGCATCCTGGTAAGCCCTGAGCGACTCCTCACACCTCCCGGAAATGAAAGTGCTCTCGAGACGAGGTGCAATGAGTAGAGGCCGGCGCGATGGTATCCCGCATCGGCCTATACCAATCGAAAGAGAAGCCGCCGGCGAGAATCCGGGATCTCGAAATCTAGCGGATAGCCTCCGAAGAAGGTATCCGGAGTGCATCCGCCAACGCGGCCAAGGCGAGCTGCACATCCCTCGATGAAACATCTGCAAGTAAAATAAATGGGTTAGACAAATTGTTATAACCAAAGAAGAAATAGAAGGAAGAGAAGATCTAACCTATCGCCTCGTCGCCTGAGACAGGCGGGACTGAATCGGGGGCAGGGATGTCGGTCGCCTCAGGAGGACCCGCAGGTGTACCGGACCCGGCTACAAAATAAAATGGAAAGCATAAATACATGAAAAATAAAATACGGGCAAATGATAAAGGAAATATAAGGTACGGGAGAAGCATGAGGCTCGGCGAGACCCTCGCTAGCGGAAACCCCGTCTCTCGGGTCGTGGAATAGGCTGCTCCACCACCCAACTCTCATCCAACTCGAGTCGTAATCGGCGCAACCCGCTCGGTCGAGACTCGCCATCTGTGGCCATGAGAGGTGCCGTCGGGAGATGAAGAAGCATGAGATGGCCCTCCCTCGATCAGTAATGGCTCGTCGCCTGCGGGCTCGACAGCCAATGGACTCCCCTGCTCTAAAGAAGCCTCCTCTGATCGTACAAGAGTGAGCACTGGTCCCAGAACCACATCAAATGAGTCACCATCCCCAGTGGGTACCAGCAAGATCGACGGAGAAGCGGGGCCGTCATGAAAGAAAGGCTCCGAGCGGTGTGGAGATGCCATGTCATCGGCCTCGGGTCTGTAAAATATACATGTAAGAATGAAAATACTAGTGCATGCTGGCAACTAGGTATTAAATGAAGCACACGAACCTGCGACGGCAAGGTCGGTGCAAAACCCTGGAATAGTAGTGCTCGCAGGCGCCGATAAATCTACTATGATGTCATCTCGGGCGGCCTCCACAGGAGATGTCCCACGAGCTGAAAAATAAACCCTAATCAGAGATGTAAATGAAGTGCGCCTGAATAAGGATAGGCGAGTTAGTAAAGAAAATTACCCGGAGTGGGAGACGGAAAAGAAGATGGAGAAGACGGCTGAGAGGCGCCGTCTCGATCCCTCCCCATGGTAGCTGGAGCCGGTGGCTCGACATGTGGCTGAGAATGAACGCCAACTACTCGTGGGCGAGGGACCGAGAACCGGGCTCGCGTGATCATACTCGTAAGCCAACTCGAGTCAAAAAGAGAATTGGTCGAGATGAGATGAGGCTTATCAAAGGAAAATAACACCGAAAGGGATGATGAAGTGTACACCGTGAGAATAGTCCTAACGGGAGCACGAGAAAACCGGCTATCTAAACCCGAAAATCGACGGCTCTGCGGCAATGGCGGAAAGGGCTGCGATCACGCGAAACGGTGCCATCTAATAGAGGCGACCATCTCGCGGACATGTACTCCGGACGACCACCGGAGGAGTATACGACGGTAAGAGCGAATAGTCTCATAATACCACTGCGATAACGCCTCGTGAAGGTGGAGGTCCTGAGGTGGATACCATCGATAGCGAGTGCCGTGCCCGGTCGGAAGAGGTGAGTGTAGCACCATCCGATACCCTCCAAATCGGCCGCCAATGATGTAGGGCGGAGAAGAGGCGCTGGAATATCCGATCCAAGCCAAGCGATGTGCGCATCGATGTGGCGAATAGGGCTCGATGAACATATAATCGCCCAATCGAGAGGAAGAAAGCCCTCGACGAATGCGATCGGGTACTCCAAATCAATAGGCCGGCTCGGATGCTAGAAGAGTCGGAAGAGGGGACCCCGCTATCAATCACCACCCGTCGGCAACCCTAGGCGCCCCACGGGCCACCGATGCGTCTCGAGAGAAGCGCGGATGGTCTCGGCTCTGAAGAATCTATCCGAGCATCCTCCGGAGTCAATGAAGGCCGCACCCCGGCTAAGTCACTCGGTAAAGGTAGGCGATCTCGTAGCGTGACCGCCATGCCGGGATCATATGAGCCAGACCAATGCAAATGGAGCCATCCGCTAATCAGATGCCACGGGATCAGCTCCTGGCACTGTGAAGGACTACGAGACGAAGTCAAACCGCGGAGGCACCTGTAAATGTTGGCCAGTACAGGCACGGCCAAAGAAATCCTGTCGCCACGCGCGATCAAGCTCGCCATAATGAACACCGAAGGCCGAATGGTGTATGCGGGGGAGCTAGGTAATAAGAAATAGCAGATCCACCAAGAGATGAAGGCAGTCAAATAAGTCTCCCGATCCACATCATGTGAACACAGGGTATCCTGAGAAGGAATAGGGCCGTCATGATGAATCTCGAGCCGACACAGTACCAAATGGATCTCTGGTGGAAGCCAAACCGTAGGCGAGTATGGACCCGATCGGTGAAATAGGCGATCCAATGTACGAACGGAACGCCGGATGCCCCCTCCGTAAATGATGATAAATCTCATAAATCCTATGCAAAGAAGGCGGGAATCGAGTGAAGTCTCCCGAGTCGGCGGGTGAGACCATGAACTCGTCATAAAAATGGCGAAGATCGGCGGCCGGTCAACCGCTTTGTATCTATAGGAGGGTCGGAGTCGACTCCCGATCGTCAATGAACGAGTGTTGGTGGAATAGTTCCACCTCTCACAAAAGGCCCGTAGCCGGGGTGTGTCGATATGATAATGAAACATCGACAAGAAAACCGAGTCATATATCCGGCTCGCTTTGAGCGAGTCCCTCCCGCGTGAGCACATACGGGTCCACTCTAGGCGATATCCATGGCACTCCAGGGAGTGATGAAGGAAGCGATGGTCCATCCGCGAGCCTCCCCGTCGATAATCTCCTTGCCCGGGAGATGTGTCAAAGGAGCCGTAGAGCAACGCCAGAGGGCCGAAGGGGCATGATGTCATGAGGGCGATCATCCCCGAAAAATAAACCGCGCCTCGCGGGTAGACGGGAGTCGCTCGGATGGGCGAGACGAGAGGAGTCCAATCGCTAGGATCCTCATAAAAGGAATGATAATGACTCGGGGCGACGCGGAATGGCGTCATGAGATAAAACTACAATACCCGAAGAAGAGAAGACGTCATGAGAAATGAAATGATGAATAATAAGGAATAATGCACCAAGACAAGCCTTTCGAGCGTTGAAGACTCGTCTTGGTGGGTGGCTCTTTGTTTACCCTTGAAAAGTTTCAAGGATGAATAAATGAATAAATAAAATAGATTGATGATTAATGATAAGTCATAAGAAAGGGGAGAAGAGAGAGCGGTGGAAAGATGGTCCACTTTGATCGGGAAAATCATTGCATAACCCCGAACAAATCCATTAGTCCCACAATGGAATGCGGGCATGAAGTGAAGAGTATAAATACCCCGCTATTCTCTATCCACTCGGCATGAGTGACACCCAAGAAGATCGAGGGAGAGAGGAGACCTCTTGGGTGTCACCATGTGATTATATCTTTTCGACAAGTGGGACCCACATGGCGGTCCCTTATGAGCGGCTCCGATGACATGGACTAGCTTTATTTTGTTAAGAAAGCTAACCAACCGGAACGAGAGGTTAAGCATTAATCCCACAATGAAATAATAGGGTGAATGACGAGGATATAAATACCCCACCACCTCTTACTCATTCGAGGTGGGCGACCTCGGGAGATTTAGGAGAGAAAAATCTCTTGATGGGTCGACCATTTGATTACATTTTATCGACAAGTGGGACCCACACTGGCGGTCCCTTGCAGATGAATCTAACAACATAGCCTATCGATGAGTCACCATGTGACCATTTTCAACGACAGTGGACCCACACCTCGGTGACTATTGAAGGAGTCGAAATTGAACCACTAAAGATCGCCTTTGGAGCTAACCCTAGAAAGGAGCTGAAGCAGTATAACCCCTATGCTACATGAAATGATGTCAATGCCAAGCTAGCATTTTGATGCAAATAGCCATGAGAAATTTCAAATGTGATTTTGCTTTCAAGGCTGACCTGGTGCCAAAGCTGCGAGCAACCACCTAACCATGCTTTGATTTGTGTCAATTACTGATAAGTAGTCAGTTCTTTGACCAAGTCACCCTCATGTTAAGGGATTGAAAGTCAATTTCACAAGACGATCAGTGCCAAAGTTGGGAGCAACCACACGATCAAGTCTAGATTTGTATTAATTGGCGATAAGTAGTCGGCATTTGATCAAATCAAGCCCTAATGAATATCAATATAAGTCTAATTGGTATTTAATTAGGGTGGTTTCTGCAAGAGGAGATAATTGGCGAGAGACACGGAGCTACAATTGAGATCGGGGATTAATTCATAAGGAATATTAGGGTTTTATGGACAAAAGAATTTTTAATTCAGAGAGGCAGGGGTAAAAATGGAATTAAAAATTACAGGGATGATCATCATGAATTTAGGGATTTTTGGTGAAATTTTCATGATTTTTGGATAAGTGGAGCTATTAAAATAAATTCGGGAAAATAAAGACGAGAATAAATGGATTAATCAAAGGTGAGATTCAATCGAGGGTTCATCCGGGTGCAACTTGGGGACGAGAGACACATCTGGGTGCAAGCGGGGATCCTAAGCACACCTACACCGAATCGGGGAAGAGAGAGGGTGTGACACGTGTCGACATCTCACTGGGCCACCTCGCGACACGTGTCGGCGCCCCATTGGTCCACTCGGCCATGTGGGCCCCACCACCATCTCGACGACATGTGGGCCCCACCGGCATGCCACGTGGCAAGATCGACGGGTCCACCTCATACTATCCTATGCCACATGGCACCACACCGCGCGATGGTCCATTACACTCCTCTGTGCCACGCGCGCAACCGACAGAGAGGCCGCCTCACTTTAACCTCGAAGCCACGTGGCACGGCCACATGAAGCCATCTCAACTCAGCTGTGCCACATGGCATTGTTCTAGCAGGCCACCTCACCATATTAATTATAGTCGATACACATGGCAACAGGCTATTGGACCAAGACTATACAGGTGGGCCCTATCATGTGCCATGTGTCACTCATAGAATTAATGCACAGTCAGCAAAATTAAACAAGGTGATTAATATAAACATTGCCAGATCAGATGAAGCAGCCAATAGAAACACGCCACATTAGCATGATTAATCCTAAATTGCTGACATGGCTACTCCTAAGCCCATTTATATCTGACAATGGGGCCCAATAGTCGAGAGATTCGGATAGAGCGCATAGTTAAGCCATGAACCAAGCCTATATAGCTATTCATTCGATTCAACGTAATTGAATTTAAAAGAAAGAGAGAGAGATAAACCTGGCGCATGAGCCTATGCCGCCGCTCCGTTTCTCTTACGCCCTTTGGATCACGTGTGCGTGCGCATCCAAGCTAGCGGAAGGGCCTTCTCCCTCCTCTTCTTCTCGCCATTGCCGATTCAACCGAAGCTTGCGCCTTCCGCTTCCCTTGACGCCTCACCATGATTGAAGATGATCGACGGATAGTGATGATTAGGCGACCGAATGATAGGTGCTATTGAATCAACGGATGAAAAGAAATGAACAAAGGATGAAATCGGTTTATTACAAAATTGAGTTGATAAGGAAAGGTGAATTAACACTGCGGAGATCAAATTGCACGGCAAGGTCGATCCTTTAGGGCAAGGCGACGCCAATGGAGGTGTATTGATGAGGCAATTTGAAGTATGAAGTGCTAATTGATCAAAAGAAGAAATCGGGGCGAGAAATGGGCTCGGTGAAATTGGAAATGGTGAATGAATGAAATGGCGTTAAGAGTGATCATGGAGTGTTTAAATAGTAAGTAATGACCTTGGGCCGCTTGTCAGTTGAGCTGCATCAGTAATTGGAGGAATGGAGTCAAACTAAATCGCGGCACGGTCAAAGAATAACAGAAAACGGTTATTGAAGTTCCACAACAAGCACGACTTGATCTCGACCATCCAAGCGAGTGTAAAGAAGGGTGGAGATGCATCCAGGCTGGCAATCCGACCCAGAGGCATTCAACCAATCATAATTGAGATTAGTCGGCCTAATTAGCCTATATAAACTGAAAATCCAGCAACAGTAAAGGGGAGAGATACATACATCCATTAGTAAAGCAATTGAGAGAGCATATACATTTACATATACACTAGCAGTCGCCAATTATAGAGAAGAAGAGGAATTACAAAGAGATTGATTGATTACTATTCAGATTGAGAGGTAACTGTTCATGCATTCAATTAGCAATTCTTTTTAATTTCTGTAAATGAATTTGGAGCTTTGATATAGCTAGTTAAACGATCAATTGATTTCTTTTTGTTCTTGCTCTTGTTCTTTAAGAATTTGTTCTATTCTTTTATATTTTCTTTTACTGCATTTTTTTTCTTTCTTTAAATAACCCTAATCAATAACAATTGTCTGAATCCGGTGAGCCACGGCCCATCAAAAGTGATTGGTGAGCCTTTAGGCCTGGATCGATCAAGAGAGCATCAAGAAATCATAATTCAATTCCTATTACACTTGTTTCTTTTGTGATTTTTCATTTTCTATTCAATCTCCTTGCTTGTATTTGCATAACAGATAGGAGATGATGATCTTCTGTCTCCTAGTCATGTCAATTGTATAATTTCGGTTGGGTGCATCGATTAATTCTTGTAATTACTCTAATTCGGCACAAATCAGTAGGTTATTGAAGTTGTAGAGATAATTCATCATCATCTTAGTGAGCCACTGGCCCCAACAACACTTGGGTGAGCCTTTAGGCCTAAGAAAAATGATTTGAATACAATAATACAATAATTGTCAAGAATGAATGGTATTGATCGATTAGTGTATAATCTGTAAGAATCATGCCTTAAACACTTCATAATACATTAGGTCACCGGCCCTAGCTAAAGCTGGGTGAGCCTTTTGGCACAGGAAGCACCGATCAAGGGTATAAGTCTAATGGGCATTCGAAGAAATTGAAGCGGTACCGATCGGCGTTGTACATTTCTCGACTGACAGTGCTTCAACATAGCTGCCAGTGGGAAAGATCACTCATAACCACTTCAAGTTATATCTACATATCAAGACGATGCCTAATGAACATGTAATCATCAATGATGTTGGCTGAATTCATCGAATTTAATAGAAATTTTGATTCGATGCTTGCTTCGACAAATACGCTTCAATTGGTACCGATACACAACCTCCACTACTCTAGGATGGATCTTCGATCGGATGCTTTGGAAAGATTCTACACACCAAGACGACGCTAGGGCATGGGTCGATCGGAGAAGGAGAGCTCGGTCGTCGGGAACGCCATTACACGCGAATCTCGATGCAACGGGAAGTCGAGAGGCGAAGAGATCTTCCGCACGATTCTTGAAGCGCTCGCTAATCTTGGAGAATCTTTAATGAATGAGATTTGGCGATAGTTCGAAAATTTAAACGGAAGAAGATCTGGGCCTTATACATATTAAACACGCATCTTAATTAAATCAAGCGGCCCAGATATGTTTAAACATTTGAATAATAACTCTGCACTAATCTGGGCCGTAGATCCATTAAACACCTATCTCAAACTAATCTGGCGGCCCAAATGAAAAAGAGAGTTAGAAAGATGCGCACTAATCTCAATATATATCTGACGGCCCAGATTAAGCCCATTAATTAAATAATAACAGAATAGTGATAATATGGAGTAAATAAATGATTTAAAAATGCTATTGAACTCCAAATTGACTCAAATTTGTTTCTAAAATTTTCTTATTTTTCATACTATTTTTCTATACAATAATATTCCAGTTTTAAAAATATAATCATGATAAAACAATTTAAAAGCAAAATATATTACATATATTGATATAGTTGACCTAGCTTTGACTTGTCATTTTAAATACTATAAAAATTCCAAAAATATAAATAAAAATCATAAATAATAACTAGATATATTTTAGTGATTTTTCAAGTGATTTTCCATGAAATAATAATGATGATAGTAATATACTATAATAAATAATGAGATTAGCTATATTCTTTGATAAATAAAAAATATAATAATAATAGATATTATATTGATATTTTCTGTAAAAAGAATAATAAAAATAAATAGCTCAAAATATATATAAATATAATACCATGGTGATAAATAGTAAAATACATTTTCTTTTATAATAAAGAATGATAATATAGTTTTATAACATGAATTGTATTTCTTTTATTTCTATACAAATATATACAATAAAATACTTTGGATAAATAAAAATGCAATAAAAATAATAGTTGTAATAAAAACATAATGAATTTCATCTCTTATGACTATTTTCAACTAATAATAAAAATCTTATACTTTTCCATAGATAATAAATAGAAATAATAAAAATAGATATAATGAATAGTATAATAAATAGGATAGAATATTAGTAATGATTTCTTTTTAGCCATTATAGATATTAAAAGTAAAACAAAAAAAAAAAATATAAAAAATAATAATAGTAAAAATAATATAGCTAACCACCTTTTAATTTTGTAAATGATTCTTACATAATGAATAGTATTTCAATATAATAGAATATAATAATAAATTCTATTACTTTGGCTATTATAAACATTTTAAAAATACAAATAAAAAAATAGCCATTTTATTTTCTATTATTTTTGTAAGTGATTTTCTACAAAATAAATAGAGTTTAGAAATAATAAAAATAAATTTCTACTATTTTAGCTATTATAAAAATTCCAAAAATATAAATGAAAATCTAGTTAAATAGCTAACCCCTTTTCCTATTATTTTTGTAAGTAATTTTTCTACATAGATAAATAGAGTTTAAGAAATAAAAATAATAATAATAAAAAATAATAATAGTAATAAGAATATAAATATAATAATAATAATAATAATAATAATAATAAATAAATGCATCTTTATAATAAAGAATGATAATGGAAGATATTATATAATAGACTTTGTGCATTTTAGAAATGAATAAATATGCTCACATAAGGAGTGTAGAGCCACATAAGAATAATTGCACACATGATATAACATTTAGAATGATTAGTCAAGACGAGAACATTTTAACGAGAGGATAAATAGGGTTGCAATGGCAATACGAGAAGATACGTTGAGACAAGAACATCTTGACGTGAGATGATTAAGGCTTTGATAGCAACATGAGAAGATACGTCAAGACAAGAACATTTTGACACTTGATAAAGAATAATAAGATACGTCGAGACAGGAACATCTTGACGTGAGATGAATAAGGCTACATGAGTGAATATGTCGAGACAAGAACATCTTGACGCTTAATGAAGAATAACCAGAGCTGCGATATTAACATGGAGATATATGTCGACTCTGAAGAAGAAGAACATTATGATGTCCTAGATAGGTGACATCTTAATGACTCGCTGCCATGAGCAAGTAACTCATGATTGAATACGCTCACACAAGGGGTGTAGGGCAACATAGTAATCTTGCACAAGTAATGCAACATGTAGAATGATTAGTCGAGACGAGAACGTCTTGACGCTCGCTGAAGAATGACCAAAGCTACGACATCAGCATGGAGAGATATGTCGCCTTTGAAGAAGAAGAACATTACGATGTCCGAGAGAAGTGACATCTTAATGACTCGGTGTCATGAACAAGTAATTCATGACCATTTGAGCTGGCAAGACTGAACTCATCCGTCGATAAGTTTGTCTCCTGGTTCATTTCCCGAGACTTTGTGAGATTGAATCGGTGCAGTAGGTAGATTCATCCACAAAACGTGAATGTGAACCGTTACGTAGGTAGGTTCCTTCACTTACACATGCCTCAATGTTGAACGGCCCAAGGTGCTTCGGGTTTGACATTGTGTGCAATTGTGTTTCCTAGGTTTATGAATCGGCTTAGTGCTTCGAATTCATGATCTAGAAGATCGGTGAGAAGAAATACGTGGGCCATATCCACCCTTCTCTGATTCACCAACCTCAAGATCAACCGGCTCAGCGCTTCGAGTTGTATTTTGTGTGATTGGTTGTTGACTAGTTAAGATTGAACCGATCTGTTTGTAGGTTTATCTTCTAGAACAACGGAGGTCGAGTCGTTACGTATGTAGACTCACCTCAAGCCCCCTCTAAAGAGATTAACACAGTGCCGGTCAGGTAAGGTTACATCTCGAGGTGGCATAGACTGAACCGATCTGTTTGTAGGTTCGTCTTCCATAGGACAAAACCGATCTGTTTGTAGGTTTGTCTTCCAATAGATTGAACCGATCTGTCTGTAGGTTCATCTTCCGTAGATCCCTTTTCATGAAATTAGACGACCACTTGACCATCTTTTAACTATACTATTTGCTTCTCTCTTTCAAAGATCCAGAGGTGCCTCGAGGTTCGTAGCCCAGGGTAATTAACGGTGGGGGCTTGCGCCCATCGGAATCTACAAGAACTCACAATCACTAAAAACCCCCGAATGTGCATCCAAATAATCTCTAAACGACGAGAATCGGCCGACACCCGGCAGATGCACGCTCGGGAGGGATCTCCGTGTCCTTCTTCCGTAACCCATCGCCCGGCGGCGGTGCGGAGCGCGCGAAAAAGGGTCGCACATAGATCTTCGATCAGGTAACACCATTGCACTCCGCTCATCGAGACGACGCTAAGGCCGCCGGCTGATCATTAATCGGAGTTCTCAATCACCGGAAACCACCACCTAGCACGAATCCTGATGATGAGATAAGTCAGAAGCTTAGCAGGATTATCTCGCACGAATACTAAAGCACCTACTAATCTTGAAGATTCTTTAATGGGTGAGATCCATCAAGAGTTCGGAAATTTAAACGGGGAAGGATCTGGGACGTAGATCCATTAAGCACGTATCTCAAGCGAATCTGCGGCCCAAATAAGAATAGAGTTGAATAAAAGATAGGCGCTAATCTTGGTATAGATCTCGGCGGCCCATATTAAGTCCATTAATTAAATAATAACGAATAGTAATAGCATATAGTAAATAAATGATTTAAAAATGTTCCTGAACTCCAAATTGACTCAAATTTGTTTCTAAAATTTTCTTATTTTTCATACTATTTTTCTATGCAATAATATTCTAGTTTTAAAAATATAATCATGATAAAACAATTTAAAAGCAAAAGACATTACCTATATTGATATGTTGACCTAGCTTTGACTTGTCATTTTAAATACTATAAAAATTCCAAAAATACAAATAAAAATCATAAATAATAACTAGATATATTTTAGTGATTTTTCAAATGATTTTCCATGAAATAATAATGATGATAGTAATATACTATAATAAGTAATGAGATTAGCTATATTCTTTGATAAATAAAAAATATATATAAAATATATAATAATAATAGATATTATATTTTCTGTAAAAAGAATAATAAAAATAAATAGCACAAAATATACAAAATATACTACTATGGTAATAAATAGTAAAATACATTTTCTTTTATAATAAAGAATGATAATATAGTTTTATAATATGAATTGTATTTCTTTTGTTATTTCTATACAAATATACAATAAAATACTTTTGATGAATAAAATGTAATAAAAATAATAGTTGTAATAAAAACATAATGAATTTCATCTCTTATGACTATTTTCAACTAATAATAAAAATCTTATACTTTTCTATAGATAATAAATAGAAATAATAAAAATAGATATAATGAATAGTATAATAAATAGGATAGAATATTAGTAATGATTTCTTTTTAGCTATTATAGATATTAAGAATAAAACAAAAAATAAAAAAAATGATAATAGTAAAATAGTATAGCTAACCATCTTTTAATTTTGTAAATAATTCTTACATAATGAATAGTATTTCAATATAATAGAATATAATAATAAAATTCTATTACTTTGGCTATTATAAACATTTTAAAAAAAAAATACAAATAAAAATCATAGCCATTTTATTTTTTTATTATTTTTGTAAGTGATTTTCTACAGAATAAATAGAGTTTAGAAATAATAAAAATAAAATTTTACTACTTTAGCTATTATAAAAATCCCAAAAATATAAATGAAACTCTAATTAATAGCTACCCCTTTTCCTATTATTTTTGTAAATAATTTTCTACATAGATAAATAGAGTTTAAGAAATAAAAATAATAATAATAAAAAATAATAATAGTAATAAGAATATAATAATAATAATAATAATAATAATAAATAAATACATCTTCATAATAAAAATAATAATGGAAGATATTATATAATAAACTTTGTGCATTTTAGAAATAAATAAATATGCTCACATAAGGAGTGTAGAGCCACATATGAATATTTGCACACATGATATAACATTTAGAATGATTAGTCAAGACGAGAACATCTTGACGTAGGATGATTTAGGCCTTGATAGCAATATGAATAAGATACGTTGAGACAAGAACATCTTGACGTAGGATGATTTAGGCCTTGATAGCAATATGAATAAGATACGTTGAGACAAGAACATCTTGACGTGAGATGATTAAGGCTTTAATAACAATACGAGAAGATATGTCGAGACAAGAACATCTTGACACTTGATAAAGAATAATAAGATACGTTGAAACAAGAACATCTTGACGTAGAATGAATAAGGCTTTGATAGCAACATGAGTGAATATGTCGAGACAAGAACATCTTGACGTTTGATGAAGAATAACCAGAGCTACGATACTAACATGGAAATATATGTCGACTCTGAAGAAGAAGAACATTATGATGTCCTAGATAGGTGACATCTTAATGACTCGCTGCCATGAGCAAGTAACTCATGATTGAATACGCTCACACAAGGGGTGTAGGGCAACATAGTAATTTTGCACAAGTAACGCAACATGTAGAATGATTAGTCGAGACGAGAACGTCTTGACGTTCACTGAAGAATGACCAAAGCTACGACATCGGCATGGAGAGATATGTCGACTTTGAAGAAGAAGAACATTACGATGTCCGAGAGAAGTGACATCTTTATGACTCGGTGTCATGAACAAGTAATTCATGACCATTTGAGTGCCGGCAAGACCGAACTCATCCGTCGATAAGTTCGTCTCCCGGTTCATTTCCCGAGACTTGTGAGATTGAATCGGTCCGTAGGTAGATTCATCCACAAAACGGTGAATGTGAACCGTTACGTAGGTAGGTTCCTTCACTAACACATGCCTCAATGTTGAACGCTCGGCGCTTCGGGTTTGACATTGTGTGCAATTGTGTTTCCTAGGTTTATGAATCGGCTTAGTGCTTCGAATTCATGATCTAGAAGATCGGTGAGAAGAAATACGTGGGCCATATCCACCCTTCTCCCGATTCACCAACCTCAAGATCAACCGCTCGGCGCTTCGAGTTGTATTTTGTGTGATTGGTTGTTGACTAGTTAAGATTGAACCGATCTGTTTGTAGGTTTATCTTCTAGATTAACGGAGGTCGAGTCGATCGTATGTAGACTCACCTCAAGCCCTCTAAAGAGATTAACCCGTCTCGTAGGTAAGGTTACATCTCGAGGTGGCATAGACCGAACCGATCTGTTTGTAGGTTCGTCTTCCATAGACAAAACCGATCTGTTTGTAGGTTTGTCTTCCATAGATTGAACTGATCTGTTTGTAGGTTCATCTTCCGTAGACCCTTTTCATGAAATTAGACGACCACTTGACCATCTTTTAACTATACTATTTGCTTCTCTCTTTCAAAGATCCAGAGGTGCCTCGAGGTTCGTAGCCCGGGGTAATTAACGGTGGGGGCTTGCGCCCCGGAATCTACAAGAACTCACAATCACTAAAAACCCCCGAATGTGCATCCAAATAATCTCTAAACGGCGACCCGGCCGACACCCAGCAGATGCACGCTCGGGAGGGATCTCCGTGTCCTTCTTCCGCAACCCATCGCCCAGCGGCGGTGCGGAGCGCGCGAAAAAGGGTCGCACAGGATCTGGCACGCCCGGTGGGACCTAGATTCTCCTCTTATCTCTGAAAGAGAGAGGCAAATGGAATAGTTAAGAGATACAAGTGGTCTTCTATGCGCTAAAAATGACTAATGATTTTCAAGTATTTTTGTTTTGCAGGAAATGGCATACTTTGGAAACTTCAACCTCGCTCCCTACACCGTCATGCCTGCACAAAGCCCAGAGGGCAAACTATTCATGTTCTTTGGGACCATCCCACAAGAACTGACTGTCTATGGCCCAGCTCCAGTGGCCGCCTTCACTCCCGCAACCGTCCAGATCTTCATTCCGGACGAGGAGGAAGAATCAATTACCCTGACTCCCAAGGGGATCTCAAACAATGTCATGGCCTCTCCTACTACCTCCCCAAAGAGGAGAAGGCGACTGTCTAAGAAGACAGCCCCAAAGGTCGCAGCCCAAACTGCCCGTAACTCTCAAGCGTCCAGGAAGAGGGCCCTGGATGCATACCAAAACCAGCTGGTGGCTAGGCCAGCTATCCCGGTCTCCAACAAATTTACAGCCCTCCGCATAGTGGCCAAGAACTCAACCACGAGCCGGCTCGCCGGTGCATGGGAGGTGCCTAAGCCTACACCTCGCCCAACTCAAAGGCCTCAGCGCCGCCAGGACAAGTCTCAAACCCCTGCAGAAGCCATCTATAAGGCTCACAGGGCCCTCAAACAGAGGAAGAGCGTCAAGAACGCTAGGTCGAGACGATACGTCTCCCGCTCCGATCAATCTCAAGACATGGCTCGGCCGCAAGCCATTGTCTCCACTCCACACCCGAGAAGGTTCACACCAAAGGCAACACCTAGTACCCAGCAGGTGTGGGTCCCAAAGGGTTCTCAGCCAATAAAATCCCAGTCTCAAGCCCAACCCAGCGAGGCCGGCAACTCGAATGCTCCGCCCGAGAGTGTATTCAGCCGCCTAGGTCAGAAAAGTGTATTCAGACGGTTAGGCTCGAGAATACCACTCAATAACTTGAAAATAACTGCACCTGACCAAACGAAGAAGAAGAAAAGAACCGCTGATCAACTAAGAAAACGGGTATTACGGTATGCGTATGTGGGCAACACGCTGTACCGTAGGTCTTATGACCAGTTATGGCTGAGATGTGTATCAGGGCCTGAAGCCGAGCAGGTTATGAAAGAAATTCATTCTGGGCTATGTGGAGCACACCAGTCTGGGCCAAAAATGAAGTTAAAGATCAAGCGAATGGGGTATTATTGGCCCGAATGGTGGGCGATTGTGAAGAGCACGCAAGGAAGTGCGCATGTGCCAGATACACGGCCCTTTTATACATCAAGCGCCAAACCCGTTGCACCCCACAGTAGCATCCTGGCCATTTAATATGTGGGGCACAGACATAGTAGGACCCATAGACCCCCCTACATCAAGAGGTCACCGGTTCATCCTGGCGGCGACAGATTACTTTACGAAATGGGCTGAAGCCGTTCCGCTTAAAGAAGTTAAAGCGTCCGATGTGGTTAAGTTCTTCAAGACGCACATCCTCTACCGATTCGGTACCCCGCAACGAATAATATCTGATAATGGAACGGCCTTCAAGAGCTCCAAAGTCTATGCCCTGGCGGAGCAATTTAACATTGATTGGAGATTCTCGTCCATTTATAATCCGAGAGCCAACGGCCTGGCCGAAGCCTTTAACAAAACCCTAATCAATATCATGAAGAAGACCGTGGACGGCAACCAACGAGACTGGGATAATCGTCTACAGGAGGCATTATGGGCTTATCGGACCACATACCGAACGCCTACGCAAGCTACCCCGTATTCTCTGGCTTTTGGGGTTGAAGCCGTTCTCCCTCTTGAGGTGGAACTACCGTCATTGCGGGTGGCTATGCAAAATGATATGACCATGGACGAATGCCAACAACTTAGGCTGGACGAGTTGGATGCCATGGACGAGAAGAGACTGATAGCCCAGCAGAACCTTGAAATATATCAGGCAAAAATGGCAAGGGCATATGATAAGATGGCGCGAGTCAGGGCATTTCAACAAGGGGAGCTTGTTCTTGTCCTCAGAGGCCGATCATTGGCCGGCACATCGGCCCGAAATTCTCTCCGAATTGGGAAGGGCCATATGTAATTGAGAAGGTATACGGGGGCGGCGCATACCAACTCATAGACCATGAAGGTGAAAGACCCATGCCACCAATTAACGGGCGATATCTGAAGAAGTACTACACATAGCCCGAAGCGGGGCCAATCGAGTAGTATCTATTGTAAATAAATAAGGAGGGAATAAGTGTTCGTTTACACACACGTGCACGAAACACAAACCCATGTCTAACCTCCACTTTTGCATAAAATCCCAAAAACCTTATTTTTGCATCTGTAAATAGAATGCATCCAAAAATCCAAAACCACACAAACACGTATAGCCCTATAAAAATAAAAAAAAATATATAGAATAAGAGAATTCAAAGCCAAAACCACGCAAGAATGTAAGGCGAGAGCCTTGGTGTTTGGGCTCATAATACAAATACCACTGGGTTTGTCCATTTGATACAGAATAAACACAAAAATGGGCAGGGTTTGCAGTTTGTCCCTCAAACCATCTGTTGCCCAATGACGAAAGTTGCTCATATTGGTCGCCCGCGGCGCAAGCCAAGGGATAGGTCGAGCAAATTGGTGGCTAGTAAATAGTCGCTTACGAGGGCATATAAATAAATAACTCTCGTACTATTAGTAACATGTATCATTAATAACCAAAAATCGCCTTCTTCTAATAAAATAAAAGGATATATATGTAAAACAATAAAAACCTATTTTCCTACTCATAATAAAAATAAATAATAATAAAAAAAATAATAATAATAAAACCTTTTCAATAAGGGGTTGCCACCTTTGTCCCCGACACCATGAGTGTTATACAAAGCCAGGTTGGGTGCATTCATCCGTAAAAGCACCACACGCCCGAAGAGATGGTGTGTCATAATCCCACGACATATCATGGAGGGGTCAGATTAAGGGTTTACGCTTGTATCCGACATTTCATGTTAAACAAAGCGGCTCGCTTAAAGAAGTGACTCAGGTCATGGAGAGCGGACCTACCCGATGAAAGCCTGTCTCGCAGGGATGCGTGATGGATGTTTGAGGGTAGCTAAAATATAAAAAACTAGGTTGGGTACATTCATCCGCAAAAGTACCACACGCCCAAGGAGGTGGTCTGTTTCTAATCCCAAAATAGATCATGGAGGGGTCAGATTAAGGGTTTACGCTTTTACCCGACATTCAGTGTCAAATAAAGTAATTCGCTTAAAGAAGTGACTCAGGTCATGGAGAGCGGACCTACCCGATGAAAGCCTGTCTCGTAGGGATGCGTGATGGATGTTTGAGGGTAGTACCCCCACAAAACAAATTGAGTGGAGATGAGTGAATGTGAGTTTCCACTTCTGCACGCAACGGTGCACAAATGAGGGGAGAGTGGGTGAGCTTCCACAAATAAATGTCAATTAAATATATAAGGAGCATCCACAAAATGGTGTTATCAATTGCATCCATAATCCAATTGATACTGGTAAGTTTATCCATCAGTAATAAAGGGATAAACGGGTTTATTCTGTACCGGCCTAGAGGTCAATACGGACGGAGTTCGGTATCAAGTAAAATACCACGGTTACTTGAGTTTCGTATTGCCATAAATAAAGAGAAATGATGTATAGAATCAATGTAATAGGATGTTGTAAGATTTTCCTTTTATTATGATTAGACGCTGCGAAGCAGTTGTAATAGGGCGCTTTTGCAAATAAGATTGGAGGTGCATAGCATGAAATCAATAAAATACTTCCTCGCGCTGCAGAGGAAGCGATGAAAGGATAATAATAGAAGTAAGCATCATCCACAACAAGAGATCAAAATGATAAATGTCAATGCATCCTATATCAAGTATAGCAAAAGAAAAGGAGAAAGAAAAAAATGAAAGTGCAGTCTATGGGCCCAAAAAGCGGGACTCCAACTCTAATAGCACAGTACTAATAGTCTCTAAATGAGTATGGAGGGAGTGCCTATCCTCCTCCGAAGCTGCCTCGAAGTCCAAGAACTGAGCAAAGGCACTATCTCGGGCGCTCGAATGAATCTGCAACTCCGGAAGACGTCCCGCTAGATGTCGGGAGAAGCCCTCCATCGATGATCTATGGTCCTCTAGCTCCTGCACGAGCAGTCGAGCGGGCCCACCACTAACTCCCATGGAGCGGAGAGTGGCACAAGAAGAGAGCCGCTGAAGATAGCGAAGTCGAGCGGCCTCCAAATGCCTGCGTAGCTCATGAATCTCCAACTCGTGCTGGTATACGAGAGAGCTCGCATCCTGGTAAGCCCTGAGCAGCTCCTCACACCTCCTGGAAATGGAAGTGCTCTCGAGACGAGGTGCAATGAGTAGAGCTGGCGCGATGGTATCCCGCATCAGCCTATACCAATCGAAAGAGAATCCACTGGGCAGAGAGTCCAGGATGTCGAAATCTAGTGGATAGCCCCCGAAGAAGGTATCTCGGAGTGCATCCGCCGCCGCGCGCCAAGGCGAGCGAGCGCACATCCCTCGATGAAACATCTGCAAGTAAAATAAATGGGTTAGACAAATTGTTATAACCAAAGAAGAAATAGAAGGAAGGGAAGATCTAACCTATCGCCTCGTCGCCCGAGACAAAGGGATCGAATCGGGGGCGGGGATGTCGGTCGCCTCGGGAGGACCGCGCAGGTGTACCGAGACCGCTACAAAATAAAATGGAAAGCATAAACACATGAAAAATAAAATACGGGTAAATGATAAAGGAAATATAAGGTACGGGAGAAGCATGAGGCTCGGCGAGACCCTCGCTAGCCGGAAACCCCGTCTCTGGGCTGTGGAATAGCTGCTCCACCAGCCAACTCTCATCCAACTCTGAGTCGTAATCGACTGCAACCCGCTCAGTCGAGACTCTGCCATCTGTGGCCATGAGAGGCTGCCCGTCGGGAGATGAAGAAGCATGAGATGGCCCTCCCTCGATCAGTAATGGCTCGTCGCCTGCGGGCTCGACAGCCAATGGACTCCCCTGCTCTAAAGAAGCCTCCTCTGATCGTACAAGAGTGAGCACTGGTCCCAGAACCACATCAAATGAGTCACCGTCTCCAGTGGGTACCAGCAAGATCGACGGAGAAGCGGGGCCGTCATGAAAGAAAGGCTCCGAGCGGTGTGGAGATGCCATGTCATCGGCCTCAGGGTCTGTAAAATCTACATGTAAGAATGAAAATACTAGTGCATGCTGGCAACTAGGTATTAAATGAAGCACACGAACCTGCAACGGCAAGGTCGGTGCAAAACCCTGGAATAGCAGTGCTCGCAGGCGCCGATAGATCTGCTATGATGTCGTCTCGGGTAGCCTCCACAGGAGATGTCCCACGAGCTGAAAAATAAACCCTAATCCAGAGATGTAAATGAAGTGCGCCCGAATAAGGATAGGCGAGTTAGTAAAGAAAATTACCCGGAGTGGGAGAGGGAAAAGAAGATGGAGAAGACGGCTGAGAGGCGCCGTCTCGATCCCTCCCCATGGTAGCTGGAGCCAGTGGCTCGACATGTGGCTGAGAATGAACGCCAACTACTCGTGGGCGAGGGACCGAGAACCCAGGCTCCGCGTGGTCATACTCGTAAGCCAACTCGAATCAAAAGAGAATTGGTCGAAATGAGATAGGGCTTATCAAAAGAAAATAACCTAAAGGGATAATGAAGTGTACAGCAAGAATGGTCCTAACAGGAACACGAGAAAATCGGTGTCTAAACCCGAAAGTCGACAGCTCGCGCAAGGGGGGGAAAGGGCTGCGATCACGCGAAACGGTGCCATCTAATAGAGGCTGGCCATCTCGCGGACATGTACTCCGGACGACCACCGGAGGAGTATACGACTGGTAAGAGCGAATGGTCTCATAATACCACTGCTGATAACGCCTCGTGAAGGTGGAAGTCCTAGAGGTGGATACCATCTGATAGCGAGTGCCCGTGCCCAGTCGGAAGAGGTGAGTGTAGCACCATCCGATACCCTCCAAATCAGCCGCCAATGATGTAGGGCGGAGAAGAGGCGCCGGAATATCCTGATCCAAGCCAAACTGATGTGCGCATCGATGTGGCGAATAGGGCTCAATGAACATATGATCGCCCAATCTGAGAGGAAGAAAGCCCTGACGAATACTGATCAGGTACTCCAAATCGATAGGCCTGGCTCGAATGCTAGAAGAGTCAGAAGAGGGAACCCTGCTGTCAATCACCATCCTGTCAGCAATCCTAGCTGCCCCACGGGCCACCGATCTATCTCGAGAAAAGCGCAGATGGTCTCGACTCTGAAGAATCTATACCGAGCGACCTCGAGTCAATGAAGCCGGGCTGCACCCCGCCTAAGTCACTCAATAAGGGTAGACGATCTCGTAGCGTGACCGCCATGCGGGATCATATGAGCGGACCAATGTAAATGGAGCCATCCGCTAATCAGATGCCACGGGATCAGCTCCTGGCACTGTGAAGGACTACGAGATGAAGTCAGACCGCGAAGGCATCTGTAAATGTTGGCCAGTACAGGCACGGCCAAAGAAATCCTGTCGCCACGCGCGATCAGGCTCGCCATAATGAACACCGAAGGCCGAATGGTGTATGCGGGGGAGCTAGGTAATAAGAAATAGCAGATCCACCAAGAAATGAAGGCAGTCAAATAAGTCTCCCGATCCACGTCATGTGAACACAGGGTATCCTGAGATGGGATAGGGCCGTCATGATGAATCTCGAGCCGACCTGTACCAAATGGATCTCTGGTGGAAGCCAAACCCGTAGGGCGAGTATGGACCCGATCGGTGAAATAGGTGATCCAATGTCTGAACGGAACTCCGGGATGCCCCCTCCGTAAATGATGATAAATCTCATAAATCCTATGCAAAGAAGGTGGAAATCGAGTGAAGTCTCCCAAGTCAGCGGGTGAGATCATGAACTCGTCATAGAAATGGCCAAAGATCGGCAGCCCGGTCAACTGCTGTATCTCTAGGAGGGTCGGAGTCAGCTCCCGATCGTCAATAAACAGAGTGTTGGTGGAATAGTTCCACCGCTCGTAAAAGGCCCGTAGCCAGGGTGTGTCGATATGATAATGAAACATCGACAAGAAAACTGAGTCATATATCCCGGCTCGCCTGAGCAGAGTCCCCTCCCGCATGAGCACATACCGGGTCCACTCTAGCTGATATCCATGGCACTCCAAGGGAGTGATGAAGGGAGCAGTGGTCCATCTGTGAGCCTCCCCGTCGATAATCTCCTTGCCTAGGAGATGTGTCAAAGGAGCCGTAGAGGCAACGCCTAGAGGCTGAAGGGGCATGATGTCATGAGGCTGATCATCCCTGAAGAATAAACCGCCGCCTCGCGGGTAGACATGAGTCGCTCGGATGGCCGAGACGAGAGGAGTCCAATCGCTAGGATCCTCATAAAAAGAATGATAATGACCCAAGGGGCGACGCGAATGGCGTCATGAGATGAAACTACAATACCCGAAGAAGAGAAGACGTCATGAGAAATGAAGTGATGAATAATAAGGAATAATGCACCAAGACAAGCCTTTCGAGCGTTCAAGACTCGTCTTGGTGGGTGGCTCTTTGTTTACCCTTGAAAAATTTCAAGGATGAGTAAATGAATAAATGAAAATAAATTGATGATTAATGACAAATCATAAGAAGAGGGAAGGAGAAAAGCAATGAAAAGATGGCCCACCGATCGAAGAGGTCATTGCTTAACCCCGGAATGAATTCATTAGTCCCACAATGGAATCTTTGGGCATGAAGTGAAGAGTATAAATACCCCACCACCTCCTACTCATTCGAGGTGGGCGACCTCTGGAGATTTAGGAGAGAGAAAATCTCCGATGGGTCGACCATTTGATTACATTTTCTCGACAAGTGGGACCCACTGGCGGGTCCCTTGTAGATGAATCTAACAACATAGCCTATCGATGAGTCACCCATGTGACCATTTTTCACCGACAGTGGACCCCACCCTCGGTGACTGCTATAGGGACCGAGTTGAACCACAGAAATCGCCTTTGGAGCTAACCCTAGAAAGGAGTGACGATATAATCCCTATGCTACATGAAATGATGTCAATGCCAAGCTAGCATTTTGATGCAACTAGTCATGAGAAATTTCAAATGTGATTTTGCTTTCAAGGCCGACACTGGTGCCAAAGCTGCGAGCAACCACCTAACCATGCTTTGATTTGTGTCAATTCGATAAGTAGTCGGTTCTTTGACCAAGTCACCCTCATGTTAAGGGATTGAAAGTCAATTTCATAAGGCTGATCGAGTGCCAAAGGCGGGAGCAACCACTTTGATCAAGTCTAGATTTGTATTAATTGGCGATAAGTAGTCGGCATTTGATCAAATCAAGCCCTAATGAATATCAATATAAGTCTAATTGGTATTTAGTTAGGGTGGTTTCTGCAGGAGGAAGATAATTGGCGAGAGACATTGAGCTACAATTAAGATCGGGATTAATTCATAAGGAATAATAGGGTTTTATGGATAAAAGAATTTTTAATCCAGAGAAGCAAGGGCAAAAATGGAATTAAAAATTACAGAGATGATCATCATGATTTTAGGGATTTTTGGTGAAATTTTCATGATTTTTGGATAAGTGGAGCTATTAAAATAAATTCAGGGAAAATAAAGGCAGAGTAAATGAATTAATCAAGGGCTGAGATTTGATCGGAGCGATTACGGGTGCAAGTTGGGGATAACGACGGCTACGGGTACAAGCGGGTGCAGGAAACACGAAGGAATAAAATAAGAGAAGAGAGAGGGTGTGCCACGTGTCGGCGTCTCACTGGGCCACCTCATGCCACGTGTCGGCACCCATTGGTCCACCTCGGCCATGTGGGCCCCACCACAGGTATGAGTCAGCGACGGTGGGCCCCACCTCGGTGCCACGTGGCGGACGGTCGGTGGGCCACCTCACCACCCTAGTGCCACATGGCTTTACACCACGAGCCACTTCACCCTCCCGGTGCCACGGCGACACCATAGCATCACACTTCAACACCCCAGTGCCATATGGCAGCTGACCATTGGTGCCACACACCGGGAACTAAGCCACATGGCACTACACTACAGGGCCACCTCAGCATAGATTAATACTATAACCAGATGATTAATGGATTGATTAGACAAGTGGACCTATCAGAGTGTGCCAAGTCAGATCAATTAGATCTAAGCAAGGGATTAACCAATCCATAACTGGACTAATGGGCCGAGACTCAGATGCTTACACATGGGGCCCATATGTCAGGTCTATGAGAGTATAGCACACACTAGCAGACATACACCATGTCTATACACATCCACGATCGAAATTTAAATCGAACAAAGAACAAGGTGTGTACACGGTCCATGCGTCTCCTCTCTCGATCGCCGCTTGCTTGCTTGATGCATCGGTTCACAAACGCCGAGCGCATCCGACCCTCCTTCATCCCGACTTCTTCTCCCTCTCTTCCTCTTTCTTCCGCCCGAGATCAATGGAGGCGCCATTGTTGGAGGCGAGTGCTACACGATCTTTTGCTTCAATTCCTTTTCACAGAGCCTCTAATCACTCACACGATATTATTCAAGCAATTAGTTGAGAAAATTAGCGAGAAGAAGAGAGAAAATCGACGAAGGAGGTGATCGGCTTAAAAATGGAAATCACCTTTGTAAATGCTTATAAGTTCAATTGATCACGTAAGCTCACTTCTTTTACACACACGATGCTAAGGCAAGCATAAAGGTGACCCTTGGGAGCTTCTAATGCGATGTTCCACCGATTCACAAACCGGCCATGGGCATGGGTGCTTGAATTTGGTGGTATGGTGCTCAATTGCCTAGGCAGGGATGCTAGATCGACTCCGGGGGTGAGGAGAGATTGGGCAAGCTTTGTCAATTGGAAGGGTAGATGAAAGAAAGGTGATGGTTGAATAGATAGGCCGAGTATGGAGCTTGGGTGAAGAAAGGAGCTTTCAGTTGATCAATTGAGATTAAAAAGCATTTGGAGATTATATAGGGAGCATACTGAGAGTGATCAAGTGCTTAGAATGTTCTAGAAGGCTCGGAAACATGGGAGACCCGATTGATAAGGGTGAGTGGCAAAAGAGTAAAAAATAATAAGAATATAACTAACTCTCTAACACTCAAATACACGGTTGGCTTAACAACAGACGGTGAAAGGAAGCACAAAGAGATCTTGGCCCTTGAGTGAAATGTAATGAAAGGTGGAGATCAATTACAAGGAGTAATCCGGCCACTAATCAACCCACCAATCACAATTGAGCTCCTAATCTATATAAACCCCGTTTACGGCCATTGAAAGGAGAGTAGAGAAGATAGCGATGAGAGAGCGGCATTGAAAAGCAAAGAGAGAGAGAGAGAAACGATTTGAGAGATAGAAAAGCAATAGTTGTGAAGAAAAAGGAAATTAAGTTCCTTTTCCAAGTCAGAATCTTGATTCAACTGCTAGATCATTTTAAGAAGCATCGAAATCAGGTAGTCATTATCAATTGAGTGTAATATCTTAAGGGAATTAGTGTAATACTGAAATAGCATTTGAATTTCTAATTTTTCTGATTTTCTGATTTCATTTCTTTTCTACTTGATTGCCTTTCTTTTCTCTTCATTCTCTTGATCATTTCTTGATACTAATCACAATGTGAGTACACTTGGAATACAATGTGACTCGGTTGAAGGGTTTTTGTAACCCTCCCGAGTATTATTCAAGGGATATCCTAGAGGTAATTGCAATTAAGATTAGTTGAAGGGTTTGTGTAACCCTCCTAGCCTTGTTGCAAGCTTAATAGCTCAGCTGAGATGCAATTAAGTGAGATTCACAGTTGAATTAATGGAAATTCAATTCATACACAATCTCGCATATCTCTCTCTCCACAGTAGCATGCAATTCCTTGTAAATTCATATTGAAATCATAAAGAATGTTAAGTGATGTTGTACAGAGGGAGATAGATGCATGAGAAACATGCATACAGCTGTGGCAACTAAGATTGCAATTTAGGTCTGCGATTATTGCTTTGAATTTTACCAACTCTTTTTTGAATTTTTGTTATAATTCAAGTGATCACTCGATGAGTATGTCAATTACTTCAAGACGATGAAATACGGTGTAAGAATCACAAGAATTAACGTTTAATTTGATCAAGAAATCAGCTTGATTCATCTCGGTACCGGATTACATAACTGTACCAAATCGGTACAGTCATTCCCTATCACCCGCCGTATAGATCTTCGATCAGGTAACACCATTGCACTCCGCTCATCGAGACGACGCTAAGGCCGCCGGCTGATCATTAATCGGAGTTCTCAATCACCGGAAACCACCACCTAGCACGAATCCTGATGATGAGATAAGTCAGAAGCTTAGCAGGATTATCTCGCACGAATACTAAAGCACCTACTAATCTTGAAGATTCTTTAATGGGTGAGATCCATCAAGAGTTCGGAAATTTAAACGGGGAAGGATCTGGGCCGTAGATCCATTAAGCACGTATCTCAAGCGAATCTGGCGGCCCAAATAAGAATAGAGTTGAATAAAAGATAGGCGCTAATCTTGGTATAGATCTGGCGGCCCATATTAAGTCCATTAATTAAATAATAACAGAATAGTAATAGCATATAGTAAATAAATGATTTAAAAATGTTCCTGAACTCCAAATTGACTCAAATTTGTTTCTAAAATTTTCTTATTTTTCATACTATTTTTCTATGCAATAATATTCTAGTTTTAAAAATATAATCATGATAAAACAATTTAAAAGCAAAAGACATTACCTATATTGATATGTTGACCTAGCTTTGACTTGTCATTTTAAATACTATAAAAATTCCAAAAATACAAATAAAAATCATAAATAATAACTAGATATATTTTAGTGATTTTTCAAATGATTTTCCATGAAATAATAATGATGATAGTAATATACTATAATAAGTAATGAGATTAGCTATATTCTTTGATAAATAAAAAATATATATAAAATATATAATAATAATAGATATTATATTTTCTGTAAAAAGAATAATAAAAATAAATAGCACAAAATATACAAAATATACTACTATGGTAATAAATAGTAAAATACATTTTCTTTTATAATAAAGAATGATAATATAGTTTTATAATATGAATTGTATTTCTTTTGTTATTTCTATACAAATATACAATAAAATACTTTTGATGAATAAAATGTAATAAAAATAATAGTTGTAATAAAAACATAATGAATTTCATCTCTTATGACTATTTTCAACTAATAATAAAAATCTTATACTTTTCTATAGATAATAAATAGAAATAATAAAAATAGATATAATGAATAGTATAATAAATAGGATAGAATATTAGTAATGATTTCTTTTTAGCTATTATAGATATTAAGAATAAAACAAAAAATAAAAAAAATGATAATAGTAAAATAGTATAGCTAACCATCTTTTAATTTTGTAAATAATTCTTACATAATGAATAGTATTTCAATATAATAGAATATAATAATAAAATTCTATTACTTTGGCTATTATAAACATTTTAAAAAAAAAATACAAATAAAAATCATAGCCATTTTATTTTTTTATTATTTTTGTAAGTGATTTTCTACAGAATAAATAGAGTTTAGAAATAATAAAAATAAAATTTTACTACTTTAGCTATTATAAAAATCCCAAAAATATAAATGAAACTCTAATTAATAGCTACCCCTTTTCCTATTATTTTTGTAAATAATTTTCTACATAGATAAATAGAGTTTAAGAAATAAAAATAATAATAATAAAAAATAATAATAGTAATAAGAATATAATAATAATAATAATAATAATAATAATAATAATAAATAAATGCATCTTCATAATAAAAATAATAATGGAAGATATTATATAATAAACTTTGTGCATTTTAGAAATAAATAAATATGCTCACATAAGGAGTGTAGAGCCACATATGAATATTTGCACACATGATATAACATTTAGAATGATTAGTCAAGACGAGAACATCTTGACGTAGGATGATTTAGGCCTTGATAGCAATATGAATAAGATACGTTGAGACAAGAACATCTTGACGTAGGATGATTTAGGCCTTGATAGCAATATGAATAAGATACGTTGAGACAAGAACATCTTGACGTGAGATGATTAAGGCTTTAATAACAATACGAGAAGATATGTCGAGACAAGAACATCTTGACACTTGATAAAGAATAATAAGATACGTTGAAACAAGAACATCTTGACGTAGAATGAATAAGGCTTTGATAGCAACATGAGTGAATATGTCGAGACAAGAACATCTTGACGTTTGATGAAGAATAACCAGAGCTACGATACTAACATGGAAATATATGTCGACTCTGAAGAAGAAGAACATTATGATGTCCTAGATAGGTGACATCTTAATGACTCGCTGCCATGAGCAAGTAACTCATGATTGAATACGCTCACACAAGGGGTGTAGGGCAACATAGTAATTTTGCACAAGTAACGCAACATGTAGAATGATTAGTCGAGACGAGAACGTCTTGACGTTCACTGAAGAATGACCAAAGCTACGACATCAGCATGGAGAGATATGTCGACTTTGAAGAAGAAGAACATTACGATGTCCGAGAGAAGTGACATCTTTATGACTCGGTGTCATGAACAAGTAATTCATGACCATTTGAGCTGGCAAGACTGAACTCATCCGTCGATAAGTTCGTCTCCTGGTTCATTTCCCGAGACTGTGAGATTGAATCGGTCTGTAGGTAGATTCATCCACAAAACAGTGAATGTGAACCGTTCTGTAGGTAGGTTCCTTCACTAACACATGCCTCAATGTTGAACTGGCTCAGCGCTTCAGGTTTGACATTGTGTGCAATTGTGTTTCCTAGGTTTATGAATCGGCTTAGTGCTTCGAATTCATGATCTAGAAGATCGGTGAGAAGAAATACGTGGGCCATATCCACCCTTCTCCTGATTCACCAACCTCAAGATCAACCGCTCGCCGCTTCGAGTTGTATTTTGTGTGATTGGTTTGTTGACTAGTTAAGATTGAACGATCCGTTTGTAGGTTTATCTTCTAGATTAACGGAGGTCGAGTCGATCTATATGTAGACTCACCTCAAGCCCCTCTAAAGAGATTAACCCGGTCTGCAGTAGGTAAGGTTACATCTCGAGGTGGCATAGATCGAACCGATCTCGTTTGTAGGTTCGTCTTCCATAGGACAAAACCGATCTGTTTGTAGGTTTGTCTTCCATAGATTGAACCGATCTGTTTGTAGGTTCATCTTCCGTAGACCCCTTTTCATGAAATTAGACGACCACTTGACCATCTTTTAACTATACTATTTGCTTCTCTCTTTCAAAGATCCGAGAGGTGCCTCGAGGTTCGTAGCCTGGGTAATTAATCGGTGGGGGCTTGCGCCACCGGAATCTACAAGAACTCACAATCACTAAAAACCCCCGAATGTGCATCCAAATAATCTCTAAACGGCGAATCGGCCGACACCCAAATAGATGCACGCACGCTCGGGAGGGATCTCCGTGTCCTTCTTCCGCAACCCATCGCCCAGCGGCGGTGCGGAGCGCGCGAAAAAGGGTCGCACAGAATAGTATAATAAATAAGATAGAATATTAATAATGATTTCTTTTTAGCTATTATAGATCCTAAATATATAAAAATAATAATAATAAAAAAAATGATATAGCTAACCATCTTTTGATTTTGTAAATAATTTTTTTTACATAATGAATAATGTTTCAACATAATAGAATATAATAATAAAATTCTATTACTTTGGCTATTATAAATATTTAAAAAAAAATAATAATAATACAAATAAAAAATCATAGCCATTTTATTTTCTATCATTTTTGTAAGTGATTTTCTACAAAATAAATAGAGTTTAGAAATAAAAAAAAATAATAATAAAAAATAAAATTCTACTATTTTAGCCATTATAAATAAAATCCCAAAAATATAAATAAAATTCTAGTTAATAGCTAAACCATTTTCTATTATTTTTTGTAAATAATTTTCTACATAGATAAATAGAGTTTAAAAAATAAAAAATAATAATAACAATAATAATAATAATAATAATAAATAAATGCATCTTTATAATAGAGATAATAATGGAAGATATTATGTAATAGGTTTTTTACATTTTGGAAATGAACAAATACGCTCACACAAGGGGTGTGGAGCCACATGAGGATGTTTGCACACATGATATAACATTTAGAACGATTAGTCAGGACAAGAACATCTTGACGAAGAATAACCAAGGTTGCAACAGCAACATGAGAAGATATGTCGAGACAAGAACATCTTGATGTAGGATGATTAAGGCTTCGATAGCAACATGAGGAGATATGTCGAGACAGGAACATCTTGACGCTTGATGAAGAATGACCAGAGCTGCGACATCAACATAGAGATACATGTCGACTTTGAAGAAGAAGAACATTACGATGTCCGAGAGAGGTGACCTCTTAATGACTCATCACCATGAGCAAGTAACTCATGATTAAATACGCTCACACAAGGGGTGTAGGGCAACATAGTGATTTTGCACAAGTAATGCAACATGTAGAATGATTAGTCAAGACAAGAACATCTTGACGCTCGCTGAAGAATGACCAAAGCTACGACATCAGCATGGAGAGATATGTCGATTTTGAAGAAGAAGAACATTATGATGTCCGAGAGAAGTGACATCTTAATGACTCGGTGTCATGAACAAGTAATTCATGACCATTTGAGCTAGCAAGACTGAACTCACCCATCGATGAGTTTGTCTCCTGGTTCATCTCCCGAGATTGTGAGATTGAATCGTTCTATAGTAGATTCATCCACAAAATAGTGAATGTGAACCGTTCTGTATGTAGGTTCCTTCACTAACACGTGCCTCAATGTTGAACTGGCTCAGCGCTTCAGGTTTGACATTGTGTGTAATTGTGTTTCCTAGGTTTATGAATCGGCTTAGTGCTCCGAATTCATGATCTAGAAGATCGGTGAGAAGAAACACGTGGGCCATATCCACCCTTCTCCTGATTTACCAACCTCAAGATCAACCGGCTCAGTGCTTCGAGTTGTATTTTGTGTGATTGGTCGTTGACTAGTTAAGATTGAACCGTTCTGTAGTAGGTTTATCTTCTAGATCAACGGAGGTCGAGTCGTTCTGTATGTAGACTCACCTCGAGCCCCTCTGAAGAGATTAACCTGGTCTGTAGTAAGGTTATATCTCGAGGTGGCATAGACTGAACCGATCTGTTTGTAGGTTCGTCTTCCATAGGATTAAGTAAAGACTGAACCGATCTGTTTGTAGGTTCGTCTTCCATAGGATTAAGTATGGACTGAACCGATCTGTTTGTAGGTTCGTCTTCCATGGACCCCCTTTTGTGAACCCAGACGACCACTTGACCATCTTTTAACTATACTATTTGCTTCTCTCTTTCAAAGATCCAGAGGTGCCTCGAGGTTAGTAGCCTAGGGTAATTAACGGTGGGGGCTTGCGCCCACCGGAATCTATAAGAACTCACAATCACTAAAAACCCCCTGAATGTGCATCCAAATCTCTCTAAACGGCAGAATCAGTCGGCACTTAGCAGATACACGCTCGGGAGGGATCTCCGTGTCCTTCTTCCGCAACCCATCGCCCAGCGGTGGTGCGGAGCGCGCGAAAAAGGGTCGCACACCCTAGTATAGAACAAAAAATATATACTTAGAATCTTTTACTTTGAAGCATCAGTACAATTAAACAACCACATTTGTAAAATTAGGTCCTCTATATCTCTCTATTTTGAAGCATGTACAATACAGCTTTTTCTTCTTTCCCTCAAGCATGTGTAATATAAATTAGCAATATTTACCACTAAACGCATGCTTAAACCCAATATTAAAAATTGATCAAACCTTAGACATTTGAAATAAAATTAGTAAATAAAGAGAAAAATAAAATTATAAATAAAATAAAAAAAAGGTGAAAATAATAAGGAAGATAATACAGTGGGGCCCATGTATACATCACTCCCATGTATACATCACTTATGATAATTATCTATATATTTTATTCTTACTTGGTGCGGAGGCATTTACATTCCCATAAGTGCACTGTAAGGAAGGGCCGTATGACCCTAAGTAAATAATATGAAATGTTAGTATTACGATGATATTCTTTTATGACTGATAAGAGCCCTAAAATTTATCATAATTCCTTTTTAGAAAATATATATATATATATATTTTTAGTGAAATATGATAATTACCAACATTCATACGTATCTGTTATATTAATTTCAACAAAGTCTTAAAACACAAACTAAATCTATAGACTTTGGCATGCATGAATCTCACAGTACTAGTCCACTCCAATGTTAAAAACTATGAAAACTTTACACAACTCCCGTCAAACACCATTACCCATTCAAAGTTGTTAGAAATTGTACTTACACTCGAAATAAAGACATATGATGTCCTTGAGTTGGATGAGAAACGAGACTATGACCCTACAAGCACAACATACAATGAAATGAAAAAATTAGTATTATAAAACATCAAAATCTTACTTATTTGCATACAAATCCCACTATAGAAAGTTGAAAATTCACCTGAGGTAAAACTACATGTATCCCCATAGCTTTTTGAAATGACTGAGAAATGGGACCATTATGATCCTATGAGTGAAATTAATAATATAAATTAGTATGTTATCAACAAAACAGTACCTCCCAATAATTATCTTAAATTCAATATTTGTTACCTGAAAAGTAGGCTGTTGAACTCCGCATACTGTATACAGATGATTAATAGTAATCTGTAGTTTTGCCTGTTCTTCTACCATCTTGTTGTATTTTTCATCACGTTCTTGAATGAGTTTATCTCTCTTGGCAATTTCCTCAGCAAAATGAGCATCACGATCCTCTAAAATTTTATCGAATTCTGTTGTCTCTATGGATGTTCTATGACAGGACCTGCCTCGCAAGATTGGTGTTGGAGAAGTTCCCTCATATGTGCTCCCAAAGCCAAAATCTCTACCGTGGCATTTCCCATTACTTGCTATACGATACAGATCAATATCTTCTCTTCCAGCGTAGTCTGGATCAAGCTGCATCTCCTTCGCTTTCTCCTATTGAGTTGCATAAAATGTAAATTAATACAATCAAATTGGTATTATGAAATTAACTCTGATTGTTACTACACTTAGTTCGTATCTGTTGACTGATATTCATAATTAATAATATATCATATTAGATATCAAATTGTCAATATTCCTACGAGATAACTTTGTAAGAAAGATAACATACATATACTTCTTTGGTTTTTCTGTTGGCAAATTGCACCGAGGTAGTATCATAAGTTTGAACCTCTGCTATGATTTTTCTTATTTCTGGATCACAGAGTTCACTACCATCACTAGTTTCATCATTTACTTCTTGTAATTCCAAGGTCTTGGCTGCCAAAGTAGCTTCCACTTGGGCCACAATGGGTGATATTCCATCTTCTCGACCAAGATGAAGATGTAGGAAAAGTTCCTCGCTTGTTGGCTCTCTATTTAGTATATTTTTCTACAAATATAACTAAGTTTCATTATAGATGCTACATAAATAAGTTATTTCACATTGAAGGATATTTATTTTTATAAAAATAAATAAAGCCTCAATATACATTGTATAAAAAATACATTACCAAATTTTGGCTATCTTTGGTATGCACTTGCGATCCAAAGATAGTGGCGAAACGATAAGTCCCGATGCACATCGGTTAGTTTTGTTTTGTTTCGAAAGATATTGGAATTCTTCAGTTGCAAATTGATCACAAAGTCCTTCCCAATTCGCAGGAGTTGTGCACCAATGTGGCACCATACTCTTCCATGCTTCCGTGTCCCAGCCGAAGTCATCTATGCAATCTTTTCTTGCTTCGTATAGCTCATCAGCATACCTTTTTGTTGCAATAGCCTCAAGAACTTCTTTACAATGCTTCGAATCTTCTCCTGCTCGATATTTAAACCGTTCCTTCATTAATAAAACAACACAATAGCAATTTGGTGAATACATTAATTAATCAATTACCGAGTTAATAAAATATACTAGTCTTCATTTGTATATAAATTATAAATTAACAATAATTTTTATTTACCAAAAATTGGATCTCCACAGTATCTCTTGTGGTTTGATCAAACATGCGAAAACTTCTAAATGGTCCTGGCATGAGGTTCAAAGCTAGCCTATTGATGATTGCGCTATACTGCACTAGGATTCGTTTTATCTGTTTTTTCAGTGGTGAACTCTTCTGGGCCCACCGGCCACACCTCCGGCCGCTGATTTGGCGGTCTTGATTGAACTACCTTTCCAGGACCTCTTCCCTTACGCTTACGCACTTCATTGCCTACCCCAGGTACTTCTATGTGTGTGGAATCGCACTCCAATGTAATAGAGCTATGGATGAGGCCCTGTTGAGTGTATTTAACCCTCTTTCCCCTTGGTAGAGAAGACTTTGTACCAGCCATATGAAGAAATCATGTATAAAGCGGCACAAAATAGTGTTTGATTAAGGCGAGAAAATAGTATATATGTGTTTGTTTGAATAGAAATTAAGAAAACAGATAGATTTCGATAAATATGACACCAACTATAAAAATAAAATTAGAGTCATTATTTCTGTGAGTAATGTCAATATTCCTGTGAGTAATTGAAATATTTCTGTAAGAAATATTGACGTTCTGTAGTAATGTCAATATTTCTGTGAGTAATGTCAATATTCATGTGAGTAAAAATGAAAATGAAGTCATAGTAAAACCATTGCAACAGGTAATGTGTAATAAAAAGATTTGTTTGATTGACTTATATTACCTATTTATTAATCGGGAGAAAGGGATAAGAAGAGGACGGAGGAGGTGGAGGTTTTGGTTTTGGTTAGAGGACGGAGGATGTGAGGAGAGGAGGTTTTGGTTTTGGTTAACTGAAAAGAAAACAAAGATCCAATCGATCATTAAAAAGGATTGAAGTAAAGCAGGCGGCATCTCCAAATTTTTGGCGGATTGTCAATTTTTTGGCTGAGAATGAAAGAGGCGGGGAAATGAATTAAAGAAGATGGCTTAGATAAAAGAATTGTTACGTTCTCTCTTTAGTGAGATCCTACATGAATCGAACAAAAATTATCCCTCTCTGCCACCAAGGACCCACCCCTATGCACGCGTTCTAATTCAAAATTTTTTTATGGTCCAGTTTCATCCATATTTCTGGCGGAAATAGACTAATTTTTTGGTGGAAGCAAGATTCAAAATCCCTCTTTGATTCTGCAGATGTTTTTAAAATTTTGTAACTTAATCCAAAATTCTGTAACTCAAAATTAAATATTTTCTGAAAATTATTTCAAAATCTATTAGACATAATATTGAAATAAACATTATCAAAGTGATTTCCTCAATCAAATTGGCGCCTGCATGCATAATCATCAATTGTCTAAATTAGAACCTTAACATGTTTAAAAAATAAAATGCATCTCTCAGAAAACACAATTTCATATATGTGAATGTAAATCTTATATATGCATAATTTATTTTAGTAAAGTTCAAACACACATCCAAAATTATCATGTAAATTGATCACCTATTAACTTGAGGACTAATTCATAGATTAATAACTTTGTCAAATTGATATCCAAATCATATATTGTGTTATGTGAAAGTATAAATAATAGCTAAGATGATAACTAATGAGATTGTGTGGAAGAGTTGATAATCTTCTCATACTGACATAAACTTTAATTAACCTATAAGAAGTTTAGCTTATCTATTAAATTGAAGTTTTATTATTACTATGTGCTTGCTGGATTGATTTCACGAATTGAATAAATTTTAGCTATGACTAAGAGTTAAAACTAAAAATGTGTGATTCATGAAGATAATTGAAATAAAACTGATATTTAAATTGTAGTTATAAATTATGTTACTACTAGGGTTGCAAGAAATATTTAAAGTTCGTTGTTCGTTCGTGTTCAATTCGAAAAAAGTTCGTTCGATTCGAAATTATATCAAATCAAACTCAAAATGTTTACTTTTTATTCGAAAGGTGTTCGCGAACAATTATAGTTCGAAATAAGCATGTAATTCAATTACAATTAGACATGTAAGTTTATATTTGCTCGCGATAAGAAGTCATAATTTATGTTCATTTTTACTTAATATTTGCCTAGTTTTACAATAAAGTTGAGATATAAGATATCTCAAGAAAATATAAAACATAAAACCTAAAACCTAAAACCTTTGCATATGAATTGAGAGAGTATTCGATATTCCATCCACAATAATTAGGGCTGCAAACGAATTGAACACGAACGAACTGACTTGTGTTCGAGTTTGATTCGATATAATTTCGAATCGAAAAAAATTGATTCGAAATTAATTTCGAACTGAATTGAGTTTGATTCGATATAATTTCGAATCGAACCAGTTTGATTCGAAATTAATTTCGAACCGAATTGAGTTTGATTCGATATATGAATTGAGTTTGATTCGATATAATTTCGAATCGAACCAGTTTGATTCGAAATTAATTTCGAACTGAATTGAGTTTGATTCGAATTGAGTTTGATTCGATATATGAATTGAGTTTGATTCGATATAATTTCGAATCGAACCAGTTTGATTCGAAATTAATTTCGAACTGAAATCGAACGAACTTTTCTCGAACTTTTGTCGAATCAAACGCGAACAAACTACGAACTTTGTTCCTTTCTTATAGCCCTAACTATAACATATATCAGGACCTTTTCCTAATTAAAACTCATTCAATTAAAATCATAACTGTTTGTAACTCATTCAATTAAAACTCATTCGCATCGCCGCTCATACCCCAAACCCTATTTTTTCCCCGTCTCTCATTTCTCAATTGCATCTCCCTCTCTTCTTCGTCTCTCTCTGTCTCTTCGTTTCAAGTTCTCAACTCCCAAGTTCCCAACTCCCAAGTCCCATTCAATCCATCTGAGTCCCAATCGCCAAGCTTCTGCGCCGACCGCCAATCGCCGGTCCTAAGATTTGTCGCCAATCGCCGATCCCGAGTCTCAATCACAAGTTCTTTGGGTCCTAATCGCCGATCCGAGCAATTTATCGAGGTACATTTCGTCGACGTTATAGTAGCACCAATCCATTATTGGTCAAGGCTTATCCCAGGTAACATAATTGTTTTGTGTGTGGTTGTGTGTGCATGTACATGTACTACAAATCAGTGATATTATAGGTGATTACTCATATGTGCATTGTATAATAGGTACATTATTTTTTGCTATATTTAAACATGATTTTGTTAGAGATATATATGAATGATTACAGACAGATTTGGGGTCGCTTTTAGCCTTTGGATTTGGAGACACAATTTGTGTCTTTTGTCACGTTTACACTTAGGATAACATGCTAAAGATGCTCACTTTGTTAAAATGAATCCAGCGGAATGGTAACCAATATTTTTCTGGGATTTAATTGAAGATTTAAGAGTAATTGGTTACTGCATCGTAATAGATTGCAAGTGATCTCGGTATTACGAAGCGATTGATAATTACTTGGCTGAATACTAAGTTATACTGTTATTTTTGAATTCTGTTTGGAGATTTAAGATTAGCATTTTGATGTTTACAATTTAAAATTTGTCCTTGCATAATTTTCAAATAATCTCCTTTTCTGTTGGTCAGAAATTGCAATATTGCACTATTCCAATGTTTCTTTCTTTTATAGTTGCTAAAATAGTCTATAGTACATTATACTTTTCTCTGAGCTCCGTTAGAAAGGATACGTCGGGCTGAAGTTTCAAAATAAGTTTTAGGTGTTTCATCTCCATTTACATTTTTTAGATTCATTGATCCGAGGCACGTTTCTCATTTTGATTCTACAAAACACTATATATATATTGTTTTGCTATAGAGTCTGATTGAGATAAATTTCATATTTTTTTTTCAATAAAACATAATTTTGGGAAATCATTTATTCATGTCTAAACCACAATCGAACTATATAAGTGATTTTCATATAATAAAGTCTTATTTAAAAGAGTGATGAATGAAAGCACAGGAGAGAACTAATTTTGGTAGGCCTCTTAGTAGCCTAGGCCTAATTTTGACACACCAATTTTGGTACACATATTCTTAGGGTTTTATCACACTAATTTTGTCACATGTAGATGACAGACACGGGTGACAACAACCAGTTTCAATTGGTACCACGCCGAAAGTCAGCGCGACTCAACCCCGTCAAGCGCAAAGGTCTTTGAAGAGGGTGTTGCGAATGCTACCGAGAAAGCAAAATAACTAAGTCAAAGTTTGAGAAAGCGAGTAGGGAATGCCATCAAAAGGCCCTTTGAGAAACCAGTTATCCCGAATGAACCTGAAGGTGAACTGCTCCCTCCACTTGATCCACCCACGGTAACAGAATTCACACCACCCAAGTTGAACTATACACCCGGTACCTCATCGCCAGCAGTCGAGGTCCGTTGATTTATTATCATAATTTATTAATTAAATATTTTGACATATGAAGGTAAATAAGTATTTTAAATATAAATGTGAAGTGTTTGCTCATAAATGTTAATCAAATTTATCTCAGGAAAAGAGGCCTGGAAGGAAAAAAACAGGATAGGGGGCCGAAAAATACTATACCTCAGCGCATCATGGTGAGGGGCCGTGCTGCACCCCGTATCTCAAAGCCGCCATTACCACCCCGTACCTCACCACCGCCACCCCCACCCCGTACCTCACCACCGCCATCACCACCCCATACCTCACCGTGCCACCACCACCCCGTACCTCACCACCGCCACCCCTACCCCGTACCTCACCACCGCCATCACCACCCCATACCTCATCGCTGCCATCACCACCCCGTACCTTACCACCGCCACCCCCACCCCGTACCTCACCACCGCCATCACCACCCCGTACCTCACCGCCACCATCACCACCAGTCGAGGTCTGTTACTTTGTTATCAGAATTTATTAATTAAATATTTTGACATCTTAAGGTAAATACGTATTTTAAATATAAATGTGAAGTGTTTACTCATGAATGTAAATGAAAATGGATCTCATGATCAGTTAATTTTTAATTTGGTACCTTGTATAATTTATCTCTGCTGTGAAACTGTTAATACTTCTATATGGTTGTGTCGTGCACAATTAGTTATGACCTAAATCCCTCTCTGATTCCATATATTTTGTTGTTGAGTTGAACTTATAAGTAATGGGTTAAACTGGGTTGTAATCGTAGGGAAATAAGAGGCCGGGAAGGAAACAAAAACAGGATAGGGGTCCTGTGTCCATACCTCAGCGCATCATGGTGAGGGGCCGTGCTACACCCCGTATTTCATCGCCGCCATTACCACCCCGTACCTCACCACCGCCACCGCCACCCCGTACCTCACCACCGCCATCACCACCCCATACCACACCGCTGCCACCACCACCCCATACCTCACCGCTGCCACCACCACCCCGTACCTCACCGCCACCATCACCACCGCCGAGGTCTGTTACTTTGTTATCAGAATTTATTAATTAAATATTTTGACATCTTAAGGTAAATACGTATTTTAAATATAAATGTGAAGTGTTTACTCATGAATGTAAATGAAAATGAATCTCATGATCAGTTAATTTTTAATTTGGTACCTTGTATAATTTGTCTCTCCTGTGAAACTGTTAATACTTCTATATGGTTGTGTCGTGCACAATTAGTTATGACCTAAATCCCTCTTTGATTCCATATATTTTGTTGTTGAGTTGAACTTATAAGTAATGGGTTAAACTGGGTTGTAATCGTAGGGAAATAAGAGGCCTGGAAGGAAACAAAAACAGGATAGGGGTCCTGTGTCCGTACCTCAGCGCATCCTGTTGAGGGGTCGTGCTGCACCCCGTACCTCACCGCCGCCACCACCACCCCGTACCTCACCGCCACCACCGCCACCCCGTACCTCACCACCCCATACCTCACCGCTGTCACCACCACCCCATACCTCACCACGGCCATCACCACCCCATACCTCACCGCCACCATCACCACCCCATACCTCACTGCTGACATCACCACCCCATACCTCACCACCGCTACCACCACCCCGTACCTCACCGCCGCCGCCACCACTCCACACCTCACTGCCACCAGCACCTCATGTGTCCCCACGGCTCATCGTAACGAGGAGTCAGGCTGATTTGAAGGACCCATCTAATGGATCATGTATGCCCAAGCACAAGAGACCTCGTAGGCAAGAAAAAAAATGATGCGAGTTCGACTTCCTTTCGAGGTAAATTATGCAATTTGGTGCCTCACCGCTTATCCTTATTTCACTATCCTTGTCCTAAATTTTATTCAACTATCTGTAGTTGCCGAAGTATGGATTACAAATTGTATCAAGTTTGAATCAAAGTAGTAATTTAATTATATCCATGATATTTACTGTAAAGTAGAGCACTAGTCGGGATTGTATATTTTAGTACATTAAATTTTCTCGTAATTTAATGAATGCGAGTTTGGAGCCGCTTGTTGAAGATGAAGAGAACGAGAAGGATTATGATGATGATATTGAGGGTAATTTAGTATTTCTCTATCTATTTCCATTCTTATTTTGATTCTGTAATTTCCATTCTCTATCTATTTATTGAATGTGTTATTTGTTCTTAACTTATCACCAGTTCACGATGGTGATGACGGCATGAGGAGGTGTCGTCTTCGGCATACAATCCGCTCCCTCCGCTGTGTAGATGAAGCTCTCAAAGCAGCAGGAGCAGAACTAGATGTTGAAACTGTATAAGGTGTGGTGAAGCGAAAGCGGGAGCGGAACAAGAATAAGGAACAACCTAGACGCGGACGGGGACTTGGCAAACCTCGTGAACCAGCACCCCCATCGTTAAGGCCTCGATTGAAGGTTGTGGGGGACTATTTGTTTATCCCATCTGCCGGCACATGCACACAGCTCAAGACAACAATCAGGTTATTGGTGTTGGAGAACATGTCGGGACCTTACAGGTCATACAATATGTTCTCAGTCCAAGCTAGGTTGAACATCCTGCGAAAATTCCTTCAAAGGTATACATGGGGGCCCGAGGAGGATATAAAACGTTGCTTGGATGTCTATGAGAATATTGCAGCAGATGTGTACGGCCGGGAACTTCATGAGAAGAGGTCTGATTGCAAAAAATTATATGGGGAAGACAAGGAGGAGTGGAAGAAGCATCCCGCTAGCTGGTGTAGGAATGTCGAATACTGGTCCGGTTTGTGTGATATCCGGTCCAAGCAAAAATAGGAGCAAGTATCTAGCACGAATCGAGAAAATCAGAGCAAAGGAGGCCCCGTCATTCATCACGTAGGAGGATCAAGAAGCATGTATCGGCACATGCAATCACTAGTATGATATGAATAACAATTAGGCCTATGGAAATTAATAGTTATTGTTCTACACTATAGGAGTCTGACCAAACCATACATAAATTGAATGTGATTGATTGCAGATATCCAAGATGGATAATGAAGGCCAAGTTGTGGGAATCAAGGATCTTTTCGATGCGACCCACATGCGAGAGACGACTGACGGAAAGATCTATGTTAACGAGAAGGCAAGACTGCTAGCGGTATATCTTTGCCATCTTCCCTACCCATATTTTTTTTCATCTATTATATATGCCTCATTTGATGCACCATGCAATTGTCATTAATTCCATTAGTTTCGAAAGGTTATTGTAATATTCTGATTCTATACTATTTATTATTTGTTCTCAAAATTGTAGGACACATATCAAGACGTTCGTACCGTATACGGGCCGGAAAATACCGACGAAGAAATATGTGAGATAGTAGTCGGTGGGGAGAAGCGAGGTAGGGTTTTCGGATTAGGAAAACGATCCCGGACAAGCAAAAAAGTTGCAGCAGATCTGAAAGAACTGCAACAATCAGCACCTTCCCCTTCGAGAAGCACGGCCACCACCGCAGCAAGTCAGACGATTTTATACTCACGGGACGAGGTCAACAAAATTGTAGCTGACAAACTAGCTGCCCAAGACAAGGTATACAATGAGAAACTAGGGCAGCTTATCAAAGTTAATAACTACCACAAGGAATGCATCGAGAAGCTACTATGAGCTACAGGGACAAATCCTCCCACCTATGATGTAATGTGCTCAATCTTGTAGTTATTTATAGCATGTTGTTTATGTGATCAACCTTAATTCCGTTATTTTCTTAATTTGTAGGAGGGTCCATCAGAAGGGTGAGATGCTCGAGGTGGTAGCGGTGCTAGTGATGCTAATGCAGACAGAGTAGGGAGAGGGAGCCTGATGCACTTTTAATTGTAGAGGGATTCTAATGTTTGTTTGTTTATTAAACAAAAAAACTACTGTTTGTTTATTTGTAGAGAGAGAGTCGATGCTAATTATGGTAATGATGTTTGTTTGTTTGTAGTTTAAAAATAGAAGTTTACACTTTGGGATATTTGGGATTCTGGGGTCTCGCTTTGTAGCGCTTTTGAACTTTTATAATCGTGTGTGAAAACTTAAACATTAATATGTGTTGAAATATTTAGGGATTCTATTTGGGAGATTCTGAAATGTATGGGGTATTTGGGGATGAATGAAATGCCCTAATTTACTGCGTGCAACTGGGTACGCAACAGAAAAAGTTCCTATATAATTAAAAAGTATAAACCAATATTTCTGTGAGTAAGAACATTATTTCTATAAGTAAGACTATTATTTCAGTGAGTAATGACCATTATTTCTTGCCAAGATATAAAACCCTACCCTCCACTCTCTCCTCTCTCTACTCTCCACTTTTGATTTGGCCGATGCATCCCGTGATTTCTCCTCTATCCAACAATTCATCTCCTTGAGTAATCCCTTTAAATTGGCGACAAGGTAAGTTATTCTCCATCTCCTGGGTTTGCGTTAAATCTCTTTATATTTGTTCCTTCTTTGTTGAGTTTAATCCCAATAAATTCGCTCCTTGTCTTTGTTGAGTTCAATCCCAATAATATTTGTAATAGATACTGAAATATTGAACATAATTTTGAACATAATAACATTCAATACTTTGTACATTATAGGTTCACTTGTAATGGCCACAGATCGTGGATGGATGTACAACCGTTGCTTGCCTAATGGAAAACTGGATCCAATCTTTGTTAAAGAAGTTAGGGCATTTGTTGAACAAGCATCTTTCAATCCATCTATTGTTATCATAGTTCATGGAGACAAGTGGATAAAGTGCCCTTGTAAAAATTGTCAAAACTTTTTCAACTATCCTGCAGCCACAGTTAGAATGCATCTTTACAAAGAGGGTTTCTGTAATAATTATAAACAATGGTACTGGCATGGAGAGCCACGTTCGAATGTAATAAATCACCCACCCTCTTTGTTTACCCTTGAAAAATTCCAAGGATGAATAGATGAATAAATGAAAATAAAATCAATGATTAATGATAAATCATAAGAAGAGTGAAGAAGAGAAAGCAAGGAAGAGATGGCCCACTGATCAGAAGAGGTCGCTGATTAACTCCGGAACAAATCCATTAATCCCACAAGGAAATATCAGGGTGAGAGACGAGGATATAAATACTCCACCACCTCCTACTCATTCGAGGTGGCTGACCCTCGGGAGATTTCGGAGAGAGAAAATCTCTTGATGGGTCAGCCATTTGATTACATTTTCTCTGACAAGTGGGACCCACCTGGCAGTCCCTTGTAGATGGATCTAACAACATAAACCTAGCCTATCTGATGAGTCACCCATGTGACCATTTTCACTGACAGGTGGACCCCACACCTCAGTGACCTATTAAAGGAGTCAGAGTTAAACCCTAAAAATCTGCCCTTGGAGCTAACCCTAGAAAGGAGCTGAAGCAGTATAATCCTTATGCTACATGAAATGATGTCAATGCCAAGCTAGCATTTTGATGCAACTAGTCATGAGAAATTTCAAATGTGATTTTGCTTTCAAGGCTGACCTGGTGCCAAAGCTGTGAGCAACCACCTAACCATGCTTTGATTTGTGTCAATTACTGATAAGTAGTCAGTTCTTTAACCAAATCACCCTCATGTTAAGGGATTGAAAGTCAATTTCACAAGACTGATCAGTGCAAAGTTTGGGAGCAACCATCGATCAAGTCTAGATCTGTATCAATTGTTGACATGTAATCAACCGTTGATCGGATCAAGCCCTAATGAATATCAATATAAGTCTAATTGGTATTTAGTTAGGGTGGTTTCTGCAAGAGAGAGATAATTGGCGAGAGACAATGAGCTACAATTGAGATCTGGGATTAATTCTGAAGAAATAATAGGGTTTTATGGATAAAAGAATTTTTAATTCAGAGAAGGAGGGGTAAAAATGGAATTAAAAATTACAGGGATGATCATCATGATTTTAGGGATTTTTGGTGAAATTTTCATGATTTTTGGATAAGTGGAGCTATTAAAATAAATTCGGGGAAGATAAAGCGAGAATAAATGGATTAATCAAAGGTGAGATTTGATCGAGCAATTAAGGGTGCAAGTTGGGGATAACGAGCGGCTACGGGTACAAGCTGGGTGCAAGAAACACGGGAGGTATAAAATAATCGAAGAGAGAGGGTGCCACGTGGCGGCCTCTCATTGGGCCATGTCGGCCAGTGGGCCCCACTCGTATGAGTCAGCGACGGGTGGGCCCCACCTCGGTGCCACGTGGCGGACGACCGATGGGCCACATCAGCAACTACTCCACCAAACAGAGACAAGTGGCAAGCTACCGATTCACCATGTCACCCATTAGAGCCATGTGGCTTATTTCCATTGTCCACCTCACTCAACTCGTGACACATGGCGAATACCCTCTCACCTTTGGTCGGACGGACGAGCAATGTGGCTACATGTCATTGGTCCACATCACAGACCACATCACCATTTGAGCCACATGGCCATCTGTGAGTGATCCACACCAGCAAGAGGTATGCCAAATGGCGGCACACAGAGTGAGCCACTTCAAGAAGACTAAATGCCACATGGCACTTCCCTATTGGTCCACCTCAGCCATGTGGGCCCCACCATACCACAAGATGACTGACAAGTGGGCCCCACTTGGTGCCACGTGTCATGTATTAACTGGTGCCATGTCATCACATAATATGCGCAGGGATTACATGTGGCTCCATTTGATTGGTACAAGTCAGCACAAAGCAACACACATGGCATTACTAGGCAGAGCCATATCACTCACCATTTACAGATCATTAGTGTTAAGGATTTGTTTAACAAGCAATCAACCAATCAGGAAGAGCCACCTCAGCATATTAGCACTAATCAATTGCTAACCTCACAGACTTAAACGCTTAAACCTTACAGATGGGACCCAGTAGTCAGATGAATAAGGCTAGGATCACGAGCTAGAGATATAAACCAAGTCCATTCATCCATCTATCCAACTCGGTGCAAATGAATTTAAACAAAGGGAGAAAAAGAAGGTGAACCTGGTGCATGAGCTCTAGACCACTTTGCCCCTTTCTCTCTCGCGTGTTGGTGCGTGTGTGCGTGCGCATCCAAGTGATGGAAGGACCTTCTCCCTCCCTCTTCTTCTCGCCATTGCCCGATTCAAGCATATCTCGCGCTTTTCGTTTCCCCTGGCGTCTCACCATGACTATAGGTGATCAAAGAGATGATAATGATCAGGCGATGATAAGACAAAGGCTTTGATGAATTAATTAGCAATGTGAGATGAATTGAGAGCTGAATTAAACGATACCCGAAGATAAGCCGAAGAGGAAGAGATGAATTGACGTTATGGAGATCAAATTGCACTACAAGGTGGATCCTTTGAGGCAAGGCGACGCCAATGGAGGTGAATTGATGAGGCAATTTGAGGTATGAGATGCTAATTGATCAAAAGAAGGAAACGGGGCAGAAGAGAGCTCAGTGAAATTGAAAATGGTAAATGGATGAAATGGCATTAAGAGTGATCATGGAGTATTTAAATAGCAAGTAATAGCCTCGGGCCCGCTTGTCAGCTGAGCTACATGAGTAATTGAGAGTGTGAAGTCAAACAAAATCGCGGCACAGTCAAAGAATAACAGAAAACGGTTAGAGAAGAAGCACAAATCAATCACAACCGTTCAAGCAATTAGAATGAAGGGTGGAGATGTATACAAGGTGGCAATCAGAGCCCGAAGATGACCAACCAATCACAATTGGATTAATTGGACTAATTAGCCTATATAAACCGAAAATTAGCAACAGTAATAGAGAGAGATCCATTAGCAGAGCAATTGAGAGTATCTACACACTTACACATACGCTAGTAGTCATCAATTACAGAGAGGAAGAGAGATTACAAGGAAATTAATCGATTTGAATTACTATTCAGATTAAGAGGTAACTGTTCATGCATTCAATTGGCACTTTCCTTTCATTCTCTGTAAATGAATTTAGGACTTTAACATAGCTAGTTAGGTAGTCAATTGATTTCTTTTCTGTTCTTGCTACTATTCTTTAAGAATTTGCTATATTCTTTCATATTTTCTTTTCTTTGCTTTTGTTCTTCCTTTGAATAACCCTAATCAATGAGCAATTGACTGAATCCAGTGAGCCACTGGCCCAATCACAAAGTGATTGGTGAGCCTTTAGGCCTGGACCAGTCACAATTATTAAAATTTTACAATTTAAATAACATTGCATCTGTTCCTTTATGATTTTTTATTTTCAATCGATTTCTTTGCTTATATCTGTCTAATTGATGAAAGATAATGACTTGCTATCTTTTGAGTATCTTAGTTGCATGATTCTAATTGAATAGATGAGCCAATTCTTACAATTTCAAAGAAATGCACTTGATTCCAAAGACAAATCGATATCTTGATGAAATTCGAGAGATGAATTAGCTCCAATTGATCACTATCTCAATGAGCAGCACCGGCCCTAGCAACGTCACGGGTGAGCCTTTAGGCACGAGAGTTGTTAATAGATATGAAAACATCTCAAGCGAGAAAGAATTGCAGCCGGTACCAATCGGTCACGCACCCCCAATACACGGTTGCTTGACCGGTTAATAGCACACAAAAGCCTTATACTCATCCCGGATTACACATACATACTAGGGCGATGCTTAATAGTTGTATAATTGTCAAGAATTTCAATTGAATTCGATGAATTTGATGAAGAAAGGATCTTGGTACCGTTTTTGATTAATACACTAAGCGACATTGTTGTATAAGTATCAACCACCGTATGGATCTTTGATCGACGATATAGAAGGACTCCACGCACCGAGACGATATCAACGTCTTTGGTGCGATCGGAGAAAGGAGCTCCGGCCGCCGGGAACGCCACCTAGCACGCAGATCTTAATGCATCGGAGAGTCGAGAGGCGAAGGGATCCCTTACGCACGATTCTTGAAGCGTTCACCAATCTTGAAGAATCTTTAATGAGTGAGATCGGCGAGAGTTCGGAAATTTAAACGAGAGAAGATCGGGCCTTATATATATTAAACACGTATCTCAACTAGATCTAACGGCCCAAATATAAATGAAACATTTGAATAAATTAAGCGCCAATCTTGGAATAGATCGCGGCCCAGTTAGGCCCATGATTAAATAATAACGAATAGTGATGATATAGAATAAATAAATGATTTGAAAATGCTCTGAACTCCAAATTGACTCAAATTTGTTTCTAAAATTTTCTTATTTTTCATACTATTTTTCTATACAATAATATTCCAGTTTTAAAAATATAATCATGATAAAACAATTTAAAAGCAAAAGACATTACCTATATTGATATGTTTGACCTAGCTTTGACTTGTCATTTTAAATACTATAAAAATTCTAAAAATTCAAATAAAATCATGAATAATAACTAGATATATTTTACTGATTTTTCAAGTGATTTTTCATGAAATAATAATGATAATAGTAATATGCCATAATAAATAATGAGATTAGCTATATTCTTTGATAAATAAAAAAATATATATGAATAATGATAGATATTATGTTGATATTTTCTGTAAAAAGAATATTAAAAATAAATAACACAAAAAATACAAAAATATATACTACCATGATAATAGATAGCAAATACATTTTCTTTTATAATAAAGAATGATAATATAGTTTTATAATAGAATGAATTGCATTTCTTTTGTTATTTCTATACAAATATACAATAAAAATATTTTTGATGAATAAAAATGCAATAAAAATAATAATTGTAATAAAAAAATATATAATGAATTTCATCTCTTATGGCTATTTTCAAGTAATAATGATGATAATAAAAAAAAATCTCTTATACTTTTCTATAGATAATAAATAGAAATAATAAAAAAATATAATGAATAGTATAATAAATAGGATAGAATATTAATAATGATTTCTTTTAGCTATTATGGAGTAAAAAAATAAATAAATAAAAAAAAAAAAATAATAATAAAAAAATAATAATAATAATATAGCTAACCATCTTTTGATTTTGTAAATAGTTTCTACATAATGAATAATGTTCCAACATAATAGAATATAATAATAAAATTCTATTACTTTGGCTATTATAAATATTTCAAAAATACAAATAAAAAAATCATAGCCATTTTATTCTCCATTATTTTGTAAGCGATTTTCTACAAAATAAATAGAGTTTGGAAATAATAAAAATGAAAATTCTACTATTTTAGCTATTATAAAAAATCCCAAAAATATAAATAAAATTCTAGTTAATAGCTAACCCATTTTCCTATTATTTTTGTAAATAATTTTTCTACATAGATAAATAGAGTTTAAAAATAAAAAAAAAAATATATATATATATATAATAATAATAATAATAATGATAAGAATAATAATAATAATAAATAAATGCATCTTTATAATAGAAATAATAATGGAAGATATTATATAATAGGCTTTGTACATTTTGGAAATGAACAAATAAGCTCACATAAGTAGTGTAGGGCCACATGAGAATGTTTGCACACATGATATAACCTTTAGAACGATTAGTCAAGACAAGAACATCTTGACGTAAGATGACTAAGGCTTCGATAGCAACATGAGGAGATACGTCAAGACAAGAACATCTTGACACTTGATGAAGAATAACCAGAGCTGTGACATCAACATGGGAATATATGTCGACTCTGAGGAAGAAGAACATTACGATGTCCTAGAGAGGTGACATCTTAATGACCCATCACCATGAGCAAGTAACTCATGACTAAATACGCTCACACAAGGGGTGTAAGGCAACATAGTAATTTTGCACAAGCAATGCAATATGTAGAATGATTAGTCGAGACAAGAACATCTTGACGCTCACTGAAGAATGATCAAAGCTACGACATCAGCATGGAGAGATATGTCGACTTTGAAGAAGAAGAACATTATGATGTCCGAGAGAAGTGACATCTTAATGACTCGGTGTCATGAACAAGTAATTCATGACCATTTGAGCTAGCAAGGCGAACTCACCCATCGATGAGTTTGTCTCTGGTTCATCTCCGAGATTGTGAGATTGAATCGTTCTATAGTAGATTCATCCACAAAACGGTGAATGTGAACCGTTACGTAGGTAGGTTTCCTTCACTAACACATGCCTCGATGTTGAGCGGCTCGGCGCTTCGGGTTTGACATTGTGTGTAATTGTGTTTCCTAGGTTTATGAATCGGCTTAGTGCTTCGAATTCATGATCTAGAAGATCGGTGAGAAGAAACACGTGGGCCATATCCACCCTTCTCTGATTCACCAACCTCGAGATCAGCCGGCTCGGTGCTTCGAGTTGTATTTTGTGTGATTGGTTGTTGACTAGTTAAGATTGAACCGTTACGTAGTAGGTTTATCTTCTAGATCAACGGAGGTCGAGTCGTTACGTATGTAGACTCACCTCGAGCCCTACGAAGAGATTAACACAGTGCATAGTAAGGTTATATCTCGAGGTGGCATAAACTGAACCGTCTGTTTGTAGGTTCGTCTTCCATAGGATTAAGTAAAGATTGAACCGTCTGTTTGTAGGTTCGTCTTCCATAGGATTAAGTAAAGGCGAACCGTCTGTTTGTAGGTTCGTCTTCCATAGGCTGAACGATCTGTTTGTAGGTTCGTCTTCCATGGACCCCTTTTTTGTGAACCCAGACGACCACTTGACCATCTCTTAACTATACTATTTGCTTCTCCCTTTCAAAGATCCAGAGGTGCCTCGAGGTTAGTAGCCCAGGGTAATTAACGGTGGGGGCTTGCGCCCACCGGAATCTACAAGAACTCACAATCACTAAAAAACCCCCTGAATGTGCATCCAAATCTCTCTAAACGGCAGAATCAGCCGGCACTTAGTAGATGCACGCTCGGGAGGGATCTCCGTGTCCTTCTTCCGCAACCCATCGCCCAGCGGCGGTGCGGCGGCGCGCGAAAAAGGGTCGCACAGGATCTGGCACGCCCGGTGGGACCTAGATTCTCCTCTTATCTACGAAAGAGAGAGCAAATAGAATAGTTAAGAGATACAAGTGGTCTTCTATGCGCTAAAAATGACTAATGATTTTCAAGTATTTTTGTTTTTGCGAAATGGCATTCTTCGGGAACTTCAACCTTGCTCCTTACACGTCGTCACACTGCACACGAGCCCGGAGGGCAAGCTTTTTATGTTCTTCGGGACCATCCCGCAAGAACTCACCATCTACGGCCCGGCTCCGGTGGCCACGATCACTCCCGCAACCGTCCAGGATCTCCATCCGGACGAGGAGGAGGACTCGATCACCACGACTCCCAAGGGCATCTCAAATAATGTCATGGCCTCTCCTACTACCTCCCCCCCGAAGAAGAGAAGGCGGCGACCGTCCAAAAGGACGGCCCCGACGGCGCGGCCCAAACTACCGCAACTCTCAGCGTCCGGGAAGAGGGCCACGGATGCATACCGAGAATCGGTGGTGGCTAGGCCGGCTATCCCGATCTCCGATAAATTCACGGCCCTCGAATAGTGGCCAAGAACTCGGCCACGGGCCGGCTCCGCCGGGCATGGGAGGTGCATAAGCCCACACGTCTCGCCCGACTCAAAGGCCTCGGCGCGCCGGGACAAGTCTCGAGCCCCTGCGACCATCTACAAGGCTCGCGGGGCCTCGAACAAAGGAAGAGCGTCAAGAACGCTAGGTCGAGACAATATGTCTCCCGCCCGATCATCTCAAGATATGGCTCGGCGCAAGCCATTGTCTCGACTCCGCACCCGAGGAGGTTTACATCAAAGACAACACCTGGCACCCGGCGGTGTGGGTCCCGAAGGGTTCCCGACCAACAAAATCCCGGTCTCAAGCCCAACCCGGCAAGGCGGCAACTCGAACGCTCGCCCGAGAGTGTGTTCGGCCGCCTAGGTCGGAAAGAGTGTATTCGACCGATTAGGCTCGAGAATACCACTCAATAGTTTGAAAATAACTACCCACGACCAAATGAAGAAGAAGAAGAAGAACGCTCGTTATGAAGAGCACTTCTCGGTCAACACCATCGAGCGCATAAGCTACGATGCGATCCAGGACAACGATCTTGAGGTGAATATGACCCGGGATGACCGGTCCCACCTAATCAAGCTCACGTCACCAACACCAACAAAAATAATGGTAGAAAAGGAGACCTCCCAAGAGAGTCAACCCCGAAGGTAATAGCGAGGGAAGGGGAAGATCATAACGAAAACCACGACTTTTTCGATAATGAAGATGACGTTGAAACACGTCCGAAGTGCCCATCGATGAAATTGAAATATTAAAAGGCCACATCGAGGCACGGGACGAAGAATTGATTAGGCAACGGGAGTTAATCGCTACCATGCTTTGAAAGCGAAAATGAAGAATTGATTAAGGCGGTCAAATCGTTGCAAGAATCACAAGACGCCAATTTCAAAGTGGTAGCTCCCGTCGAAGGGGTCCACGGTACCAAAAGCAATCATAAGGGAAAACAACCGTCAATTCTAAACCTCATCCACATAGAACCATAGAAGTGGAGGCCGAACCAACGGGAATATCCGGAAAGAGATTCGAGCCATGATTGCCCGACAAATGCAAATAGGCGGAGGTGGATACGCTATCCCTCCCGTTAAAAGCGTGGACATCCATACCACCTGCCATATACGACTTAGAAGAATATCCTAAAGGGTATGTGATCCCCACTTCGGGACCTTCTCGGGAAGGCAATAAAGATCTAAACCCCGAACAACACACAGGCCCATTTTGTAGCCTCGTGCGGCGACACGGGCGGCAATGTGTATTTGTTGTTGAGACAATTCCCTCAAAGCCTAGTGGGAACCGCCTTTCAATGGTACTATTCATTAGAAAACAACGACATCGGGACTGGGATGAGATGGCGGACTCGTTCGGGGCACGGTTTGTCATGGTGTCGACAAAATAAACATAGCCGTCTGGCGAGCACTAAACCCGAAAGGGGAGTCGATGACGATTTTATTAATAGATGGCGGAACCTCGGCATCAAATGCGACCGCACATTAAGCGAAGATGAGGCGTCAACCTAATCATGAAAAACATTGACGGGTGGATGGGCATGCTTCTTGGTGTGACAAAGGTCAACACGTTCAAAGACTTGCTCGGATCGGTATCCATATGGAAAGAATGTCACCACACACCATGCCGAACTTCATGAACAATAGGCGCAACGAGGAGCCGGAGGCGAGACTAAGGTGGCATTCACCTCATTAAAGGATAAGATGGTCGCTAACGCAGACACCCAAAGCGGCAACGGTGGCACAAATGGCAACAATTACAATAAGGGGCCCGGGCCCATCAAGCGAGGGAGTTCACGGAGTTTTGAGTCCCTCGAGCAAAAGAAATCTAAACCGTACTCCTTTAGGAGAGATAAAGTTGCCCAAATCTTCGAGAGGGGCACGAAGAATGGTCTAGCCCTACCGACGATGCGCCGGAAGATGCGATAAATCGGACGAACCCGACTTTTGCCCATATCACGAGTACTAGGGCACTCGATTGAAGATTCTTTGGGTCTTCAAAGATTGGGTCGAAAAGGCGTACAAAAACGGTGAAATTACTTTACCTAAAGGGTTCTTGCAAAGCCCATCGGCCCATGAACGGCCAATATGATCTCTCACGAGGAAGAAGATCCGGACCAATTAAGTGAAGACCGGGAAGAACGATGGACTACGCACTTATCGAAGAAGTCGATTAAAATGCTTAAAGCTCTTAAGAAAGAACCGGCATGAAATGGAAAGACGACATCACGCCGGTGGTCCCGCCGAAACCCGGGGTATATTATAAGGTGGACCGAGCCAAGACCAAGTTCTTAAGAAGAAAAAGAAGCATAGAAATAACAAGTCCAAAAAGAACAAAATTGAAGAATATGAGCGAGGCGATCCGAGGCGATCACCCTCCAACACTTCATCTCCAAAGAAGGCGGGAGAAGCTAACCCTAGGTCAAAAGAAAGAAAATATAGATGAAGAAATAAATAAAGAAGAAAGCGAAGAAATGCGGGGTGCTTCGTGCAACATGGTATATTCTTCTCACGACGAAGATATGCCAACATTAGAGGAGATGTTCTTCCTAAATGATGAAGGAGAAGCAAGCACCTGCGGGACCAAAACGAAGAATGTAAAGCGTGCTCCGTCCGGGACTTACATACACGAGAGGCAAGCTCCCAAGGATTAGATAAGGGAAAGGATAAGGCCCAGAATAAAGGTAAAGAGGCTGAGAACCTAAGCAAGAACCCAGAAAAGACCGGTCGACGGGCGAAGAATACAATGTATTGGCACATCTGCGTAAAATCCCGGCATTATTAAGCATATTCGACGCATTGATGATGTCACAAGACCTAAGGGAGGTATTAATCCAAGCCTTGCAAGATCCCGAGAAATACAAGTCATATTTCATCGAGCAAAATATGCGGAAGCCCTATTCACGCCAAGCGGGCCGCACATAAATTTCACGACGATGACCTCCTAATAGGCACCGTCGACCACAACCGCCCGCTATACATCACCGGAAGCTGTGGAGGGCAAAAGATTGGTCGCATCTGGTCGACGCGGGGTCCTCGATCAATATCATGCGCTTAAAACTACGAAGACCATCACCTTAGATGTGAAGAACCTATCGACGAAAAGGTAATTATTCATGGCTTCAATCAAAACTCCCAAAAGGCCACAGGAGCTATAACTACGAACTGCAATGCGGAAGCCTAAAAGCGCCTACTAAATTCTATGTCATTGTGTGAAACCTCTTATCGGGCGTTCTTTGGGTCGCCGTGGCTTCACGGTAATCAGGTCATACCCTCTACTCTGCACCAATGCTTGAAATATATCGAGAATGGTAGGCAAAGGAGAATTGATGGGGATGTCAAACCATTCGGGGTGCATGAGATTAAATTCAATGACGCCCAATATTTTCTACCTAAATCTCTTGTGGCGCCAAGCGAAAACATAACAAAAGCGGTCGAAACCTTTCAATAAAAGCCCTAAATTTGATACCTCGTCGGAGAAGAAGAAGAGGTCAAATTCAATATTAAACCCCGAGGTGCTCGAGCCCAAAGACCGGAAGAAAGTCGGGTGAGGAAGCAACCTTCCGCTTCAAACAATTGTACGTATAAGGCCCAAATAAAGCGAGCGAAATCAAGTCAAGTGATTCGAGGAGGAGGTCATTTTCAACTTTAAACCTACCAACACCCTCAAATTCGGATCACGGGAACAACTTCGGGAGAAGACTCGAAGATTCGATGACTCGGGCGATATTACCTCGGGAGAAGAGTCTACGGTCATGACCGTCAACCACAGGAAGAGGAGTCGACGAAGAGATCATCTATCACATCCTCAAGAAGCCATATAAAGGGCCCGAAACGGATAATGAAAGTGAGGAGTCATATATGATCAACACGGGACCCGGTAGCGGAAGGATAACTGGTTAGGCGAGGCCTATAAATGAAGAACGCTCATGGCGGGAAAATTTCGAAGGTCGCGTACGGAATGCGATCGACGAAATAAGGCACCAAGTTGAAAATAATAGAAGAGAGGTGTACGAACAATGGGAGGTGATGCGGGATATTAAAGTGCAACACAATGAAATCATGATAATGATTGAAAACACATGCAACCGCGATCTATAACTCAGAGCTACTCAAAGAAGTGACAAGCGAACCCGTTCCGGAACCCACGAAAGACAAGCACCGATAGCGGCAAACGGGTAATTGTAATAGTAGATGAATCGAAAGGGGAAGAAATGAAAGCTAAGCAATTGACCGTCATGCAAACCCTCAAGGTCAAGAAGAGTAAACCATACTCTTTCCGAAAAATAAGACGACTCGGATATTTGAGCGGGCCCAAAGAGCGGATTGACACTTCCCGCACATAAACGACCACGAGATATAGAAAGAGCCGGTGAAGGTGAATTCGCCCTTATCATCGCATATTGGGTCACACCATCGAAGAATCTTTGGGTATTCAAGGACCTTATAGAAGAAGGGCACGAAACGGGACAATCCAACTCCCGAAGAGCTTTCAACAAGACCCGGCTCACATAACTCGAATAACAAAGGTAAAGGGGTTGCTACACGATCTCGCACACTCCGTACCTAGCAAATCTAAGGTTGCGAGACGTAAGCCGATCGAGAGAAATCTACCGCTCCAACTCGGTCATGAATATTGAAATAGAAGAGGAGATGACGGCGCTAGAGATCATTGCGGTTCCCGAAAGGCATTTTAAAGACCTCATGCCAGGAAGTGAACCACATCCAAACCCTAAAGACCTTTGTTGTGCGGCAAAGGTAGAGCGCATCAAAGGGAAAACTATCATCCACAAGGCTATAATTTTCTATCAGAGCGATTCAACCCAGTCTCTGAAGAACCCTGATCACAACGCTTGGAAGAAGTGGGTGATAGAACAAGAATCGGAGAATGCAACGGGCGATGACGCTGCATCTCATCCCTTTGGAAAGGAGCTGTATAAAGCGGCAAAAGGGCAAAATGTCGAGAGACATATCAAAGGCGAGACGCCAAGCGCTTCGATGAGCTCTGGAATGGCGGCCAGAATAAGGTCCTGGGCCTGGATGGTAAAATAAAATACACCCGGGGGTTAGGGTATAACTGCGATGACGCAGCATGCTTCGAAGGGTCTCTCAACGGGTACCGTATGGAAGAAAGCTGTTGCATGACTTCTGTTGAAATGCCGGATAATGAAACAGAAGAGGACAATGCCCCAGTCCTGAAAAATGCTTTGAAACAGCTAGAAAAGGAACCCAACACGGTCGATGAGTTAGCTGAAATTAATTTGGGGACGGAAGAAGACCCACGACCAACTTTCATAAGCGCGTCATTGCCAGAAGAGGTGGCTAACAGGTTGAAGACATTCCTTAAAAGCTACATGGACTGCTTCGCTTGGAGTTATAAAGAAATGCATGGGTTAGATCCCAACGTAGCGGTTCATTACTTAAAAATTGATCCAACCTTCAAGCCATTAAACAAGCGCAGAGGCGGATGAGAATAGAACTCGAAGAAAAGGTCGTGGAGGAAACGAAGAAACTCATCGACGCAGGCTTCATACGAGAAGAAGAGACGCCGGAATGGGTGGCTAGCATTGTCCGGTTAAAAAGAAAAATGGGCAAATCCGCATTTGTGTGGATTTTCGGGACTTAAACAAGGCGTGCCCTAAAGATGATTTCCGCTCCCGATGGCTTAATCGAAATCATAATTGATCACACATCATCTTATGAAGTCTTCTCCTTCATGGACGGTTATGCGGGCTATAATCAAATCAAAATGGCGCCAGAAGATGAAAGGCACACAGCCTTCCGCACGCCGATTGGAATCTATTGTTACAAAGTCATGCCGTTTGGACTCAAAAATGCGGGTGCCACCTATCAACGGGCGATGACGAAGATATTCGACGATCTGATCCACAAGATAGTAGAATGCTATGTGGACGACCTAGTCATCAAAGCCATGTCATATGAAGAACACCTCCAATATCTTGAGGTCGTTTTCAACCGCCTAAGGGAACATGCGCTCAAATTAAACCCGTTGAAATGCGCATTCATGGTATCATCTGGTAAATTTCTGGGGTTTGTGGTACGCCATAGGGTAATTGAGATAGACCGGGCAAGATCAAAGCAATAACCGAACTATCCCCGAAAATTTAAAACAATTACGATCCTTGCAAGGGCAATTGGCGTACATTAGGCGGTTTATAGCCAACCTATCGGGTAAAATCCAACCCTTCACCCGGCTAACTAAGAAGAATATCCCGTTTAAATGGGATGGCGAGTGCCAACGAGCCTTTGAAAAATCAAGGCATATCTACTCGACCCTCCGGTATTGGCGGCACCCATACCGGAAGGAACTCATTCTATATACAACCGCCCTGGATGGATCCTTAGGAGCTCTGTTGGCACAAGAAAACCGGGATGGTAACCAAAATGCGCTATATTACTTAAGTCGCATGATGGTGGGGGCGAGAACACGGGTATTCACCGATTGAGAAGCATTGTTTAGCCCTAATCTTCGCGGTGAAGAAATTGAGGCACTACATGCTAGCCCATAAAATCATTTTAATATCCAAGGTAGACCTCTCAAATATCGATGACTCGGCCAATGCGACGGGGGAGGGCGGCCAAGTGGGCTATCATTCTTACCGAGTTCGACATCACCTACACACGCAAAAGGCGATCAAGGGGCGGCGGCGGATTTCCTAGCCGCACATCCGATCCAAGATGACTCTCCATTAAAATGTGATTTTCCCGATGAGGAAACTTTACATGTTGAAGAAGGAAACCTTATATGGGAGTTGTACTTTGATGGTGCTTCGTCAATCAAGCCGATCATGGGCCGGGAGTCCCAATTTGTGCGGCGGCGCGGGACTAGTCTTCGTAACCCGGAAGGCGGGATAATACGACATTCTCGGCTTTAACCGAACCATGCACAAATAATGAAGCGAGTATGAAGCGCTTATCGCCGGACTAGAGCTATCACCGGAGCTAGAAATCAAGAAATGTGCGTATCTTTGGGGATTCGCGGTGATAATAAATCAAATAATTGGCGAATATAAGGTCCTTTGAAAGCGGAACTAATACAATATCACCAGAAGGCCATGGAACTAATGAAGAAAATCCCGTACGTGTCCATCGAGAAGGTCACGAGGGCTGTGAATGGTGAAGCAGATGCGTTGGCCAAACTCGCCAAGGAGCTGGGTGAACCAACGAGCGGAAATCCACATCATCGTCCGCAATAGAAGGCCATTATCATTGTGTCGGACGACGACAATGTGAATAATGAAGGTGCGGGCGAGAAAAAGTAGAATGCCAAGAAACAATGATAACGAAGAAGATGATGATTGGAGACAGTAGTTTATCGAATATTTCCGGCATGGCACCTCCCCAAAGATAAAAGGATAGGCGATCAACTAAGAAAACGGGTACTACGGTATGCGTATGTGGGCAATACGCTATACCGTAGGTCTTATGATCAACTATGGCTAAGATGCGTATATCGGTGAAGCGAAGCGGGTTATGAAAGAAGTTCATTCGGACTATGTGGAGCGCATCGGTCTGGGCCAAAATGAAGTTAAAATCAAGCGAATGGGGTATTATTGGCCTGATGGTGGGCGATTGTGAAGAAACTCACGCAAAGAAGTGCGCATGTGTCGGATACATGGCCCTTTCATACATCAAGCGCCAAGCCCGTTGCACCCCACAATAGCGTCCGGCCATTTAATATGTGGGGCACGGACATAGTGGGGCCCATAGACCCTCCTACGTCGAGAGGTCACTAGGTTCATCCCGCGACAGCGGATTACTTTACAAAATGATGGTGAAGCCATCCCACTCAAAGAAGTTAAAGCGTCCGATGTGGTTAAGTTCTTTAAGACGCACATCCTCTACCGATTCGGCACCCCACAACGACGGATAATATCCGATAACGGGACGGCCTTCAAGAGCTCTAAAGTCTATGCCACAGGCGAGCAATTTAATATTGATTGGAGATTCTCGTCCATTTATAACCCGAGAGCCAACGGCACTGGCGAAGCCTTTAACAAAACCCTAATCAATATTATGAAAAAGACCGTGGACGGCAACCAACGAGGCCGGGATAATCGTCTACGGGAGGCATTATGGGCTTATCGAACCACGTACCGAACACCTACGCAAGCTACCCCGTATTCTCGGCTTTTGGGGTTGAAGCGTTCTCCCTCTTGAGGTGGAATTACCGTCATTGCGGGTGGCTATGCAAAATGACATGACCATGGATGAATGCCAACAACTCAGATTAGACGAGTTGGATGCCATGGACGAGAAGAGATTGATAGCCCAGCAGAACCTCGAAATATATCAGGCAAAAATGGCAAGGGCATATGATAAAATGGCGCGAGTCAGGGCATTTCAACAAGGGGAGCTTGTTCTTGTCCTTAAGAGGCCGATCATTGGCCGGCACATCGGCCCAAAATTCTCTCCGAACTGGGAAGGGCCATACGTAATTGAGAAGGTATACGGAGGCGGCGCATACCAACTCATAGATCATGAAGGTGAAAGGCCCATGCCACCAATTAATGGGCGATATTTGAAGAAGTACCACACATAGCCCGGAGCGGGGCCAACCGAGTAGTATTTATTGTAAATAAATAAGGAGGAAATAAGTGTTCATTTACACACACGTGCACAAAACACAAACCCATGTCTAACCTCCACTTTTGCATAAAAATCCCAAAAACCCTACTTTTGCATCTGTAAATAGAATGCATCCAAAAAAAAAAATCCAAAACCACACAAACACATTTAGCCCTATAAAAATATATAGAATAAGAAAATTCAACGCCAAAACCACGCGAGAATGTAAGGCGAGAGCTTTGGTGTTTGGGCTCACAATACAAATACCACTGGGTTTGTCCATTTGACACAGAATAAACACAAAAATGGGCAGGGTTTGCAGTTTGTCCCTCAAACTATCTGTTGCCCAATGACGAAAGTTGCTCATATTGGTCGCCCGCGCGCAAGCCAAGGGATAGGTCGAGCAAATTGGTGGCTAGTAAATAGTCGCTTACGAGGGCATATAAATAAATAACTCTCGTACTATTAGTAACATGTATCACTAATAACAAAAAAATCTGCTCTCTTCTGATAAAATAAAAGGATATCTAAGTAAAACAATAAAAACCTATTTTCCTACTCATAAAAAAAAATGATAATAAAAAAAAATAATAAATCTTTCCAATAAGGGGTTGCCACCTTTGCCCCGACACCATGAGTGTTATACAAAGCGAGGTTGGGTGCATTCATCCGTAAAAGCACCACACGCCCGAAGAAATGGTGTGTCATAATCCCACGACATATCATGGAGGGGTCAGATCAAGGGTTTACGCTTGTACCCGACATTTCATGTTAAACAAAGCGGCTCGCTTAAAGAAGTGACTCGAGTCATGGAGAGCGGACCTACCCGATGAAAGCTTGTCTCGCGGGGGATGCGTGATGGATGTTTGAGGGTAGCTAAAATATAAAAAACCGGGTTGGGTACATTCATCCGCAAAAGTACCACACGCCCAAGGAGGTGGTTTGTTTCTAATCCCAAAATAGATCATGGAGGGGTCGGACTAAGGGTTTATGCTTTTGCCCGCATTCGGTGTCAAATAAAGTAATTCGCTTAAAGAAGTGACTCGGGTCATGGAGGGCGGACCTACCCGATGAAAGCTTGTCTCGCGGGGATGCGTGATGGATGTTTGAGGGTAGTACCCCACAAAACAAATTGAGTGGAGATGAGTGAATGTGAGTTTCCACTTTAGCACGCAACGGTGCACAAATGAGGGAGAGTGGGTGAGCTTCCACAAATAAATGTCAACTAAATATACAAGGAGCATCCACAAAATGGTGTTATCAATTGCATCCATAATCCAATTGATACGGTAAGTTTATCCATCGGTAATAAAGGGATAAACGGGTTTATTCTGTACCCGGCCTAGAGGTCAATACAGACAGGTTCGGTATCCGTAAAATACCACGGTTACTTGAGTTTTGTATTGCCATAAATAAGGAGAAACATGCATAGAACGAATGTAATAGGATGTTGTAAGATTTTCCTTTTATTATGTTTAGACGCTGCGAAAGAATGAAGCAGTTGTAATTGGGCGCTTTTACAAATAAGATTGGAGGTGCACAGTATGAGATAAATGAAATACTTCCTCGCGCTGCAGAGGAAGCGATGAAAGGACAATGATAGAGGTAAGCATCATCCACAACAAGAGATCAAAATGATAAATGTCAAGGCATCCTATATCAAGTATAACAAAAGAAAAGGAGAAAAGAAGAAATGAAAAGTACAGCCTATGGGCCCAAAAAGCGGGACTCCAGCTCTAATAGCACAGTACTAATGGTCTCCAGATAATCATGGAGGGAGTGCCTGTCCTCCTCCGAAGCCGCCTCAAAATCCAAAAACTGAGAGAAGGCACTATCCCGGGCGCTCGAATGAATCTGCAGCTCCGGGAGACGTCCTGCTAGATGTCGGGAGAAGCCCTCCACTGATAATCTGTGGTCCTCTAGCTCCTGCACGAGCAGTCGAGCGGGCCCACCACTGACTCCCATGGAGCGGAGAGTGGCACAAGAAGAGAGCCGCTGAAGATAGCGGAGTCGAGCGGCCTCCAAGTGCCTGCGCAGCTCATGGATCTCCAACTCGTGCTGGTATACGAGAGAGCTCGCATCCTGATAAGCCCTGAGCAGATCCTCACACCTCCTAGAAATGAAGGTACTCTCGAGACGAGGTGCAATGAGTAGAGCTGGTGCGATGGTATCCCGCATCAGCCTATACCAGTCGAAGGAGAAGCCATCGGGCAGAGAGTCCAGGATCTCAAAATCTAGCGGATAGTCTCCGAAGAAGGTGTCTCGGAGTGCATCCGCCAGCGCGGCCAAGGCGAGCTGCACATCCCTCGATGTAACATCTGCAAGTAAAATAAATGGGTTAGACAAATTGTTATAACCAAAGAAGAAATAAAAGGAAGAGAAGATCTAACCCATCGCCTCGCCGCCTGAGACCGGCGGGACTGAATCCGGGATAGGGATGTCGGTCGCCTCAGGAGGACCCGCAGGTGTACCAGACCCGGCTACAAAATAAAATGAAGAAGCATAAGTACATGAAAAGTAAAATACGGGCGAATAATAAAAGAAATATAAGATACCGGGAGAGGCATGAGGCTCGGTGAGACCCTCGCTAGCCGGGACCTCCATCTCTGGGCTGTCGAATAGCTGCTCCACCAGCCAACTCTCATCCAGCTCCGAGTCATAATCGACTGTAGCCCGCTCGGTCGAGTCCTCCACTTGAGTATCTGATAAGACTCCGTCACCTATGGCCATGAGAGGCTGCCCGTCGGGAGATGAAGAGGCATGAGATGGCCCTCCCTCGATCAAGAGCGGCTCGTCGCCTGCGGGCTCGACAGCCAATGGACTCCCCTGCTCTAAAGAAGCCTCCTCTGATCGTACAAGAGTGAGCACTGGCCCCAGAACTACATCAAAGGAGTCACCATCTCCAGTAGGCACCAATAAGATCGACGGTGAGGCAGGACCGTCGTAGAAGAAAGACTCCGAGCGGTGTGGAGATGCCATGTCATCGGCCTCAAGGCCTGTAAAATCTACATGTAAGAATGGAAATACTGATGCATATTGGCAACTAAGTGTTAAATGATGCACACGAACCTGCGACGGCAAGGTCAGTGCAAAACTCTGAAAGGGCAGTGCTCGCCGGCGCCGATAAATCTGCTATAATGTCATCTCGGGCTGCCTCCACAGGAGATGTCCCACGAGCTGAAAATAAACCTTAATTAGAGATGTAAATGAAGTGCGCCCGAATAAGGATAGGTGAGTCGATAAAGAAAATCACCCGAGTGGGAGAAGGAAAAGAAGACGGGGAAGACGGCGAGAAGCACCATCTCGATCTCTCTCCACGGTGGGCGGGAGCCGGTGGCTCGACGGTGGGCGAGAGTGAACGCCAACTACTCGTGGGCAAGGGATGAGAACCCGGGCTCCGCGTGATCATACTCGTAAGCCAACTCTGAATCAAAAGAGAATTGGTTGAGATAAGACGAGGCTTATCAAAAAGAAACAACCTAAATAAATGATAAGGTGTACCTGTGAGAATAGTCCTAACAGGAACACGAGAAAACCCGTCTAAACTCGAAAATCGACGGGCTCGCGCAATGGCCGGAAAAGGGCTGCGATCACGCGAAACGGTGCCATCTAATAAAGGCTGGTCATCTCGCGGACATGTACTCCGGACGACCACCGGAGGAGTATACGACTGATAAGAGCGAATGGTCTCATAATACCACTGCTGATAACGCCTCGTGAAGGTGGAAACCCTAGAAGTGGATACCATCTGGTAGCGAGTGCCTGTGCCTAGTCGGAAGAGGTGAGTGTAACACCATCCGATACCCTCCAAATCGGCCGCCAATGATATAGGGCGGAGAAGAGGCGCTGGAATATCCTGATCCAAGCCAAACTGATGCGCGCATCGATGCGGCGAATATGGCTCGATGAATATATAATCGCCCAATCTGAGGGGAAGGAAGCCCTGACGAATACTGATCAGGTACTCCAAGTCGATAGGCCTGGCTCGGATGCTAGAAGAGTCAGAAGAGGGAACTCTGCCGTCAATCACCATCCTGTCGGCAACCCTAGCTGCCCCACGGGCCACTGATCTATCTCGAGAGAAGCGCAGATGGTCTCGGCTCCTGAAGAATCTATACCGAGCAGCCTCCGGGGTCAATGAAGCTGGCTGCACCCCAGCTAAGTCACTCAATAAGGGTAGACGGTCCGCAGAGCGTGACCGCCATGCCGGATCATATGAGCGGACCAATGTAAATGGAGCCATCCACTAATCGGATGCCACGGAATCGGCTCACCCGGCACTGTGAAGGACTACGAGATGAAGTCAGACCGCGGAGGCATCTATAGATGTTGGCCGGCACAGCACGACCAAAGAGATCCTGTCGCCACGCGCGATCGGGCTCGCCATGATGAATACCGAAGGCCGAATGGTGTATGCGGGGAGCTAGGCAATAAGAAATAACGGATCCACCAAGAAATGAAGGCGATCGATAAGTCTCCCGATCCACGTCATGTGAACACGGGGTATCCCGAGAAGGGATAGGGCCGTCACGATGAATCTCGAGCCGACTGTACTAAACGGATCTCTAGTAGAAGCCAAGCACAGTAGGGCGAGTATGGACCCGGTCGGTGAAATAGGCGATCCAATGTTCGAATGGGACTCGGGATGCCCCTCCGTAAATGATGATAGATCTCATAAGTCCTCTGCGCAAGAAGGCGGGAATCGAGTGAAGTCTCCCGAGTCGGCGGGTGAGACCATAAACTCGTCATAGAAATGGCCAAAGATCGACGGCCGGTCAATCGTCGTATCTCCGGAGAGTCGGAGTCGGCTCCGGTCATCGATGAACAAAGTGTTGGTGGAGTAGTTCCACCTCTCACAAAAGGCCCGTAGCCAGGGTGTGTCGATATGATAATGAAACATCGACAAGAAAACCGAGTCATATATCCCGGCTCGCCTGAGCAGAGTCCCCTCCCGCATGAGCACATACGGGTCCACTTAGGCGATATCCATGGCACTCCAAGGGAGTGATGAAGGGAGCAGTGGTCCATCTGTGAGCCTCCCCGTCAATAATCTCCTTGCCCAGGAGATGTGTCAAAGGAGCCATAGAGGCAACGCCTAGAGGCTGAAGGGGCATGATGTCATGAGGCTGATCATCTCTAAAGAATAAACCGCCGCCTCGCGGGTAGACAGGAGTCGCTCGGATGGCTGAGACGAGAGGAGTCCAATCACTAGGATCCTCATAAAAAGAATGGTAATGACTCAAAGGGCGACGCGGAATGGCGTCATGAGAAGAAACTACAATACCCGAAGAAGAGAAGACGTCATGAGAAATGAAGAGATAGATGATAAGGAACAACACACCAAGACAAGCCTTTCGAGCGTTCAAGGCTCGTCTTGGTGGGTGGCTCTTTGTTTACCCTTGAAAAATTCCAAGGATGAATAGATGAATAAATGAAAATAAAATCAATGATTAATGATAAATCATAAGAAGAGTGAAGAAGAGAAAGCAAGGAAGAGATGGCCCACTGATCAGAAGAGGTCGCTGATTAACTCCGGAACAAATCCATTAATCCCACAAGGAAATATCAGGGTGAGAGACGAGGATATAAATACTCCACCACCTCCTACTCATTCGAGGTGGTCGACCCTGGGAGATTTCGGAGAGAAAATCTCTTGATGGGTCGCCCATTTGATTACATTTTCTCTCGACAAGTGGGACCCACTGGCGGTCCCTTGTAGATGGATCTAACAACATAAACATAGCCTATCTCGATGAGTCACCCATGTGACCATTTTCACCGACAAAGGACCCCACACCTCGGTGACCTATTAAAGGAGTCGAGTTAAACCCTAAAAATCTGCCCTGGAGCTAACCCTAGAAAGGAGTCAAGCAAAGATAATCCTTATGCTACATGAAATGATGTCAATGCCAAGCTAGCATTTTGATGCAACTAGTCATGAGAAATTTCAAATGTGATTTTGCTTTCAAGGTGACACCGGTGCCAAAGTCAGAGCTTGAACCACCTAACCATGCTTTGATTTGTGTCAATTATCGATAAGTAGTCGGTTCTTTAACCAAATCACCCTCATGTTAAGGGATTGAAAGTCAATTTCACAAGACCGATCAAAGCCAAAGCTGGGAGCAACCATCTGATCAAGTCTAGATCTCAGTATCAACCGTTGACATGTAATCAATCTGTTGATCGATCAAGCCCTAATGAATATCAATATAAGTCTAATTGGTATTTAGTTAGGGTGGTTTCTGCAAGAGAGAGATAATTGGGCAGAGACACTGAGCTACAATTGAGATCTGGGATTAATTCGAAGAAATAATAGGGTTTTATGGATAAAAGAATTTTTAATTCAGAGAAGGAGGGGTAAAAATGGAATTAAAAATTACAGGGATGATCATCATGATTTTAGGGATTTTTGGTGAAATTTTCATGATTTTTGGATAAGTGGAGCTATTAAAATAAATTCAGGGAAGATAAAGCAGAATAAATGGATTAATCAAAGGTCGAGATTTGATCGAGCAATTCTCAGGTGCAAGTTGGGGATAACAAAGAACTCGGGTACAAACCGGGTGCAAGAAACACAGGAGGTATAAAATAATCGAAGAGAGAGGGTGTGCCACGTGGCGCCTCTCATCGGGCCATGTCGTCAAGTGGGCCCCACCCCAGATGAGTCACCGACAGCGGGGGCCCCACCTCGGTGCCACGTGGCGCACACCAAATGGGCCACATCAAGAACTACTCCACCAAACAGAGACAAGTGGCAAGCTACCGAGCTCACCATGTCACCCATTAGAGCCATGTGGCTTATTTCCATCGTCCACCTCACTCAACTCATGACACACGGCGTATACCCTCTCACCCAAATCGGACTGACAGAGCAATGTGGCCGCATGTCATTGGTCCACATCACGTACCACATCACCATTTGAGCCACATGGCCATCTCAGTGAGTGATCCACACCAAGAAGAGGTATGCCAAATGGCAAAGACACAGAGTGAGCCACTTCAAGACCTAAATGCCACATGGGCACTTCCCTATCGGTCCACCTCACCATGCGGGCCCCACCATACCACAAGATGATCGACAAGTGGGCCCCACTTGGTGCCACGTGTCATGTATTAATCGGTGCCATGTCATCACATAATATGCGCAGGATTACATGTGGCTCCATTTGATTGGTACAAGTCAAGACAAAGCAACACACATGGCATTACTAGGCGAGCCATATCACTCACCATTTACGATCATTAGTGTTAAGGATTTGTTTAACAAGCAATCAACCAATCGGAAAGAGCCACCTCAAAGATATTAGCACTAATCAATTGCTAACCTCACGTACTTAAACGCTTAAACCTTACAGATGGGACCCAGTAGTCAGATGAATAAGGCTAGGATCACGAGCTAGAGATATAAACCAAGTCCATTCATCCTGTCTATCCAACTCGGTGCAAATGAATTTAAACAAAGGGAGAAAAAGAAGGTGAACCTGGTGCATGAGCTCTAGACCACTGCCCCCTTTCTCTCCTGCGTGTTGGTGCGTGTGTGCCGTGCGCATCCAAGCTGATGGAAGGACCTTCTCCCTCCCTCTTCTTCTCGCCATTGCCCGATTCAAGCATATCTCGCGCTTTTCGTTTCCCCTGGCGTCTCACCATGACTATAGGTGATCAAGGAGATGATAATGATCAGGCGATGATAAGACAAAGGCTTTGATGAATTAATTAGCAATGTGAGATGAATTGAGAGCTGAATTAAACGATACCCGAAGATAAGCCGAAGAGGAAGAGATGAATTGACGTTATGGAGATCAAATTGCACTACAAGGTGGATCCTTTCGAGGCAAGGCGACGCCAATGGAGGTGAATTGATGAGGCAATTTGAGGTATGAGATGCTAATTGATCAAAAGAAGGAAACGGGCGTAAGAGAGCTCAAGAAATTGAAAATGGTAAATGGATGAAATGGCATTAAGAGTGATCATGGAGTATTTAAATAGCAAGTAATAGCCTCTGCCCGCTTGTCGGTGAGCTACATGAGTAATCGAGAGTGTGAAGTCAAACAAAATCGCGACACGCCAAAGAATAACAAAAACTTAGAGAAAGAAGCACAAATCAATCACAACCGTTCAAGCAATTAGAATGAAGGGCGAGATGTATACAAGGTGGCAATCCGGCCCAGAGGCAGCCAACCAATCACAATTGGATTAATTGGACTAATTAGCCTATATAAACCGAAAATTAGCAACAGTAATGGAGAGAGATCCATTAGCAGAGCAATTGAGAGTATCTACACACTTACACATACGCTAGTAGTCATCAATTACAGAGAGGAAGAGAGATTACAAGGAAATTAATCGATTTGAATTACTATTCAGATTAAGAGGTAACTGTTCATGCATTCAATTGGCACTTTCCTTTCATTCTCTGTAAATGAATTTAGGACTTTAACATAGCTAGTTAGGTAGTCAATTGATTTCTTTTCTGTTCTTGCTACTATTCTTTAAGAATTTGCTATATTCTTTCATATTTTCTTTTCTTTGCTTTTGTTCTTCCTTTGAATAACCCTAATCAATGGCAATTGATCGAATCCAAAGAGCATCGGCCCAATCACAAAGTGATTGGTGAGCCTTTAGGCCTGGACTACCACAATTATTAAAATTTTACAATTTAAATAACATTGCATCTCTGCTCCTTTATGATTTTTTATTTTCAATCGATTTCTTTGCTTATATCTGTCTAATTGATGAAAGATAATGACTTGCTATCTTTTGAGTATCTTAGTTGCATGATTCTAATTGAATAGATGAGCCAATTCTTACAATTTCAAAGAAATGCACTGATTCCAGCACAAATCGATATACTGATGAAATTCCAGAGATGAATTAGCTCCAATTGATCACTATCTCAGCGAGCCACTGGCCCTAGCAACGTCTGGGTGAGCCTTTAGGCCTGAGAGTTGTTAATAGATATGAAAACATCTCAAACTGAGAAAGAATTGCAAATGCTTTCGGTACCATCGGTACCGCACACCCGCAATACACGCTGCTTCAACCCTGCTTAATAATAGCACACAAGAAGCCTTATACTCATCCCAGATTACACATACATACTAGGGCGATGCTTAATAGTTGTATAATTGTCAAGAATTTCAATTGAATTCGATGAATTTGATGAAGAAAGGATCTTGGTACCGTTTTTGATTAATACACTAACTGACATTGTTGTATAAGTATCAACCACCGTATGGATCTTTGATCAGACGATATAGAAGGACTCCACGCACTGAGACGATATCAACGTGCTGGTCTGATCGGAGAAAGGGAGCTCCGGCCGCCGGGAACGCCACCTAGCATAGATCTTAATGCATCGGAGAGTCAGAGACTGAAGGGATCCCTTCTGCACGATTCTTGAAGCGTTCACCAATCTTGAAGAATCTTTAATGAGTGAGATCTGGCGAGAGTTCGGAAATTTAAACGAGAGAAGATCTGGGCCTTATATATATTAAACACGTATCTCAACTAGATCTAACGGCCCAAATATAAATGAAACATTTGAATAAATTAAGCGCCAATCTTGGAATAGATCTCGCGCCCGATTAGGCCCAATGATTAAATAATAACGTAATAGTGATGATATAGAATAAATAAATGATTTGAAAATGCTCCCGAACTCCAAATTGACTCAAATTTGTTTCTAAAATTTTCTTATTTTTCATACTATTTTTCTATACAATAATATTCCAGTTTTAAAAATATAATCATGATAAAACAATTTAAAAGCAAAAGACATTACCTATATTGATATGTTTGACCTAGCTTTGACTTGTCATTTTAAATACTATAAAAATTCTAAAAATTCAAATAAAATCATGAATAATAACTAGATATATTTTACTGATTTTTCAAGTGATTTTTCATGAAATAATAATGATAATAGTAATATGCCATAATAAATAATGAGATTAGCTATATTCTTTGATAAATAAAAAAATATATATGAATAATGATAGATATTATGTTGATATTTTCTGTAAAAAGAATATTAAAAATAAATAACACAAAAAATACAAAAATATATACTACCATGATAATAGATAGTAAATACATTTTCTTTTATAATAAAGAATGATAATATAGTTTTATAATAGAATGAATTGCATTTCTTTTGTTATTTCTATACAAATATACAATAAAAATATTTTTGATGAATAAAAATGCAATAAAAATAATAATTGTAATAAAAAAATATAATGAATTTCATCTCTTATGGCTATTTTCAAGTAATAATGATGATAATAAAAAAAATCTCTTATACTTTTCTATAGATAATAAATAGAAATAATAAAAAATATAATGAATAGTATAATAAATAGGATAGAATATTAATAATGATTTCTTTTAGCTATTATGGAGTAAAAAAATAAATAAATAAAAAATAAAAAAATAATAATAAAAAAATAATAATAATAATATAGCTAACCATCTTTTAATTTTGTAAATAGTTTCTACATAATGAATAATGTTCCAACATAATAGAATATAATAATAAAATTCTATTACTTTGGCTATTATAAATATTTCAAAAATACAAATAAAAAAAATCATAGCCATTTTATTCTCCATTATTTTGTAAGCGATTTTCTACAAAATAAATAGAGTTTGGAAATAATAAAAATGAAAATTCTACTATTTTAGCTATTATAAAAAATCCCAAAAATATAAATAAAATTCTAGTTAATAGCTAACCCATTTTCCTATTATTTTTGTAAATAATTTTTCTACATAGATAAATAGAGTTTAAAAATAAAAAAAATATATATAATAATAATAATAATAATGATAAGAATAATAATAATAATAAATAAATGCATCTTTATAATAGAAATAATAATGGAAGATATTATATAATAGGCTTTGTACATTTTGGAAATGAACAAATAAGCTCACATAAGTAGTGTAGGGCCACATGAGAATGTTTGCACACATGATATAACCTTTAGAACGATTAGTCAAGACAAGAACATCTTGACGTAAGATGACTAAGGCTTCGATAGCAACATGAGGAGATACGTCAAGACAAGAACATCTTGACACTTGATGAAGAATAACCAGAGCTGTGACATCAACATGGGAATATATGTCGACTCGAGGAAGAAGAACATTACGATGTCCTGAGAGGTGACATCTTAATGACCCATCACCATGAGCAAGTAACTCATGACTAAATACGCTCACACAAGGGGTGTAAGGCAACATAGTAATTTTGCACAAGCAATGCAATATGTAGAATGATTAGTCGAGACAAGAACATCTTGACGCTCACTGAAGAATGATCAAAGCTACGACATCGCATGATGGAGAGATATGTCGACTTTGAAGAAGAAGAACATTATGATGTCCGAGAGAAGTGACATCTTAATGACTCCTGTCATGAACAAGTAATTCATGACCATTTGAGCTAGCAAGACCGAACTCACCCATCGATGAGTTTGTCTCCCGGTTCATCTCCCGAGATTGTGAGATTGAATCGTTCTATAGTAGATTCATCCACAAAACAAAGTTGAATGTGAACCGTTCGTAGGTAGGTTCCTTCACTAACACATGCCTCAATGTTGAACCGGCTCGCCGCTTCAGGTTTGACATTGTGTGTAATTGTGTTTCCTAGGTTTATGAATCGGCTTAGTGCTTCGAATTCATGATCTAGAAGATCGGTGAGAAGAAACACGTGGGCCATATCCACCCTTCTCCCGATTCACCAACCTCAAGATCAACCGCCAAAGGTTTCGAGTTGTATTTTGTGTGATTGGTTGTTGACTAGTTAAGATTGAACCGTTCTGTAGTAGGTTTATCTTCTAGATCAACGGAGGTCGAGTCGTTCTGTATGTAGACTCACCTCGAGCCCCTCTGAAGAGATTAACCTGGTCTGTAGTAAGGTTATATCTCGAGGTGGCATAGACTGAACCGATCTGTTTGTAGGTTCGTCTTCCATAGGATTAAGTAAAGATTGAACCGATCTGTTTGTAGGTTCGTCTTCCATAGGATTAAGTAAAGACTGAACCGATCTGTTTGTAGGTTCGTCTTCCATAAGGACTGAACTGATCTGTTTGTAGGTTCGTCTTCCATGGACCCCTTTTTTGTGAACCCAGACGACCACTTGACCATCTCTTAACTATACTATTTGCTTCTCCCTTTCAAAGATCCAGAGGTGCCTCGAGGTTAGTAGCCCAGGGTAATTAACGGTGGGGGCTTGCGCCCACCGAATCTACAAGAACTCACAATCACTAAAAACCCCCCGAATGTGCATCCAAATCTCTCTAAACGGCAGACCACCGACTTAGTAGATGCACGCTCGGGAGGGATCTCCGTGTCCTTCTTCCGCAACCCATCGCCCACGGCGGCGGTGTGGCGGCGCGCGAAAAAAAGGGTCGCACAGATCTCGGCACGCCCAAATGGGACCTAGATTCTCCTCTTATCTCTCGAAAGAGAGAGGCAAATAGAATAGTTAAGAGATACAAGTGGTCTTCTATGCGCTAAAAATGACTAATGATTTTCAAGTATTTTTGTTTTTGCAGAAATGGCATTCTTCGGAACTTCAACCTTGCTCCTTACACCGTCACACTCGCACAGAGCCCGAGGGCAAGCTTTTTATGTTCTTCGGGACCATCCCGCAAGAACTCACCATCTACGCCCACCTCCAAAGGGCCACGATCACTCCCGCAACCGTCCGATCTCCATCCCGACGAGGAGGAGGACTCGATCACCCTGACTCCCAAGGGCATCTCAAATAATGTCATGGCCTCTCCTACTACCTCCCCAAAGAAGAGAAGGCGACCGTCCAAAAGGACAGCCCCAACGGCCGCAGCCCAAACTACCCGCAACTCTCAAGCGTCCGTGAAGAGGGCCCCGGATGCATACCAGACCACCGGTGGCTAGGCTAGCTATCCCGCCTCCAATAAATTCACGCCCTCCGAATAGTGGCCAAGAACTCGCCACAGCCGCCTCCGCTGTGCATGGGAGGTGCCTAAGCCCACACCTCGCCCAACTCAAAGGCCTCGCCGCCGCCAGACAAGTCTCAAGCCCCTACGTAAGCCATCTATAAGGCTCACAGGGCCCTCAAACAAAGGAAGAGCGTCAAGAACGCTAGGTCGAGACAATACGTCTCCCGCCCCGATCACTCTCAAGATATGGCTCGCCCGCAAGCCATTGTCTCAACTCCGCACCCGAGGAGGTTTACATCAAAGACAACACCTAGCACCCAGAGGGTCCCGAAGGGTTCCCAACCAACAAAATCCCGCCTCAAGCCCAACCCAAAGAAGGCCGCAACTCGAACGCTCCGCCCGAGAGTGTATTCAGCCGCCTAGGTCAGAAGAGTGTATTCAGCCGATTAGGCTCGAGAATACCACTCAATAGTCTGAAAATAACTACCCCCGACCAAATGAAGAAGAAGAAGAGAAGAACCGCTCGTTATGAAGAGCACTTCTCGCCAACACCATCGCATAAGCTACGATATCGATCCGACACCGACGCTCGAGGTGAATATGACCCAGACGACCGCCCCCGCCTAATCAAGCCCACGTCACCAACACCAACAAAAATAATGGTAGAAAAGGGAGACCTCCCAAGAGAGTCAACCCCGAAGGCAACAGCAGGGAAGGGGAAGACCACAACGAAAACCCTGACTTCTTCGATAATGAAGATGACGTTGAAACACGTCCCGAAGTGCCCATCGATGAAATTGAAATATTAAAAGGCCACATCGAGGCACGGACGAAGAATTGATTAGGCAACGGAGCTAATCGCTACCATGCCGGCGTAACGAAGAATTGATTAAGGCGGTCAAGTCATTACAAGAATCACAAGACGCCAATTTCAAAGCCGGTAGCTCCCGTCAAAGAAGGGGTCCACAAGACTAAAAGCAATCATAAGGGAAAACAACCCGTCAATTCTAAACCTCATCCACATAGAACCATAGAAGTGGAGGCGAACCAACGGAATATCCCGAAAGAGATTCAGCCATGATTGCCCAAAGAAATGCAAATAGCCGGAGGTGGATACGCTATCCCTCCCGTTAAAAACGTGGGACATCCATACCCCGCCATATACGACTTAGAAGAATATCCTAAAGGGTATGTGATCCCCCGCTTCAGACCTTCTCCGGGAAGGCAATAAAGATCTAAACCCCGAACAACACCGCCCATTTTGTAGCCTCGTGCGGCAACACGGCGCAATGACGCGTCGTTGTTGAGACAATTCCCTCAAAGCCTAGTGGGAACCGCCTTTCAATGGTACTATTCATTAGAAAACAACAAAGATCGGGACTGGGATGAGATGGCGACTGTTCAGGGCACGGTTTGTCATGGTGTCTGACAAAATAAACATAGCCGATCTGGCAAGCACTAAACCCAAGAAAGGGGAGTCAATGACAGATTTTATTAATAGATGGCGGAACCTCAGCATCAAATGCGACCGCACATTAACCGAAGATGAGGCCGTCAACCTAATCATGAAAAACATTGACGGTGGATGGGCATGCTTTTTGGTGTGACAAAGGTCAACACATTCAAAGACTTGCTCAGACGGTATCCAATATGGAAAGAATGTCACCACACACCATGCCGAACTTCATGAACAATAGCCGCAACGAGGAGCCCGAGCCGAGACTAAGGTGGCATTCACCTCATTAAAGGATAAGATGGTCGCTAACGCAGACACCCAAAGCGCAACAAGGCACAAATGGCAACAATTACAATAAGGGGCCCAGCCCAATCAAGCAGGAGTTCACTGAGTTTTGAGTCCCTCAAGCAAAAGAAATCTAAACCGTACTCCTTTAGAGAGATAAAGTTGCCCAAATCTTCGAGGGCACCGAAGAATGGTCTAGCCCTACCGCCAAGAACGCCGAAGATGCCGATAAATCGACGAACCCAACTTTTGCCCATATCACGAGTACTAGGGCACTCAATTGAAGATTGTCGGGTCTTCAAAGATCGGGTCGAAAAGGCGCGTACAAAAACGGTGAAATTACTTTACCTAAAGGGTTCTTGCAAAGCCCATCGGCCCATGAACAAAGCCAATATGATCTCTCACGAGGAAGAGAAGATCCCGACCAATTAAGTGAAGACCAGAAGAGCAATGGACTACGCACTTATCGAAGAAGTCGATTAAAATGCTTAAAGCTCTTAAGAAAGAACCCGCATGAAATGGAAAGACGACATCACGCCGGGTCCCGCCGAAACCCAGTGGTATATTATAAGGTGGACCAGAGCCAAGACCAAGTTCTTAAGAAGAAAAAGAAGCATAGAAATAACAAGTCCAAAAAGAACAAAATTGAAGAATATGAGCAGGGCAGTCCCGAGGCGATCACCCTCCAACACTTCATCTCCAAAGAAGACTGGGAGAAGCTAACCCTAGGTCAAAAGAAAGAAAATATAGATGAAGAAATAAATAAAGAAGAAAGCGAAGAAATCTGGGTGCTTCGTGTAACATGGTATATTCTTCTCACGACGAAGATATGCCAACATTAGAGGAGATGTTCTTCCTAAATGATGAAGGAGAAGCAAGCACCTCCTGGGACCAAGAACGAAGAATGTAAAGCCGTGCTCCGGGTCCGGACTTACATACCCGAGAGGCAAGCTCCCAAGGATTCCGATAAGGGAAAGGATAAGGCCCGTAATAAAGGTAAAGAGGCCGAGAACCTAAGCAAGAACCCGTGAAAAGACCCGCCGACGGCGAAGAATACAATGTATTGGCACATCTCGCGTAAAATCCCAAAGATTATTAAGCATATTCGACGCATTGATGATGTCACAAGACCTAAGGGAGGTATTAATCCAAGCCTTGCAAGATCCCGAGAAATACAAGTCATATTTCATCGAGCAAAATATGCAGAAGCCCTATTCACCGCCAAGCGGCCGCCCGCATAAATTTCACGACGATGACCTCCTAATAGGCACCGTCGACCACAACCGCCCGCTATACATCACCGGAAACTGTGGAGGGCAAAAGATTGGTCGCATCCTGGTCGACGCAGGGTCCTCGATCAATATCATGCCGCTTAAAACTCTGAAGACCATCACCTTAGATGTGAAGAACCTATCTGACGAAAAGGTAATTATTCATGGCTTCAATCAAAACTCCCAAAAGGCCCTGGGAGCTATAACTCTGAACCTGCAATGCGGAAGCCTAAAAGCGCCTACTAAATTCTATGTCATTGACGCTGAAACCTCTTATCGGGCGTTGCTGGGTCGCCCGTGGCTTCACAGTAATCAGGTCATACCCTCTACTCTGCACCAATGCTTGAAATATATCGAGAATGGTAGGCAAAGGAGAATTGATGGGGATGTCAAACCATTCGGGGTGCATGAGATTAAATTCAATGACGCCCAATATTTTCTACCTAAATCTACTGTGGCGCCAAGCCGGCTTATAACAAAAGCAGGTCAGAAACCTTTCAATAAAAGCCCTAAATTTGATACCTCGTCTGGAGAAGAAGAAGAGGTCAAATTCAATATTAAACCCCGAGGTGCTCGAGCCCAAAGACCCGGAAGAAAGTCGGGTGAGGAAGCAACCTTCCGCTTCAAAACAGGTGGCTACGTATAAGGCCCAAATAAAGCCGAGCGAAATCAAGTCAAGTGATTCGAGGAGGAGGTCATTTTCAACTTTAAACCTACCAACACCCTCAAATTCGATCACAGAACAACTTCAGAGAAGACTCAAGATTCTCGATGACTCGGCGATATTACCTCGGGAGAAGAGTCTGGTCATGACCGTCAACCCTGGGAAGAGGAGTCTGACGAAGAGATCATCTATCACATCCTCAAGAAGCCATATAAAGGGCCCGAAACAGATAATGAAAGTGAGGAGTCATATATGATCAACACGGAAAATTTCCGAAGGTCGCGTATGGAAAATTTCGAAGGTCGCGTCCGGAATGCGATCGACGAAATAAGGCACCAAGTTGAAAATAATAGAAGAGAGGTGTCTGAACAATGGGAGGTGATGCAGGATATTAAAGTGCAACACAATGAAATCATGATAATGATTGAAAACCTGCAAACCGCGATCTATAACTCCGAGCTACTCAAAGAAGTGACAAGCGAACCCCGTTCCGGAACCCCTGAAAGACAAGCACCCGATAGCGGCAAACGGTAATTGTAATAGTAGATGAATCGAAAGGGGAAGAAATGAAAGCTAAGCAATTGACCGTCATGCAAACCCTCAAGGTCAAGAAGAGTAAACCATACTCTTTCCCCGAAAAATAAGACAAATTTCTGATATTTGAGCAGCCCTAAAGAGCGGATTGACACTTCCCGCCTGTAAACGACCCACAGATATAGAAAGAGCCAGTGAAGGTGAATTCTGCCCTTATCATCGCATATTGGGTCACACCATCGAAGAATGCTTTGGGTATTCAAGGACCTTATAGAAGAAGGGCACAAACGGACAATCCAACTCCCGAAGAGCTTTCAACAAGACCCACCCCGCATAACTCGAATAACAAAGGTAAAGGGGTTGCCTACACGATCTCGCACACTCCCGTACCTAGCAAATCTAAGGTTGCGAGACGTAAGCCGATCGAGAAATCTACCGCTCCAACTCGCCATGAATATTGGAATAGAAGAGGAGATGACAACAATTAGAGATCACTCATGGTTCCCGAAAGGCATTTTAAAGACCTCATGCCAAGGGAAATGAACCACATCCAAACCCTAAAGACCTTTGTTGTGCCGCAAGGTAGAGCGCATCAAAGGGAAAACTATCATCCACAAGGCTATAATTTTCTATCGTAGCGATTCAACCCGCCTCTCGAAGAACCCCGATCACAACGCTTGGAAGAAGTGGGTGATAGAACAAGAATCGGAGAATGCAACGGCGATGACGCCGCATCTCATCCCTTTGGAAAGGAGTCGTATAAACCGGCAAAAGGGCAAAATGTCCGAGAGACATATCCAAGGCCGAGGCCAAGCGCTTCGATGAGCTTCGAATGGCGCGAATAAGGTCCCGGGCCCGAATGGTAAAATAAAATACACCCGGGGTTAGGGTATAATCGCGATGACGCAAAGATGCTTCGAGGGGTCTCTCAACGGCACCGTATGGAAGAAAGTCGTTGCATGACTTCGTTGAAATGCCGATAATGAAACAAGAGGACAATGCCCCAGGCCCCGAAAAATGCTTTGAAACAAATAGAAAAGGAACCCAACACACGGTCGATGAGTTAGCTGAAATTAATTGGGACTAAGAAGACCCACGACCAACTTTCATAAGCGCGTCATTGCCGTAAGAGGTGGCTAACAAAGTTGAAGACATTCCTTAAAAGCTACATGGATCGCTTTCGCTTGGAGTTATAAAGAAATGCCCGGGTTAGATCCCAACGTAGCGGTTCATTACTTAAAAATTGATCCAACCTTCAAGCCAATTAAACAAGCGCCGAGGCGGATGAGAATAGAACTCGAAGAAAAGGTCGTGGAGGAAACGAAGAAACTCATCGACGCAGTTTTCATACGAGAAGAAGAGACGCCGGAATGGGTGGCTAGCATTGTCCCTGCTAAAAAGAAAAATGGGCAAATCCGCATTTGTGTGGATTTTCGGACTTAAACAAGGCGTGCCCTAAAGATGATTTCCGCTCCCAAGAACTCGAAATCATAATTGATCACACATCATCTTATGAAGTCTTCTCCTTCATGGACTAAGTTATGCGGCTATAATCAAATCAAAATGGCGCCGTAAGATGAAAGGCACACACCTTTCCGCACGCCGATTGGAATCTATTGTTACAAAGTCATGCCGTTTGGACTCAAAAATGCGGTGCCACCTATCAACGGGCGATGACGAAGATATTCGACGATCTGATCCACAAGATAGTAGAATGCTATGTGGACGACCTAGTCATCAAAGCCATGTCATATGAAGAACACCTCCAATATCTTGAGGTCGTTTTCAACCGCCTAAGGGAACATGCGCTCAAATTAAACCCGTTGAAATGCGCATTCATGGTATCATCTGGTAAATTTCTGGGGTTTGTGGTACGCCATAGGGGAATTGAGATAGACCCGGGCAAGATCAAAGCAATAACTGAACTATCCCCGCCAAAGAATTTAAAACAATTGCGATCCTTGCAAGGGCAATTGGCGTATATTAGGCGGTTTATAGCCAACCTATCGGGTAAAATCCAACCCTTCACCCGGCTAACTAAGAAGAATATCCCGTTTAAATGGGATGGCGAGTGCCAGCGAGCCTTTGAAGAAATCAAGGCATATCTACTCAACCCTCCAAGATTGGCGCACCCATACCCGGAAGGAACTCATTCTATATACAACCGCCCCGATGGATCCTTAGGAGCTCATTGGCACAAGAAAACCAGATGGTAACCAAAATGCGCTATATTACTTAAGTCGCATGATGGTGGGGGCAGTAACACGGTATTCACCGATTGAGAAGCATTGTTTAGCCCTAATCTTCGCGGTGAAGAAATCGAGGCACTACATGCTAGCCCATAAAATCATTTTAATATCCAAGGTAGACCCTCTCAAATATCTGATGACTCGGCCAATGCTGACGGGGAGGCTGGCCAAGTGGGCTATCATTCTTACCGAGTTCGACATCACCTACACACCGCAAAAGGCGATCAAGGGGCAGGCGCTGGCGGATTTCCTAGCCGCACATCCGATCCAAGATGACTCTCCATTAAAATGTGATTTTCCCGATGAGGAAACTTTACATGTTGAAGAAGGAAACCCTATATGGGAGTTGTACTTTGATGGTGCTTCGTCAATCAAGCCGATCATGGGCCCGGGAGTTCCAACTGTGCGAGCTGGCGCAGGACTAGTCTTCGTAACCCCGGAAGGCGGGATAATACGACATTCTCTGGCTCTAACTGAACCATGCACAAATAATGAAGCAGAGTATGAAGCGCTCATCGCCGGACTAGAGCTATCACTGGAGCTGGAAATCAAGGCTGTGCGTATCTTTGGGGATTCGCAGTTGATAATAAATCAGATAATTGGTGAATACAAGGTCCTAAAGCCGGAACTAATACAATATCACCAAAAGGCCATGGAACTAATGAAGAAAATCCCGTACGTGTCCATCGAGAAGGTCACGAGGGCTGTGAATGGTGAAGCGGATGCGTTGGCCAAACTCGCCAAGGAGCTGGGTGAACCAACAGAGCCGGAAATCCACATCATCGTCCGCAATAGAAGGCCATTATCATTGTGTCGACGACGTACAATGTGAATAATGAAGGTACCGGGCCGTAAAAAGTAGAATGCCAAGAAACAATGATAACCGAAGAAGATGACGATTGGAGACAAACTGTTCATTGAATATTTCCGCATGGCACCCTCCCCAAAGACAAAAGGATAGCCGATCAACTAAGAAAACGGGTACTACGGTATGCGTATGTGGGCAATACGCTATACCGTAGGTCTTACGATCAACTATGGCTAAGATGCGTATCGTGGCCGAAGCCGAGCAAAGTTATGAAAGAAATTCATTCCGACTATGTGGAGCGCATCGGGCCGGGCCAAAGATGAAGTTAAAAATCAAGCGAATGGGGTATTATCGGCCCACAATGGTGGCCGATCAGTGAAGCTCACGCAAAGAAGTGCCGCATGTGTCGATACATGGCCCTTTCATACATCAAGCGCCAAGCCCGTTGCACCCCACAATAGCAAGTCCCGGCCATTTAATATGCGGGGCACGTACATAGTGGGACCCATAGACCCTCCTACGTCGAGAGGCCACCGGTTCATTTTGGCGGCAACGGATTACTTTACAAAATGGGCTGAAGCCATCCCACTCAAGGAAGTTAAAGCGTCCGATGTGGTTAAGTTCTTCAAGACGCACATCCTCTACCGATTCGGCACCCCACAACGAATAATATCCGATAACGGACGCGCCTTCAAGAGCTCTAAAGTCTATGCCCGGCGGAGCAATTCAATATTGATTGGAGATTCTCGTCCATTTATAACCCGAGAGCCAACGGCCTGGCCGAAGCCTTTAACAAAACCCTAATCAATATTATGAAAAAGACCGTGGACGGCAACCAACGAGACTGGGATAATCGTCTACAGGAGGCATTATGGGCTTATCGAACCACGTACCGAACACCTACGCAAGCTACCCCGTATTCTCTCGGCTTTTGGGGTCAAGCCGTTCTCCCTCTCGAGGTGGAATTACCGTCATCATGGTGGCTATGCAAAATGACATGACCATGGATGAATGCCAACAACTCGATTAGACGAGTTGGATGCCATGGACGAGAAGAGATTGATAGCCCAAAGATAACCTCGAAATATATCGTGCAAAAATGGCAAGGGCATATGATAAAATGGCGCGAGTCGTGGACATTTCAACAAGGGGAGCTTGTTCTTGTCCTTAAGAGGCCGATCATTGCCGCACATCGGCCCAAAATTCTCTCCGAACTGGGAAGGGCCATACGTAATTGAGAAGGTATACGGAGGCGGCGCATACCAACTCATAGATCATGAAGGTGAAAGGCCCATGCCACCAATTAATGGGCGATATCTGAAGAAGTACCACACATAGCCCGGAGCGGGGCCAACCGAGTAGTATTTATTGTAAATAAATAAGGAGGAAATAAGTGTTCATTTACACACACGTGCACAAAACACAAACCCATGTCTAACCTCCACTTTTGCATAAAAATCCCAAAAACCCTACTTTTGCATCTGTAAATAGAATGCATCCAAAAAAAAAAAAAATCCAAAACCACACAAACACATTTAGCCCTATAAAAATATATAGAATAAGAAAATTCAACGCCAAAACCACGCGAGAATGTAAGGCGAGAGCTTTGGTGTTTGGGCTCACAATACAAATACCACTGGGTTTGTCCATTTGACACAGAATAAACACAAAAATGGGCAGGGGTTTGCGCTTGTCCCTCAAACTATCTCGTTGCCCAATGACGAAAGTTGCTCATATTGGTCGCCCGCGGCGCAAGCCAAGGGATAGGTCGAGCAAATTGGTGGCTAGTAAATAGTCGCTTCCGAGGGCATATAAATAAATAACTCTCGTACTATTAGTAACATGTATCACTAATAACAAAAAAATCTGCTCTCTTCTGATAAAATAAAAGGATATCTAAGTAAAACAATAAAAACCTATTTTCCTACTCATAAAAAAAATGATAATAAAAAAAAATAATAATAAAATCTTTCCAATAAGGGGTTGCCACCTTTGTCCCCGACACCATGAGTGTTATACAAAGTCAGGTTGGGTGCATTCATCCGTAAAAGCACCACACGCCCGAAGAAATGGTGTGTCATAATCCCACGACATATCATGGAGGGGTCGATCAAGGGTTTACGCTTGTACCCGACATTTCATGTTAAACAAAGCGGCTCGCTTAAAGAAGTGACTCAGGTCATGGAGAGCGGACCTACCCGATGAAAGCCCTGTCTTGCAGGGATGCGTGATGGATGTTTGAGGGTAGCTAAAATATAAAAAACCAGGTTGGGTACATTCATCCGCAAAAGTACCACACGCCCAAGGAGGTGGTCTGTTTCTAATCCCAAAATAGATCATGGAGGGGTCAGACTAAGGGTTTATGCTTTTGCCCGACATTCAGTGTCAAATAAAGTAATTCGCTTAAAGAAGTGACTCAGGTCATGGAGGGCGGACCTACCCGATGAAAGCCTGTCTCGCAGGGATGCGTGATGGATGTTTGAGGGTAGTACCCCCACAAAACAAATTGAGTGGAGATGAGTGAATGTGAGTTTCCACTTTAGCACGCAACGGCACAAATGAGGGAGAGTGGGTGAGCTTCCACAAATAAATGTTAACTAAATATACAAGGAGCATCCACAAAATGGTGTTATCAATTGCATCCATAATCCAATTGATACCGGTAAGTTTATCCATCGTAATAAAGGGATAAACGGGTTTATTCTCAGACTCGCCTTGAGGTCAATACAGATGGTTCGTATCCGTAAAATACCACTTACTTGAGTTTTGTATTGCCATAAATAAGGAGAAACATGCATAGAACGAATGTAATAGGATGTTGTAAGATTTTCCTTTTATTATGTTTAGACGCTGCGAAAGAATGAAGCAGTTGTAATTGGGCGTTTTTACAAATAAGATTGAGGTGCACAAGATGAGATAATGAAATACTTCCTCGCGCCGCAGAGGAAGCGATGAAAGGACAATGATAGAGGTAAGCATCATCCACAACAAGAGATCAAAATGATAAATGTCAAGGCATCCTATATCAAGTATAACAAAAGAAAAGGAGAAAAGAAGAAATGAAAAGTACAAATTATGGGCCCAAAAAGCGGACTCAAATCTAATAGCACAAGACTAATGGTCTCCGATAATCATGGAGGGAGTGCCTGTCCTCCTCCGAAGCCGCCTCAAAATCCAAAAACTGAGAGAAGGCACTATCCCGGGCGCTCGAATGAATCTGCAGCTCCGGGAGACGTCCTGCTAGATGTCGGGAGAAGCCCTCCACCGATAATCTGTGGTCCTCTAGCTCCTGCACGAGCAGTCGAGCGGGCCCACCACCGACTCCCATGGAGCGGAGAGTGGCACAAGAAGAGAGCCGCCGAAGATAGCGAGTCGAGCGCCTCCAAGTGCTCGCGCAGCTCATGGATCTCCAACTCGTGCCGGTATACGAGAGAGCTCGCATCCCGATAAGCCCCGAGCGCATCCTCACACCTCCTAGAAATGAAGGTACTCTCGAGACGAGGTGCAATGAGTAGAGCCGGTGCGATGGTATCCCGCATCGCCCTATACCGCCGAAGGAGAAGCCACCGGCAGAGAGTCCAGGATCTCAAAATCTAGCGATAGTCTCCGAAGAAGGTGTCTCGAGTGCATCCGCCGCCACGCGGCGAGCTGCACATCCCTCGATGTAACATCTGCAAGTAAAATAAATGGGTTAGACAAATTGTTATAACCAAAGAAGAAATAAAAGGAAGAGAAGATCTAACCCATCGCCTCGCCGCCTGAGACCGGCGGGACTGAATTAGGGATAGGGATGTCTCGCCGCTCGTGAGACCCGCAGTGTACCGATCAATTCCGCTACAAAATAAAATGAAGAAGTATAAGTACATGAAAAGTAAAATACGGGCGAATAATAAAAGAAATATAAGATACCGGGAGAGGCATGAGGCTCGGTGAGACCCTCGCTAGCCGGGACCTCCATCTCTCGGGTCGTCGAATAGTGCTCCACCACCCAACTCTCATCCAAATTCCCGAGTCATAATCGATCGTAGCCCGCTCTGGCCGAGTCCTCCACTTGAGTATCCGATAAGACTCCGTCACCTATGGCCATGAGAGGCGCCCATCGGGAGATGAAGAGGCATGAGATGGCCCTCCTCGATCAAGAGCGCGGCTCGTCGCCGCGGCTCGACACCAATGGACTCCCCGCTCTAAAGAAGCCTCCTCTGATCGTACAAGAGTGAGCACTGGCCCCAGAACTACATCAAAGGAGTCACCATCTCCAGTAGGCACCAATAAGATCGACGGTGAGGCAGGACCGTCGTAGAAGAAAGACTCCGAGCGGTGTGGAGATGCCATGTCATCGGCCTCAAGGCCTGTAAAATCTACATGTAAGAATGGAAATACTGATGCATATTGGCAACTAAGTGTTAAATGATGCACACGAACCTGCGACGGCAAGGTCAGTGCAAAACTCTGAAAGGGCAGTGCTCGCCGGCGCCGATAAATCTGCTATAATGTCATCTCGGGCTGCCTCCACAGGAGATGTCCCACGAGCTGAAAATAAACCTTAATTAGAGATGTAAATGAAGTGCGCCCGAATAAGGATAGGTGAGTCAGTAAAGAAAATCACCCGGAGTGGGAGAAGGAAAAGAAGACGGGGAAGACGGCCGAGAAGCACCATCTCGATCTCTCTCCACGGTGGCTGGAGCCGGTGGCTCGACAGGTGGCTGAGAGTGAACGCCAACTACTCGTGGGCAAGGGACTGAGAACCCGGGCTCCGCGTGATCATACTCGTAAGCCAACTCTGAATCAAAAGAGAATTGGTTGAGATAAGACGAGGCTTATCAAAAAGAAACAACCTAAATAAATGATAAGGTGTACCTGTGAGAATAGTCCTAACAGGAACACGAGAAAACCGCTTGCGTCTAAACCCCGAAAATCGACAGCTCGCGCAATGGCCGGAAAAGGGTCGCGATCACGCGAAACGGTGCCATCTAATAAAGGCTGGTCATCTCGCGGACATGTACTCCGGACGACCACCGGAGGAGTATACGACTGATAAGAGCGAATGGTCTCATAATACCACTGCTGATAACGCCTCGTGAAGGTGGAAACCCTAGAAGTGGATACCATCTCGGTAGCGAGTGCCCGTGCCTAGCTCGGAAGAGGTGAGTGTAACACCATCCGATACCCTCCAAATCGGCCGCCAAAGATATAGGGGCGAGAAGAGGCGCCGGAATATCCCGATCCAAGCCAACCGATGCGCGCATCGATGCGCGAATATGGCTCGATGAATATATAATCGCCCAATCCGAGGGGAAGGAAGCCCCGACGAATACCGATCGTGTACTCCAAGTCGATAGGCCCGGCTCTGGATGCTAGAAGAGTCGAAGAGGGAACTCGCCGTCAATCACCATCCCGTCGGCAAACCCTAGCCGCCTCACGGCCACCGATCTATCTCGAGAGAAGCGCAGATGGTCTCGCTCCCGAAGAATCTATATCGAGCAGCCTCCGGGTCACGAAGTCGGCCGCACCCCGCCTAAGTCACTCAATAAGGGTAGACGGTCCCGCAGCCGTGACCGCCATGCCGGGATCATATGAGCCGCACCAATGTAAATGGAGCCATCCACTAATCGATGCCACGAATCGCCTCCCGCACCGTGAAGGACTACGAGATGAAGTCGACCGCGAGGCATCTATAGATGTTGGCCGCAAAGACAGCACGGCCAAAGAGATCCCGTCGCCACGCGCGATCGTGCTCGCCATGATGAATACCGAAGGCCGAATGGTGTATGCGGGGGAGCTAGGCAATAAGAAATAGCAGATCCACCAAGAAATGAAGGCGATCGATAAGTCTCCCGATCCACGTCATGTGAACACAGGTATCCCGAGAAGGGATAGGGCCGTCACGATGAATCTCGAGCCGACCTTGTACTAAACGGATCTCTAGTAGAAGCCAAGCCCGTAGGGCGAGTATGGACCCTGGCTGAAATAGGCGATCCAATGTTCGAATGGGACTCCGGATGCCCCTCCGTAAATGATGATAGATTTCATAAGTCCTCTGCAAAGAAGGCGGAATCGAGTGAAGTCTCCCGAGTCACGGGTGAGACCATAAACTCGTCATAGAAATGGCCAAAGATCGACGGCCGGCCAACCGTCGTATCTCCGGGGAGAGTCGAGTCGCCTCCCGGTCATCGATGAACAAAGTGTTGGTGGAGTAGTTCCACCTCTCACAAAAGGCCCGTAGCCGTGGTGTGTCGATATGATAATGAAACATCGACAAGAAAACCGAGTCATATATCCCGCCGCCCGAGCGAGTCCCCTCCCGCATGAGCACATACCGGGTCCACTCTAGCTGATATCCATGGCACTCCAAGGGAGTGATGAAGGGAGCAGTGGTCCATCTGTGAGCCTCCCCGTCAATAATCTCCTTGCCCAGGAGATGTGTCAAAGGAGCCATAGAGGCAACGCCTAGAGGCTGAAGGGGCATGATGTCATGAGGCTGATCATCTCTAAAGAATAAACCGCCGCCTCGCGGGTAGACAGGAGTCGCTCGGATGGCTGAGACGAGAGGAGTCCAATCACTAGGATCCTCATAAAAAGAATGGTAATGACTCAAAGGGCGACGCGGAATGGCGTCATGAGAAGAAACTACAATACCCGAAGAAGAGAAGACGTCATGAGAAATGAAGAGATAGATGATAAGGAACAACACACCAAGACAAGCCTTTCGAGCGTTCAAGGCTCGTCTTGGTGGGTGGCTCTTTGTTTACCCTTGAAAAATTCCAAGGATGAATAGATGAATAAATGAAAATAAAATCAATGATTAATGATAAATCATAAGAAGAGTGAAGAAGAGAAAGCAAGAAGAAGAGATGGCCCACCGATCGAAGAGGTCGCTGATTAACTCCGGAACAAATCCATTAATCCCACAAGGAAATATCAGGGTGAGAGACGAGGATATAAATACTCCACCACCTCCTACTCATTCGAGGTGGCTGACCCTCGGGAGATTTCGGAGAGAGAAAATCTCTTGATGGGTCGCCATTTGATTACATTTTCTCGACAAGTGGGACCCACCGGCGCCCCTTGTAGATGGATCTAACAACATAAACATAGCCTATCTCGATGAGTCACCCATGTGACCATTTTCACCGACAAAGTGGACCCCACACCTCAGTGACCTATTAAAGGAGTCGAGTTAAACCCTAAAAATCGCCCTTGGAGCTAACCCTAGAAAGGAGTCAAGCAAGATAATCCTTATGCTACATGAAATGATGTCAATGCCAAGCTAGCATTTTGATGCAACTAGTCATGAGAAATTTCAAATGTGATTTTGCTTTCAAGGTCGACTCCGGTGCCAAAGTCATGAGCAACCACCTAACCATGCTTTGATTTGTGTCAATTATCGATAAGTAGTCAGCTTCTTTAACCAAATCACCCTCATGTTAAGGGATTGAAAGTCAATTTCACAAGACCGATCAGTGCCAAAGCCGGGAGCAACCATCCGATCAAGTCTAGATCTGTATCAACTGTTGACATGTAATCAACTGTTGATCAGATCAAGCCCTAATGAATATCAATATAAGTCTAATTGGTATTTATTAGGGTGGTTTCTGCAAGAGAGAGATAATTGGCAGAGACACTGAGCTACAATTGAGATCTGGGATTAATTCTGAAGAAATAATAGGGTTTTATGGATAAAAGAATTTTTAATTCAGAGAAGGAGGGGTAAAAATGGAATTAAAAATTACAGGGATGATCATCATGATTTTAGGGATTTTTGGTGAAATTTTCATGATTTTTGGATAAGTGGAGCTATTAAAATAAATTCAGGGAAGATAAAGCAGAATAAATGGATTAATCAAAGGCTGAGATTTGATCAGAGCAATTCTGGGTGCAAGTTGGGGATAACAGCAGCTCTGGGTACAAACTGGGTGCAAGAAACACAGGAGGTATAAAATAATCGAAGAGAGAGGGTGTGCCAATTGATTTCTTTTCTGTTCTTGCTACTATTCTTTAAGAATTTGCTATATTCTTTCATATTTTCTTTTCTTTGCTTTTGTTCTTCCTTTGAATAACCCTAATCAATGGCAATTGACTGAATCCAGTGAGCCACTGGCCCAATCACAAAGTGATTGGTGAGCCTTTAGGCCTGGACCAGTCACAATTATTAAAATTTTACAATTTAAATAACATTGCATCTGTTCCTTTATGATTTTTTATTTTCAATCGATTTCTTTGCTTATATCTGTCTAATTGATGAAAGATAATGACTTGCTATCTTTTGAGTATCTTAGTTGCATGATTCTAATTGAATAGATGAGCCAATTCTTACAATTTCAAAGAAATGCACTGATTCCAGCACAAATCGATATACTGATGAAATTCCAGAGATGAATTAGCTCCAATTGATCACTATCTCAGCGAGCCACTGGCCCTAGCAACGTCTGGGTGAGCCTTTAGGCCTGAGAGTTGTTAATAGATATGAAAACATCTCAAACTGAGAAAGAATTACAGCCGGTACCAATCGGTACCGCACACCCGCAATACACAGTTGCTTCAACCCGGTTAATAGCACACAAGAAGCCTTATACTCATCCCAGATTACACATACATACTAGGGCGATGCTTAATAGTTGTATAATTGTCAAGAATTTCAATTGAATTCGATGAATTTGATGAAGAAAGGATCTTGGTACCGTTTTTGATTAATACACTAACTGACATTGTTGTATAAGTATCAACCACCGTATGGATCTTTGATCAGACGATATAGAAGGACTCCACGCACTGAGACGATATCAACGTGCTGGTCTGATCGGAGAAAGGGAGCTCCGGCTGCCGGGAACGCCACCTAGCACAGATCTTAATGCATCGGAGAGTCAGAGACTGAAGGGATCCCTTCTGCACGATTCTTGAAGCGTTCACCAATCTTGAAGAATCTTTAATGAGTGAGATCTGGCGAGAGTTCGGAAATTTAAACGAGAGAAGATCTGGGCCTTATATATATTAAACACGTATCTCAACTAGATCTAACGGCCCAAATATAAATGAAACATTTGAATAAATTAAGCGCCAATCTTGGAATAGATCTGGCGGCCCAGATTAGGCCCAATGATTAAATAATAACAGAATAGTGATGATATAGAATAAATAAATGATTTGAAAATGCTCCTGAACTCCAAATTGACTCAAATTTGTTTCTAAAATTTTCTTATTTTTCATACTATTTTTCTATACAATAATATTCCAGTTTTAAAAATATAATCATGATAAAACAATTTAAAAGCAAAAGACATTACCTATATTGATATGTTTGACCTAGCTTTGACTTGTCATTTTAAATACTATAAAAATTCTAAAAATTCAAATAAAATCATGAATAATAACTAGATATATTTTACTGATTTTTCAAGTGATTTTTCATGAAATAATAATGATAATAGTAATATGCCATAATAAATAATGAGATTAGCTATATTCTTTGATAAATAAAAAAAATATATATGAATAATGATAGATATTATGTTGATATTTTCTGTAAAAAGAATATTAAAAATAAATAACACAAAAAATACAAAAATATATACTACCATGATAATAGATAGTAAATACATTTTCTTTTATAATAAAGAATGATAATATAGTTTTATAATAGAATGAATTGCATTTCTTTTGTTATTTCTATACAAATATACAATAAAAATATTTTTGATGAATAAAAATGCAATAAAAATAATAATTGTAATAAAAAAATATATAATGAATTTCATCTCTTATGGCTATTTTCAAGTAATAATGATGATAATAAAAAAAAATCTCTTATACTTTTCTATAGATAATAAATAGAAATAATAAAAAAATATAATGAATAGTATAATAAATAGGATAGAATATTAATAATGATTTCTTTTAGCTATTATGGAGTAAAAAAAAATAAAAAATAAAAAAAATAATAATAAAAAAATAATAATAATAATATAGCTAACCATCTTTTGATTTTGTAAATAGTTTCTACATAATGAATAATGTTCCAACATAATAGAATATAATAATAAAATTCTATTACTTTGGCTATTATAAATATTTCAAAAATACAAATAAAAAAATCATAGCCATTTTATTCTCCATTATTTTGTAAGCGATTTTCTACAAAATAAATAGAGTTTGGAAATAATAAAAAATGAAAATTCTACTATTTTAGCTATTATAAAAAATCCCAAAAATATAAATAAAATTCTAGTTAATAGCTAACCCATTTTCCTATTATTTTTGTAAATAATTTTTCTACATAGATAAATAGAGTTTAAAAAAAAAAAAATATATATATATATATAATAATAATAATAATAATGATAAGAATAATAATAATAATAAATAAATGCATCTTTATAATAGAAATAATAATGGAAGATATTATATAATAGGCTTTGTACATTTTGGAAATGAACAAATAAGCTCACATAAGTAGTGTAGGGCCACATGAGAATGTTTGCACACATGATATAACCTTTAGAACGATTAGTCAAGACAAGAACATCTTGACGTAAGATGACTAAGGCTTCGATAGCAACATGAGGAGATACGTCAAGACAAGAACATCTTGACACTTGATGAAGAATAACCAGAGCTGTGACATCAACATGGGAATATATGTCGACTCTGAGGAAGAAGAACATTACGATGTCCTAGAGAGGTGACATCTTAATGACCCATCACCATGAGCAAGTAACTCATGACTAAATACGCTCACACAAGGGGTGTAAGGCAACATAGTAATTTTGCACAAGCAATGCAATATGTAGAATGATTAGTCGAGACAAGAACATCTTGACGCTCACTGAAGAATGATCAAAGCTACGACATCAGCATGGAGAGATATGTCGACTTTGAAGAAGAAGAACATTATGATGTCCGAGAGAAGTGACATCTTAATGACTCGGTGTCATGAACAAGTAATTCATGACCATTTGAGCTAGCAAGACTGAACTCACCCATCGATGAGTTTGTCTCCTGGTTCATCTCCCGAGATTGTGAGATTGAATCGTTCTATAGTAGATTCATCCACAAAACAATGAATGTGAACCGTTCTGTAGGTAGGTTCCTTCACTAACACATGCCTCAATGTTGAACTGGCTCAGCGCTTCAGGTTTGACATTGTGTGTAATTGTGTTTCCTAGGTTTATGAATCGGCTTAGTGCTTCGAATTCATGATCTAGAAGATCGGTGAGAAGAAACACGTGGGCCATATCCACCCTTCTCCTGATTCACCAACCTCAAGATCAACCGCTCGGTGCTTCGAGTTGTATTTTGTGTGATTGGTTGTTGACTAGTTAAGATTGAACCGTTCGTAGTAGGTTTATCTTCTAGATCAACGGAGGTCGAGTCGTTCGTATGTAGACTCACCTCGAGCCCTCTCAAGAGATTAACCCGTCCGTAGTAAGGTTATATCTCGAGGTGGCATAGATCGAACCGATCCGTTTGTAGGTTCGTCTTCCATAGGATTAAGTAAAGATTGAACCGATCCGTTTGTAGGTTCGTCTTCCATAGGATTAAGTAAAGATCGAACCGATCCGTTTGTAGGTTCGTCTTCCATAAGGACCGAACCGATCCGTTTGTAGGTTCGTCTTCCATGGACCCCTTTTTTGAACCCGCACGACCACTTGACCATCTCTTAACTATACTATTTGCTTCTCCCTTTCAAAGATCCAGAGGTGCCTCGAGGTTAGTAGCCCAGGGTAATTAACGGTGGGGGCTTGCGCCCACCGAATCTACAAGAACTCACAATCACTAAAAACCCCCGAATGTGCATCCAAATCTCTAAACGGCAGAATCGGCCCAAGCACTTAGTAGATGCACGCTCGGGAGGGATCTCCGTGTCCTTCTTCCGCAACCCATCGCCCACGGCGGTGCGACGCGCGCGCGAAAAGGGTCGCACAGATCTCGCACGCCCGGTGGGACCTAGATTCTCCTCTTATCTCTCGAAAGAGAGAGGCAAATAGAATAGTTAAGAGATACAAGTGGTCTTCTATGCGCTAAAAATGACTAATGATTTTCAAGTATTTTTGTTTTTTTGCAGAAATGGCATTCTTCGGGAACTTCAACCTTGCTCCTTACACCGTCACACTCGCACAGAGCCCGGAGGGCAAGCTTTTTATGTTCTTCGGGACCATCCCGCAAGAACTCACCATCTACGCCCAGCTCCAGTGGCCACGATCACTCCCGCAACCATCCGGATCTCCATCCCGGACGAGGAGGAGGACTCGATCACCCTGACTCCCAAGGGCATCTCAAATGATGTCATGGCCTCTCCTACTACCTCCCCAAAGAAGAGAAGGCGACCGTCCAAAAGGACAGCCCCCAACGGCCGCGACCCCAAACTACCCGCAACTCTCAAGCGTCCAGGAAGAGGGCCCTGGATGCATACCAGAATCAGCTGGTGGCTAGGCCAGCTATCCCAGTCTCCAATAAATTCACGGCCCTCCGAATAGTGGCCAAGAACTCGGCCACAGGTCAGCTCCGCCAGGCATGGGAGGTGCCTAAGCCCACACCTCGCCCAACTCAAAGGCCTCAGCGCCGCGAGGACAAGTCTCAAACCCCTACAGAAACCATCTACAAGGCTCACAGGGCCCTCAAACAAAGGAAGAGCGTCAAGAACGCTAGGTCGAGACAATATGTCTCCCGCCCCGATCACTCTCAAGATATGGCTCAGCCGCAAGCCATTGTCTCAACTCCGCACCCGAGGAGGTTTACATCAAAGGCAACACCTGGCACCCAACAGGTGTGGGTCCCGAAGGGTTCCCAGCCAACAAAATCCCAGTCTCAAGCCCAACCCAGCAAGGCCGGCAACTCGAACGCTCCGCCCGAGAGTGTATTCAGCCGCCTAGGTCAGAAGAGTGTATTCAGCCGATTAGGCTCGAGAATACCACTCAATAGTCTGAAAATAACTACCCCTGACCAAATGAAGAAGAAGAAGAGAAGAACCGCTCGTTATGAAGAGCACTTCTCAGTCAACACCATCAGCATAAGCTACGATACTGATCCGGACACTGATGCTGAGGTGAATATGGCCCAGGACGACCAGTCCCCGCCTAATCAAGCCCACGTCACCAACACCAACAAAAATAATGGTAGAAAAGGGAGACCTCCCAAGAGAGTCAACCCCGAAGGTAACAGCAGGGAAGGGGAAGATCATAACGAAAACCCTAACTTTTTCGATAATGAAGATGACGTTGAAACACGTCCCGAAGTGCCCATCGATGAAATTGAAATATTAAAAGGCCACATCGAGGCACGGGACGAAGAGCTGATTAGGCAACGGGAGTTAATCGCTACCATGCTGAAGCAGAATGAAGAATTGATTAAGGCGGTCAAATCGTTGCAAGAATCACAAGACGCCAATTTCAAAGCTGGTAGCTCCCGTCAAGAAGGGGTCCACAGTACCAAAAGCAATCATAAGGGAAAACAACCCGTCAATTCTAAACCTCATCCACATAGAACCATAGAAGTGGAGGCCGAACCAACGGGAATATCCCGGAAAGAGATTCAGGCCATGATTGCCCAAAGAAATGCAAATAGGCGGAGGTGGATACGCTATCCCTCCCGTTAAAAACGTGGACATCCATACCGCCATATACGACTTAGAAGAATATCCTAAAGGGTATGTGATCCCCGCTTCAGGACCTTCTTCGGGAAGGCAATAAAGATCTAAACCCCGAACAACACCTGGCCCATTTTGTAGCCTCGTGCGGCAACACGGGCGGCAATGACGCGCTGTTGTTGAGACAATTCCCTCAAAGCCTAGTGGGAACCGCCTTTCAATGGTACTATTCATTAGAAAACAACAGCATCAGGACTGGGATGAGATGGCGGACTCGTTCAGGGCACGGTTTGTCATGGTGTCTGACAAAATAAACATAGCCGATCTGGCAAGCACTAAACCCAAGAAAGGGGAGTCAATGACAGATTTTATTAATAGATGGCGGAACCTCAGCATCAAATGCGACCGCACATTAACCGAAGATGAGGCCGTCAACCTAATCATGAAAAACATTGACGGGTGGATGGGCATGCTTCTTGGTGTGACAAAGGTCAACACATTCAAAGACTTGCTCAGATCGGTATCCAATATGGAAAGAATGTCACCACACACCATGCCGAACTTCATGAACAATAGGCCGCAACGAGGAGCCCGAGCTGAGACTAAGGTGGCATTCACCTCATTAAAGGATAAGATGGTCGCTAACGCAGACACCCAAAGCGGCAACAGTGGCACAAATGGCAACAATTACAATAAGGGGCCCAGGCCCAATCAAGCAGGGAGTTCACGGAGTTTTGAGTCCCTCAAGCAAAAGAAATCTAAACCGTACTCCTTTAGGAGAGATAAAGTTGCCCAAATCTTCAGAGGGGCACTGAAGAATGGTCTAGCCCTACCGGCCAGTAAACGCCCGGAAGATGCCGATAAATCGGACGAACCCAACTTTTGCCCATATCACAGAGTACTAGGGCACTCAATTGAAGATTGTTGGGTCTTCAAAGATTGGGTCGAAAAGGCGTACAAAAACGGTGAAATTACTTTACCTAAAGGGTTCTTGCAAAGCCCATCGGCCCATGAACAGGCCAATATGATCTCTCACGAGGAAGAGAAGATCCCGACCAATTAAGTGAAGACCAGGAAGAGCAATGGACTACGCACTTATCGAAGAAGTCGATTAAAATGCTTAAAGCTCTTAAGAAAGAACCCGGCATGAAATGGAAAGACGACATCACGCCAGTGGTCCCGCCGAAACCCAGGGTATATTATAAGGTGGACCAGAGCCAAGACCAAGTTCTTAAGAAGAAAAAGAAGCATAGAAATAACAAGTCCAAAAAGAACAAAATTGAAGAATATGAGCAGGGCAGTCCCGAGGCGATCACCCTCCAACACTTCATCTCCAAAGAAGACTGGGAGAAGCTAACCCTAGGTCAAAAGAAAGAAAATATAGATGAAGAAATAAATAAAGAAGAAAGCGAAGAAATCTGGGGTGCTTCGTGCAACATGGTATATTCTTCTCACGACGAAGATATGCCAACATTAGAGGAGATGTTCTTCCTAAATGATGAAGGAGAAGCAAGCACCTCTGGGACCAAGAACGAAGAATGTAAAGCCGTGCTCCGGTCCGGGACTTACATACCTGAGAGGCAAGCTCCCAAGGATTCCGATAAGGGAAAGGATAAGGCCCAGAATAAAGGTAAAGAGGCTGAGAACCTAAGCAAGAACCCAGAAAAGACCCGGTCGACGGGCGAAGAATACAATGTATTGGCACATCTGCGTAAAATCCCAGCATTATTAAGCATATTCGACGCATTGATGATGTCACAAGACCTAAGGGAGGTATTAATCCAAGCCTTGCAAGATCCCGAGAAATACAAGTCATATTTCATCGAGCAAAATATGCAGGAAGCCCTATTCACCGCCAAGCGGGCCGCCTGCATAAATTTCACAGACGATGACCTCCTAATAGGCACCGTCGACCACAACCGCCCGCTATACATCACCGGAAACTGTGGAGGGCAAAAGATTGGTCGCATCCTGGTCGACGCAGGGTCCTCGATCAATATCATGCCGCTTAAAACTCTGAAGACCATCACCTTAGATGTGAAGAACCTATCTGACGAAAAGGTAATTATTCATGGCTTCAATCAAAACTCCCAAAAGGCCCTGGGAGCTATAACTCTGAACCTGCAATGCGGAAGCCTAAAAGCGCCTACTATTGAATTAAACCATGAAGTTGATCGAATGGATGAGATGCTCATGAATGCTGCAGGTCCTGATTTCTCTTGGAATACACGCAACGAGGAAGAGACACCTAGGGGAAAAGCTAAAAGTTTCTTCGAAGCCCTAAATGCATTAGAGAAGCCATTATGGGAAATTGAATTGGGTGCAACTAGATTTAAATGTGAAAGTCACAATATCTTATCGGCGGTTACACGATGTCTAGCTTTAAAGTCTGAACACAACCTGAGCCAGAAATGCTTTGATGAAATGATGACTCTCATTAAAGAAATGCTTCCCAGAAATGAAAATTTACCAGAAAGCTTTTATAAATCAAAGAGATTGGTAAAGGCACTTGGTATGGAGTACAAGACAATAGATGTTTGTCCTCAATTCTGCATGTTGTATCAAAAGCAACACATTAATAAGACAGAGTGTGATGTTTGCCACGAACCGAGGTATGAACAACCAGTGACAGCAAAGTCAATCGCAAGAAAGGTACTTCGTTATTTACCTATCACAGAGAGGTTGCAGAGATTATACATGATAGAGGCCAAAGTACAAAACATATGAGATGGCACGGGAAGATAATCGAGAAAAGTCCGATATGATGGTGCACCCACTGATATAGTGAGGCTTGGAAGAAATTTGATGAGATGCATAAAGATTTTGCTAAAGAGGTGCGTAAATGATGTCCAAGTTAGTATTAATTTTAACAAGATAACATGTACTATATATTATAATAGGTCAGGCTTTGTTTTTATAATTATTTATTGAAGATAATATTTTTGTCTTTCGTGATGGTTATTACTAGTGATGCACCTTCTGTAGGTACGTAATGTCAGGCTCGGGCTTTCGACGGATGGGTTCATGCCATATAGCTCGAATGCGGCTTCTTACTCTTGTTGGCCGGTATTTGTTTTTCCCTACAATCTTCCTCCCGGTCTTCTAATGAAAGAAGATACCATCTTTCTTGCACTCCTACTTCCTGGACCGAAACATCCCGGCCGAGACATCGACATACTTTTGGAACCTTTGATTGATGAATTGAAAAGCTTGTGGGTGGATGGAAAAGAGACATATGATGTGTCAACAAAGCAACATTTCATCATGAAGGCATCGCTTCTTTGGACGGTAAGTGATTTTCCCGCCTATGAGATGCTAAGTGGCTGGGGTACACATGGACGATTAGCATGTCCTTATTGTATGGGTGCAACAAAAGCTTTTCGATTGCCGAATGGAGGTAAACCAACATGGTTCGGATGTCATAGGTGCTACTTGGAGCAAAATCATGAATTTCATAGTGATGTGCACAATTTTATCAAGGATACGGTCGACCATGATCCTCGACCACCAACAATGACGGGAGAGCAAGTATTGGAGGAATTGAACGAGCTAGAGCAGATTACTTGGGGAAAAACAGCACCTTTAGATCAAATTCCTGGATATAGAAGAACCCACCATTGGCAAAAGAAAAGCATATTTTTTGAACTGCCTTATTGGCCAACTAATTTGTTGCGCCATAATATTGATTTGATGCACTTGGAGAAAAACTTTACTGAAAATTTGATTTACATGCTTTTCAACATACCAAATAAAACCAAGGATAATGTGAAGGCTCGTCAAGATTTGGAAATTTATTGCAACAGACCCTCGTTAAACCTAACGAATGGACAAGCGAAAGCGAAGGCTCCTTATGCGTTAACTCTTTCGAAAAAGCGTCGGGTGATGAGTTGGCTTAAGGATATCGTTAAGTTCCCTGATGGTTATGCATCCAATTTGTCAAGATGTGTTAATGTGACTAATTGCACACTAAATGGACTTAAAAGCCATGATTTTCATGTGTTCATCGAGCGTCTCCTTCCGGTTGCATTTCGAGATTTCATGCCCGATTCGATATGGGATCTTTTATGTGATATTTCAAACTTCTTTAGAGTGATATGTGCAAAGGAGCTCGATAAGGCCCGTATGGAACAATTAGAAAAGGAAATTGTGGTCACTATTTGCAAGCTTGAAAAGTATTTTCCATAGAGTTTCTTCGACTCCATGGAACATCCGATTATACATGTAGCATATGAGGCGAAGATAGGCGGTCCAGTGGGTCCTCGATGGATGTATGCATGTGAAAGGTATATTGCTTTTGTAATATATATTTAGGCTTTATTATAATTCTGAGAAACATATCTAAACTGTAAGTATAATTCTTTTAGAATTTTCATGCTTTATTAGGGTTTTGTCAAATAAAATTCTCAAATTGTTACATAATCTCAAACCGTATGTACAATTAAACTAAAAATTTATATTTACAGGAGCAACAAATATACCAAAAAGAAGGTGACAAACAAAGCAAGAGTTGAGGGTTCAATCGTCGAGGCAACTCTAATCAAAGAGGTATCTACATATTGCTCATCTTATTTTGTGGAGCGATCAAACAGTAGAAGGCCCGAAGTTGACAAAAATAATCCTTCACAAGGAAAGTTGTCAATCTTTGAAACACTTGGCCGCTCGCTAGGTCGGGGAAATCGAAGGACTCTTGATTCACGCGAATTTCTTGCCGCACACAACTTCATCCTCTTTAATTGTTCAGAGATTAAGCCATATTTAGAGTACATTCTTTATAAATTGATTCTTATTATTCTTTTCATGATATGTATTCAAACTAATATTCAAATTACAAGATAAATTGAACATATTTTAATACGCAGGGAGTTCGATACATTCAAATCTGACCAAGTTACAGCCACATATCCTCTGCATAGAATTCGTGAGGATGAATTTGCATATTGGTTAAAAAAGAAGGTTCAAGTTGAACGTGAATGCGACCTACACATAAGGAATCTCGGACTGATGCCTGATAAACAAGCAATATGCTATCATGGATATGAAGTAAACAGTTTCATATTCCACACAGAAATATATACCAAAAACAAATCAACGGTAAACAGTGGTGTTTGCATCAAAGGAGAGTGGGATGGTAATGACGCACCACAAGAAGTAGTTGAGCTACAATACGGAGGAGGTAATAAGGTTGTTCTTTTCAATTGCAATTGGTTTGATATAATAAATGGTGTTAGGGTTGATCAAACATGTGGCCTTGTTGAGGTTAAGCATGCTTCTCGTCTTCGACATTATGAGCCATTTGTATTGGCATGTCAAGCCGTTCAAGCGTATTATCTACCCTATGCATCGACTAAGGGAGATAGAAAAAATTGGTGGGTGGCAATGAAAACACAAAGAAAAGGGAAATTAGGTGTTGAATTTTTTCAAGACGAACAATTTGAGGGTCCAATATTGCCAACAATTTCAAATGAGTCACAAGAAATAGAAAGTGATACCTATAATAATAATAGCCTCATAAATTATGAGTTGGACATAGAGCAAGAAGATGATGATCCCCATGCGCACATTTCATCGAATGAAGGTAATGTAATAAAATTTTACAATTAGGGTTTGATTAATCAATTGAATTTTATGTGCAATGTTGTGTTGATAATCTATTCACATGCATATCCATTTTGATTGGCAGGAGATGATGAAAGTTGTAATTAAAATAACAAACGATGAATCTTCAATATATATGACATTGCTAAAAGTAAGTTATCACATGCAAATGCTTGATCAGTTTCTTCAATTAGGGTTTATTCAATTAGGGCTTCTTCAAGCAATTGATTTTCTATTCAATTCAATATTGTTGACTAACTTATTTTGTATTTCTATTTTAGTTAGCTAACTTATTCCTATTTTTATCTTAATTTACAGTATTTAGATTGGCAACATCTTTGACGTGGATTGTAATGAGAGTTACAAAATGATACATGATGAGTTCCTCTAAATAAATATTTAATCTATTGATATTAATTGAAAACTATATTCGGGTAGAATTGATGTTAATTGTAAACTCTCATTAATTAAATCTAAATTCTTGTTGCTATTGTAAGTTTAACATTATAATAGGAATATTTTTTATTTTGTTTTAGTTAACTATATATGTACTTGTTAAATATGACACTGTATTAAGACTTTTCCGTTCTATTCTGTTTGACAATGCTATTTACATTATTTCATAAACGACAAAAATATTATATAAAATAAAAAATGTATGGAAAGCATTATTTTCGTGCAAGTATCCACAGAAAAAGTTTTTCTATCTATGGAAAATAATGGGTGTGACAGAGTAGAATATTTCCGTGAAAGTCTGTACTTATTTCCGTGAAATAGGAAATTCTGGAGTATTTCCGTGAAAAGATAGACTATATTCCGTAGATTTTATTTCCGTACAAATTTCTTCCGTGGACTTGTCTACAGAAATGCTGAGCGCCACGCGCCAATCTTCTTATTTCCGTAGAACTCAGATTTATCACGAAAAAAACATCAACTAACCACGGTAATAACTCAAATTCTAGTAGTGAAACATGCCCTAAATTTTCAATATATGTGACGTTGCATTCGTAAAATAGTGTTGCAAAAGACGATATGTATCTGGTGGACGAATATAATACTATCAACTGATTAATTGTTATGCGGACTGCTAATCACACACACACAATATGATAGTTTTGATGTCACAATACAATATATATAAATATATATATACATAATATATATAGAGAGAGAGAATGTGAGCTTAATCTCACAGAGGCCTTCCGTGAGCTTAACTCAAAAAGTATATATATATATATCAAATTGTCTCCAAATTTTAATTTATCATGCACAATAGATTCTTTATATGAAAATATTATGTGATTCAAAGATTTGGAGTGTTTTGAGCTTTTTAAGCCATCATTTTTAATTTTTAAAAATGATGTTCAAGTATTAAATATTTTATCATTATTTTTAGAGTTGATTTTTAAAAATTAAAAATCATAATTTAAAAAACTCAGAACACTCCAAATTCTTGCATCTCACATGATTTTCATATAAAGAATTTAATGAGAATGATAAATTAAAATTTAGAAATGATTTGATATAGTTTTTGAGTTAAGCTCACGTAAGGTCTCCGTTAACTTAACCTCACGGTATCTTTACTCATATAATATATATATATATATATAGAGAGAGAGAGAGAGAGAGAGTGTGTGTGTGTGTTATGCTATGATTAATCGTGAAGTATAAAATATTTTTGTACTTCGCGTCGTATCTTTCATTTTTAAATTCAAAATACTGACCCGACCTTTTAAGGTGTTGTCTGTATTGAAATATGTCTGGAGATTAAATTTTATATTTTTTAGAAATTTTTTACTATTATTTTAGGGGATGAAAATACATTGAGTGTATGATTTCTAATAAGAATAATTTTCTAATCCTCAAAAAATAAAAATAAAAATTTAAAAAAAAATATAAAATTTGGTCTCCAAACATATTTTGATATAGATAACACTTTTAACGGTCGGATCAGTTTTTGAATTCGAAAATAAAAGATACGATGTAAAGTATAAAAAATATTTTATACTTCGTGACTAACTATAGCATAACTCTCTCCCTCTATATATATATAAACTATGAAATGCTAATCTGAAATCAACTAAATTTCTTAAATAACAACATCATATCATTTACGAAATATAGTAATAAAGTTTTGACGTCACAATATACGATAGTTTATAATTTTAATTCTGGCATATTAAGTAATAATTACCAACTCTATAGCGAGCAAATGAAACTCCAGTAATGAATTAAGCATTAATTATTTCTCACCGTCCACAACCCATGTGATTTAAGAATATTTTCTTTTAGCATATTGAAAAAACTAATATTTTTCGACATAATTTACTCCATAAAGAGTTACATTTTCTAGCCTCTTAAACATGTTACATCATCACTCTTCTCCACCACTAAGTTATTTAATTTTTTTATCTGCTTGAATTCAATAGCTCATATGTAAATTTTTTTTCTTCTCATTTAAAATAGACGAGTATGATATATTTGAGTGGAATTTAACTCTTAACATGATCCATTTTTTTAGTATTAAATTTTATATATTTTAATGATTAATCATATTATTATATACATCTTTATATTTTAAAAAATTCTGTTCTAAATTTTCTTAATGTGAAATTTATTAAATATATTTATTTTTTATATTATTAATTATTTAAACGAGAACTATTTTATCGAAGCGAAATACGTGTTACAGCTCTAGTTAACATAAAAGCTAATAACCTGAATACTAGATAGTAAAATATTAATTGAAGTATTTTGTGTCTTTAAATAAGTCAATTTAAGTAAATTTGACACCCCTTGTTAATCTTAAAAAGGTTTGAATTATACGTGAAATAAAAACAACATTAAAGAGAATGCAAGTAAGTGAAAGCATTCAACCAATAATATGAAAAAGAAAAAAGCTTTTACCTTCTCAAGAGATGGAATTAGTTAGATTTCGTAGATTTTCTTGGTTATTAATAATAAATCGATCCGGTGATTCTGACTTTTATATTAGCAATAATAGAAAAGCTGTGCAAAAGTCTTAATTAACCTGAACTGAAGAACCTGTTTCTTTTATTAATGGCAGGAGTGGATTGGGGTCATAGCCTTTGGTTAAAACTAATGGAGGACAGTTCACTAGAGTGCAACATCTTTAAATACATGTCACCCTATCACATCTCGCCCAAAATATCTTCATTTTTTATTTATTTTTCTAAATCAATTTTCGCATATCATGGTCACGTTCACATCCGATCCAAAAGATCGAAGCCTACAGAGTCACTGTGAGTTGATCTCACAATTTCAACTGGATTAAGTATTCTGTTGAGTTGGAATGAAAATTACCCCTTTATTGAAATTCCAGGTACTGTGCTCTACCTGGAATCTGGATCTACAATGTATTTGAAGAGATTGCATCGGTGTGTGTGTTGTTATTTCTCTTCATATTGAAGAGCGTCGCATGGTTTTTGCTGCAAACTCTCAACTATCATGTACTGTCATTTGAAATGTTTACAGCAGACATTCACTAGGCGAGCGAGTTAACAGACATTAATAGATAATGTTTATAGCAGTACCGAATTGTAAACTGCAACTGCTGATATTCCTCTAAAAACCATGTTACTTCATCAATTGTCACGTCCCGAATTAAAAAAAAATTATGTTCGAAGATGATAGCTATCATCTATACTTAAAGACACACATATAAAGGCTTAAAAATACATAAGTAAATTATTTATCACAATAAAATAATAAATATTCATTTATAAATTATACATGCCATAATAAATAATAATAAACAAAAATTAGGATTTTGCGAAAAACTAAATAATAAATATTATAGAACGAGATGGCGCCATGAAGACAACTAATAATCAAATAAATTAACTATCAACTCATAAGAAATAAATATAAATAAACATAAATCCAATCAGCAATTGAATCATGAAAATCTCTAAGTCCTCACAGCCTTTCATCTAACTTCATAACTGGACCTCACAACCATCATGAAACATGAGTAACAAGTTACTCAATGTGGTTTTAGATCCAGCACTAAGATATTGAATATATCTAGATTTAAACTTAAAACTCATTTAATTTAATTCATAATTGATATATAACAAACAAATACATAATATCAAAATTACAATTTTCAAGTTGATTTACTTATTTCTTAAGTATTATATAAAGTGAATGCAAAAGAGTTCATAAAAAACGTACTACATGAATGTCATAAAATTTTTTATCGAAAAAATAAAATATATGTGAAACATAATAATAATATAAATACAAGAGTCAACTCCAAATCATACATACATATGACTTAGTGAGTGAGATCTAGAATTTAAAAGAAAAATTAACTATCAGAGAATTAACTCATTATACCATGTTGATTGGTTGCTGACAACGACATGATGAACTCACTGTACCGTGTTTTGGAAACAAATTAATTCCGCTCAATCCCTTACTAATATTTGGAACGAACAACAGCTCGATTTATCAAATTTATAAAATATTGGATAGAAGTAAATTATTATGAAGCATCTATTAATCAGATTAAGAGGGGAGGGGGGACTACGTGAATAATAGAATAAAACGAAACAAACTAATCATGATAAAATGACAAAATAGTCAATGAAAAACACACAAAGTGACAAAATAGTCAATGAAAAACACAAAGTTACAAAATAGTGATTGACAAATATAAAATGACAAAATAATTACTGATAGAAATAAACTCAACCATCATAATCACAATAACCATGATGTAACTCCTTAATCATAAATTGATGTAACTAATATCAAAGCCCATATATTATTTCCATGGAAGAGGAAGATTGAACTGTAAATTAACATCACAAAAAAGATGTTCTACAAAGCTAAATGCAAGTACTACACGGTTTCGAACCACTAACCGATGATTTTATATTTTGCGGCTTAACTGACCAAGACACCTGTTTTCATCTTTATAAACATCCATATGAAAAAGCTAATAGTGAAAACAATTACTACGGTACTCGATATTATTATAGTTTCAGTTATAGCATGACCATCTTTCCAATAATTTGCTTTGTCTTTAATCTATGTACCTAAGGTACTTTAATGAAATTTTAAGAACAAACAAACATCATCAACTGTCCTTCCTAAATTGCCCCCAATATGAAATGAGTACGACATAAATAATCTCATTGACTTGTTCTATTGACTAATAATACCTTCCCAAAATCAATAAAGGAAAGATCTTTCATTAATGACCGCTTGATTGGTTCAACAAATTTCTATCAATTTATACTTAAAAAGCAAACTGATTTTCTGTATACAACGATAAGCCTATGAAAACAAGCTTACACAAGGAACAACAAAATCCAAAAAAGAAAAGTAGTAATTTTTTACAACTTCCTTGTAATTTACTTTTACAATGATAAGCCTATGGCATAAATGATCTCACTGACTGGTCTATTGACTAATAATACCTTCCCACAATCAATAAAGGAAATATTTACATTAATGACCGCTTGATTGGTTCAACAGCTCCTGTCAGTTTAGACTTAAAAAGCAAACTGATTTTCTGTATACAACGATAAGCCTATGAAAACAAGCTTACACAAGGAACAACAAAATCCAACAAAAATCTAGTAGTTTTTTACAACTTCCTTTTAATTTTCACAAAAGCATAATGTATCAACCAACTAGCAATTATATGAATAGGACTTGCAGCAGAAAATGGAAGATAAATTAAGTTCCTTTTAATTTACAAAAAACTTACACGACACATATGCACTACTTCCTTTTAATTTTCAAATCTGGGTACCAGCATTATATAATTTTGATTAAAAAAGCAATGTGGCACAGTTAGTTACATATAAAACAAGACATATGATACATTGTAACTATAAGTATTATAAGGGCTATAAGGAACTGAAGATAAGGAGAAGTTAACTGTATCTTTGTCAGCACCATTCAAAGCCAAGCCAACAATCCATCACTAATACCAGAGCTGGTATTGGTACCAGCTGATACAAACAGAAGATGAAACAGGGAATCACAGTTTTATAAGAATTGAGTACATTTAGTTAAAATTTAGGATCTCAGAATTCAAAAATGTGTGGATTTTGGTTCTGGTACAAACTATTGGCTATAAATCTGTTAAAATGCAGAAGATAGTATGTTGATACACAGTATCTTCTTTAGAGCCAATAATCCATCACAGAAAATGCAGAAGATGGTATGAATGTTCACAAAAGCACAATGTATAAACTAATTAGCAATTATATGAATAGGACTTGCAGCAGAAAATGGAAGATAAATTAAGTTCTCTCAAGAAACAGTTGGATAAAAAAACTCCACGCAATGTTGATGTGGTAACGTGCAGGCAGTTGACAAGTGCAGTACATCAGTACTGAAGTATACTGGAAAGTAGTTACTCTTTTCAATCCTTTATTCTACTTAGTATCAAATTGAGGTTTTACACCAAGGAAAAAAACATAAATTACAATGTAAAATTGGCACTAATGAAGAGAAATAAACCAGAAAAATGCCTAATTTAGAATAAGTTCTGGATCCGCTCAGTATCAGACAGGTTTAGATCAGATAGCAGTGAAGTAAGTACCTCCAGAATTTACCAATACTTGTTTACTATGTAAACTGTTAAAGCTTAACATGTACAAAACTAAATCAGTTACAAGTATAGCCTAGCCAGTGAGTTTGTGTTCTCAAAATTCGTGATAGGAAAATATAATAATACCAGCAAAACTAGTGAGTTCACTTAAACAGTAACTTCTTCATCTTTCTATAGTTACTGTTTAAGTGAACTCACTAGTTTTCTATCTTTCAATGTACTTGCAAAAAAGACTGCAGTCGCACATGCCTATAATCATTGCCTAAGCTTGTAACTGTTTTTGCTAATTCCATTTCACTTTTGTGCAACACGGCCAGTACTTTCTGATACCAGTATAGGTACGAGTCTCGGTTAAGAACCCGTTATTGACATTTCTAGTAATCATTTCAGAGGTACTTTTAATCCTTTCAAAGATTACGAATTTGTCTAAGATTTCAGTTTATGGCTTCTATTGCCCGACATTTTGCATAAATCACTCTAAATTTCAACATTCAATCAAATAAAACCTTCATGGACGCACATGCAACATGAAAACATTCCGCCAAGCCACAGATTTCAGAAGATGTCAAGGGTATCCAACTATCCATACTTCAGCAGTTCAGAACAAGAAGCAAGGAAAAAGATAATATATTTTTATCAATCATACTAATTTTATTTGGAAACATGTTAACTTAGAAGAAAATGGTAAAAATATTGAGAACACCATGATAAAAGAGAGAACGCAATGAAACAGTTTAAAAGCTAAGCCGCTAGTGTTTGCAATTGTCTTACAAAAATAAAAGAACACACCAACAGAGTACATTTTCCTCACAAATACAGACTTACAACAATGCTTCCGATCTTAATTTGGCATCATAAAGTGAGATAAGAGACATTGCAAAATAAATTAATCATTTAATTGTAAAAGAAACAATTTCCAAGATCTAGAAGGCAGCATAAATTTGTTGTTTTTGGTTGACTGAGTCAGCAAGAAGCCTTTCAAGGTTCTTTCATACTGTGCAAGAACACTGCAATTAAAAGTGTGAGGTTAAAAGCATGTCATGGATCCATGTCGTCAGCTACTTTAAGTGTGATTGTTAATTCAACTTCCTTTTTGTTAAGAAATGGCCTATTTGGTAAAAAGATATCAGTTAGATTGGTAGTGAATGGACTCTTAAATTTGCTTTTCCTAGTGTAATTAGGATAAAATTAAGTAAAATACAAAATTCAATAGGGCAATAATGAAAAAATTAAGTAGAACGGACTCTACATTCTTTTTAAGAACATCTGAACCAGACAAACTAAAGAATGAATAAAATTCAAAAGTCCCAACTCACTAAAATGTATGGACTATTAGCAACTCAAAAAAAGCCACAGCATGGTGCAAAACATGAATTTGTTAATTTGAAATATCTAATCAACAAGTATTTCTCCTGATTATGCAAAAATGCTGAGATAATAAACAAAAATTTTAGTTTTGTATGTTTCCTAGATGTTTTGGAGGGTTCCTGTAATCATTAAATTTTAATATTGTCAAAATTCAAAATTTGTAGGTAAATCTTTTTAGTAAGACTACGAAATTGATAACATAAAATAGCAAAATATTGTAGAGATCGTGTTTCCATACCTTGAGTCCTCGATTGTTTAGCAAATGCATTTTTGAAGAATTTAAATTTCAATAAATAAACACAAGAGGGACATGCGATATGAGGTGCCAATCTTCACCAATTTCTCGTGTACAGCGTTTGCCTAGCAGTGGGCAATCATCAATTACAATCCATTCCAAAGCAGTGAGGTGTTGGATGGAAAGGGGAAGGGAATCAAGGCCTGGGCATTTACCAATTGTCAACCTCTGAAGAGATTTAAGTTCCCCTAACCACTCTGGTAACTCATTTAGATTTTCACAATTATCAATTTTCAGTTCACGAAGACTGGAGAGCTGCGTTAAGCTATGGGGTAATTGTTCCAGATTGTTGCAGTTCTGGATACTGAGTTCATTAAGCAAGTTGAGATGATGCAACAACTTCCACCCATGTGATGCTGTAATATCAGCGATAGTTACCTTCTTAGTATAGAAAGTAAGCATTGTTGATGATGATGGCTCAGAAAAGTTAGACGTCACACCCCTTAGTACCGCCTCATTGCTAAAATCTAGTTCTAATTGTTCCACAGATGGGGGTATAAAAGGGTGGACTTCCAAATTAGGGCAAAGCCAAATTGAAAGACGAAACAATCGGGGACATGCTGGCTTTGGATTGCTGCTTTTCTGGTCTTCATCTACTATTGTTGACCAAAGAGAAAGTTTAGGCATATTATATAGAGTCAACGTAGTGAGTGATGAAAAATGCTGGCCCTCAATAGTGAGAAGTTCATCCATAGTATTTATGTTCATTTGCTTGAGGTGAGGGAAATCAACCTGGGGAGGATAGTGCATTTTACTCTTCGAAGTTCCAAGAACGTTAGGTATGGAAATGGTGAAGAATTGTTCTCCATCACCATCATCCACTGTGGATATATATTTGCAGGATAGTCCCATATGATCAACCTTTTAATATTTTTATTGGGCCGAAGACAATCCAGAACATTCAGACTGAAATCAGGGTCCATTCCTTCCCCTCCCCATCGAAGGGTGAGCTCTTCAAGCTCCTGCTTTCTCTCTAATTGAGCCTTCTGGACATCCCAAAGACTTTTCAATGCTCTTAAATTTCTGATAGTAAGCTCATCACCCAAAAGGTCCAGATATTCAAGCTCTGAAATTGAGGCATATTTGTTGTCTCCATCCAGAACAAACATGTGCAGCTGCTGGAGATGTGTCAACTCTCCTATCCCTCGAGGGGCATTACGTAATGACCAACATCCTTTGTTCTTTAGGTACCTAAGCTTTGGCATTTTCCCCAGTCCTTCCGGCAACTGCCTCAAGGTGCTACATTGCTGAATGTCAAGACACTCTAGGTTTACAAGTTCATTGATCTGTGCTGGAAGATTTGAGAGCCTTGTTCCTCGTAGAAAGAGAGAACACAATCGTTTAAGATTAGATATGGACTTGGGTAATGATGTTAACGCTTGACAGTATGACAGATTAAGGATGCGAATATTCTCAAGATTACCAATGGAATCAGGCAGGTCTCGAATTTTGCAGGTCGAAAGATTAATGCTCTCAATATATCGGAGAGTACCGAGTGAAGTAGGTAGTTGTTGAATTTTGCTGCATTCTAAAAGGTTAAGGGTTTGTAAATTTTGAAGGTTCCCAATTGAACTTGGTAGTTCCGTAATACTTCGACAATAATATAAATTAAGGTTTCGTAACTCCTTAAGCATTTCAAAAACTTCTTCTGTCAAGGTCTCAAGCTCATTGCAGCAAGAAAGATTTAAAACTCGGAGCTTTTCAAGTTGACCGAGAGAGATAGGAATACTTGAAATGATTCTACATCCTCTTAGGATCAAGCTTTGAAGGTTCTGACAACTACCGATAGAGGCTGGTAAAGTTTTAAGTGATCCGCACCATGAAAGATCTAGTGTTCTCAAGTTGCAAAGTTTACCAATATCACTGGGCAGAGCTAGAAGTTGTTCAGAATCTTTTACATGTAAAGACTGCAAACACCAAAGGCTACAAATTGCTTCTGGAAGCTCTCGGCATTTAAGCTTTGAAATCCAAAGGTATCTCAACATTTTCAACTTTATTATTGACATTGGAAATGGTATGGAATTTGTTGGATCTAGAACAAGTGTCCGTAAACATTTAACCTTCATCTTCTTTATGAAATAATACCTCATTTCTGAAATTCCATTATCAATAACAAACTTACCCTTATAGATATAAAGACCACGTGCCTTTTGCATGATACTCATGTGCACCTCTTGTTTGCAGTCTACCAGGCACAAATATCGACAAGATTTATGGAAATCACTAGTTGGTATTGCCTTTGCATGTTCTGTGATATATAGATCATCACCAGCAATGGATTTAGCCAGGTCATGAACTAGGTCGTGCATCCTGCATGTAACCACATCTGTATTCTCATCTTTGACAGGATCCTGAAGGAAAGACATTTGAAGCAGGTCATTAAAATATCCATTTCCAATATCCTCCATGCTGGCATCTCCATCCAACATTGGTATCATACCATGAGCAATCCACTGACCTATCAGCTCATCCTTGTTGATTTTACCACCTTTAGGCAGTATTGAACAACAGTATGTAAAGCACTCTTTTAAAATTGGTGATAACTGCATATAGCTCAGTTTAAGGGTTGCAATAACTTCCTTGTTTTCATCTCCAGGCAGCTTCCATATGTCGCTGTTCCTTACAGCTAACCAGGCATCCAGCCCCTCTTTGTGTTGCATGATGCTTCCTAAATGTTTTACAGCCAGCGGATTGCCTGCACATTTGTGGACTATATCCTCTGCAATTTTAGCTATTTGAGTGTTAATTTCACTTAGTGGGCTACCAAACACCCTTTGTGTGAATATGTTCATGCATACATTTTGGGGTAATCCTCCCAACTTGAAAATAATTGTTGATTTCATTTGTTGAGCAACTCTCTCCATCCGAGTTGTTACAATGATCCTACTGTCTTTTGCTCCGCTCTCCAAGACCAATTTCAGTTTCTCAAACTTCTCTTGGGCATGGTACCAAACATCATCTAGAACGAGTAAAAATCTAACTCCTCTAATTGCCTTTGCTAGGTCCTTACCGAGGGAATCAAGACCCTCAGGCACAGATCTTAGACCGGTGGCTGATTGAATCATAGTTCTGAGAACAGCTTCAACATTAAAATTTTCTGATACATATACCCACATTCTCAATTCAAAATGGTTCTTCACCTCAGTTTCATCATTATACACCATCTGAGCTAGTGTGGTCTTTCCAATTCCACCTAATCCAACAATTGAAATGATGGAAATGTTCTCTTGGCAATCTGTTCGAACTAACTGATGCATAATTTCATTTTTTTCAGAATCCCTACCAAAGATTGTTCTTTCCTCAAAAGACCATGTTTCTCGCGTTGTATGGCCCACCTTGCTCTCGTGAACACATCTTTTCTCTATAAAAAAGTTTCTTCTCTCATCTGCGATGGCCCCAAGTCTCTCATTAAGTTGACTGATTTTGTGTGCCATCTTTGATCTCTTAATAAGGTTTACCTTCAAAAAAGCCTTACAAAATGTTCCTTTTGCAGCACCATGTATGTTGCTCTTTGCAAATTCTGCTTCCATACGGAATTTCTCCAAAAGGTCATCTGCGTCATAGACTACATCTTTTAGTTTCCTCAGCCAATTGTAAACTGGAATATCATCAATACTACGCTCATTAGCTTCTTGTAGCACATCTTTAATCATCTTGATTTTACTCTCGAGGGCACAGAGATCGTTGCTAAGACCCCACAAGAGACCAAACTCCGACAGTAATGGCGAGCTGATCTTATCACACACAATTTTCAAAATAGATGACTCAACCATTCCGGTCATGAGTCGTGGTTTGGGAAATCGGTTGATTCCGAATAGAATCCGCCGGAAACGAGACGATTTTGACCCGAATTACTCGGCCACGACCTTTTGCACGAAATCGCGAAGGAGACTACTAATTCCCCAAATTACTTGTCGAGAATGACACATTTGAGGATGTGTCTTTGTGCACTCAACCAATTTGAAAGTCTTAGACGGCGTTTTGTGGCGTGGGAGAGCTTCAAAGGGAGCGAAGGGTTCGCTCTGTCGCCAGGAAAAGAAAACCTGCTGTGCTTAATTATTTTAATTATTGCACATGGTGCATGCACCATTAATTACAATTATTATTTTTCCGTGGCAAATTTTTTGTCTTAGTACCTTAACTCTAAAACAAATGGAAGTGCGGCAGGTTCAAATCACTTTGAATTAAAAAATAATTTAAATTTTTTTAGCATCGTTGATTTTGCAATTAGATTCGTAATGATTATTAAAAGTATGAATTTTGAACTTAGATTTTATTAAAAGTATAAATTTCGATACAAAATTAACGATTCTAGAAGGCTTTGAACTAACTTTTTGGTTCAAAGTGTTTTGAACCTCCCTCACTTCCAAAACAAATAGGGCTGTCAATAGATCGGATTCGAATCGAATTCTCAAGTATCTAAATGCGAATCCATTAAAAATTTATAAGATTCATATGTGGATCTGTATCCAAATGCGAATTCATATTTACTATTATAACGGATTTCGAATTAGATTCGATTCATATTTCGGATCTTATATTATAATAATATTAAAAATAACATAATTAATATATGACGAGAAAAATTATCATGTTATCTTAAAATTATTTGTTTCAATCATAAACGTAGTAACAATCATAACTATTTGTTCAAACTTTTTAAACATACAATAAACATCAAATAACATAATAAAATATATATAATTAATGCAATAACTACTATTCAACTTTATGAATCAACACAGAGTGAAACATAAATATTGCTCTTCAATTAAACTAAATTGAATATGTCTATTTTATTAATTGATATATGATATAATTTTATTTATTTATCAAATTCATAGCAGATTCAAATTCGAATCTTATAAGATCCAAATACGGATCTATTATATTAGATGGATCATTTTCTAAAATCCATATGCGGATCCAATAAATTAATGAATATATTTTATGGATCCATACGCGGATCCATTTGTGCGGATTCAGATTAGATTTTCGAATTATGAATATCTATTCACAGCCCTAAAAACAAAATTGGTTACTATAAAAGTTGGTTCTTAATTTTCTTAAAGTTGGTCCCTAGTTTTTTTTTTTTAAAATATCAAGTTGGTTCCCAATTTTCTTAAAAAAAAATAATGGATCACTAAATTCTAAACGAAAATATATATGTACAGTAAGCTAGTGAGTAGTGAGAATTAATCGTGTTTATGCCAGAACTAACTGGTAAAAATGGTTATGGCTGTTTGTTGAAATCTAAGTATATAAATTTTGATAGCAACGACTGTTATTGATTAAAGCATGAAATAGAACACTCATTTACGATAAACTGTATAAATTACAATATCTTTTTTATCTATACTAAATGTTTCTTCTTAATCCTCCTATCTTACAAATATTATCAAACTAATGGTCCTTTTGAATTATTAATGCATGTCGCCAAGCTCAACATCTAGTTTGCGTCATTCACTGCAAATTGAAAATCTTGAACAGAGAGGTGTCAAAATAATCTTATGATGCTAAGAAATAAATCACGAGAGAAAGTCAAGCTGAAATTAACCATTTTGACAAGAAATGGCAACTGATACTAAACTATACCAATAAGTGCCAAAAACATGAAAACGATGAGCAACACTTAAACAAGCTTAATTATAAGTCTGGGGTGATTTCGATAAAAAAAAAAGGGTGGGGTGATGAACACAAAATTCAAAGGAAAATTAAAATGCATTCAAAATCCAATCATCAGTACCTTAAGTACCACAATTCTAGGCTGAAAATAGAAAAATCATCAGCACTTGTCCAGATAGCCCCACAATTTGTCACCACTTGAGAAACCCCCAAAATGAACCTATGTACAAAATTTCACATTTTCTGAAATTTACTGAATTTTCTGTGGGCATTTTAAGTACAGGATTTGAGAATACAAAAAATTTCCTTTTATTTTCGAATTTATTTGAACTAGAGTGGCACACCCGCGCTTCGCGGCGGAGTTATACGCTTTGTTGGAGATGGTGTCTATTATGTTTTGAATTAACACTAAACTCAACTGTGAAGTAGGCTGATATTTTAGCTGTCATTTTAACACGGCAAGAAAAAAATATGTATACATGATATAAAGAACCCACAAAATTAAAGATCAAACAAATAAATGATCGTCTAATGATATGAAAAGTTTATATGTGATTTTTTTCAGCACATGTATATTTCTAAAAATTGTTGTCTAGCGGTAAAGAAAAAAAAAGGGACAAAAGAAAATGCAAAAGGTAAATTAGAAGTAATATCAGTAAACAATCAAAATCCTGACAAAGAAAAAAAAATCTGAAGCAAACAAATTCAAGCAATTGCTAATAAAATAACAAATGAATAATATATACCCACACTGCACTGAACAAAAGAAGTGAAGAAGAGTAAAAGAAGGAAAAATATTGCTCTAAATAATATGGATAAATTTGGAAGTTGAGCCATCAAATTACAGACCAAAATAAATCTAACTCATCACTGCACACAAAATAGCATTGATATTTCAATAATTATCAATGTAAAAAATAGTTCGAACTTACTGAACAATCCAGGGAAATAATATAGCAAGGAAATTCTCAGTACCATGGTAATGAGCCATGTACTTTTTCAGAGCTTCATATTCGACAATTAAATCAAGTGGTGACTATTATATAAAAGCCTCAATAAAGTTGTAACTAAATTAACAAAAAATAATATGAAAGAATTGAACGCACAAAAGGTAGACCAATATGTTCAATTTGAGGTCTGCCAAGTTAAAATTGCATGCACTTCTTCACGTGGCACATTAATAAAATCTAATTCACTCACAAAAATGTACCATAGATGCTTAAATGTAGAATTATCTGCATTAACAACTATGTATTTATCTGAGGGAAATAAATCTGAAAAGATGTTAAAGAATTAAAACAGAAAGTCATACCAGTTGATTTAATTAGTGAGCAACATCATCACTTCATGGCCTACGCCCTTACCACAAAGGCCCTGTTTTGTCCTCTAATCGGTAGAAGGAATCGATCTCTCCATTGCCGATAGCACCTCATCAATCTCTCCTTCAGTTAGCAATAATGGACAAAGAAGAGATGATGGAGATAACTTTCTGCATCTCCTGTATTCCTTCCTCCACAGAGAACCGATTATGTGATAGCCATTCACAATATTAATTAAACAAGAATTAGGATGCCTACCAAATAAATTAGCTGTAAGAATAGGTCCTTGTGAAAGATTAATCAGCTGCACCTCAAAACGTTCATGGACGCATGCACAAAAACCAAACGAAAAAAAATGCAAACAATGTAAACATAAGAGATAATTTCACTAAGCACAATTATATTTATAGTTCATAATGCATATTTATAGAAGGTGAGAATATTTATAGTTCACAATGTATCGGAAGGGGAAAGGTGGAAAACCTAAAGGACGAAATAAGAGTCTTTTCTAGTCTTCACAACATTTATGAGTCTAAATTTTTAATCTTCACTGATCAATTCTAACTAACAATTGGATAATATATCGAAATAGAATAATGCTAATATTTATAAACCTCATTGTGAATAGTACCACTGGTTTGACATCTTCACCTGGAGGTCAACCATGATTCTCCCACCTATTTATATATCAATTATTATTTCTTTTTGGAAACTTCTCAATTTAAAATTTCGACATGGTTACTTTCTCGTATATATACAATGATAACTATTTTGTGAAACTAATGTTCATAAAAATCAAGCAACAAAACAATCAGAAATTAATTGGCACATGAGAGGTTCAATTTGTAATTAGTAGTAAGAAAAGGCATCTCAAAGGAGACCCTCTTATAGATATCTTCGAGCACAAATGTAGACAGCAAGTCGGTGTCAAAAAGTGCTTGCAACCCACTCTCCTCAAGACACTTGTGACCAACACAAAATCTATCCACCTCAGTTATTTAAATAAACACTGAAATAAAGAAAACTCTACGAAGATAAGTTCCAACAAATAATTCCCATTTATCCACAGCATATGACCTGAAAAGCCCTACATCATGAAACTACTTACTACTTGTCATCTAGTGAAAAAAGGGATGGATTTTTGTGAAAATACACTCTCATCCCCAAAATAAATATGACTCGAATTGTCTTCCTTAGCGTACAGAAAAAGAGTTCCAACAAAATCATCCACTGTAACATCTAAGGAATGATTTCCAACAAAAAAAATCATGAACTCATGAGGAATAGAAGCATACTATCAATCAGTACATGGAATGTGTTTCATTTTGTTCCTTTGCATTCTCACTTTTGCCCTCTAATTTGTCCTTTGTTGAGTCAAAAATAACAGCGACATGATCCCCATTTATCTCAAACACCTCCCCCCTGCCCCACTTGACAATTCTAAAATCAAATTCAAAAATAAAAATCAGCATATCAAGTCTAATTAAAATATAAAAAATTCTAATAAATTATAATCACATAAGATTAGCAGCACAGTACTTGAATACACTTCGAGACCTCCTATTGAATACATACATTTTTTATATAACAAAAAGATGATGACTAAGAACCGACAAGACCATGTAAGTGATAAGAGAACACAATTAGAATTGTATTGTATCACTCAACTAAATTATTTATTTGCAAGTAGAGTAAAAAACATAACCAAATGCAGTACAAAGAAGACATACAAACACACCTCCCACTAATAAAAGTATAGGCATTGGTTGATCCATCAAGAGTAGGTATTCTCCCCAATATGATTCTATGATGTGATAATAAATTCAATACTAATCAGGGTCCATGCATAACAGATGCAATGTAGTGCTTGCATATCTCTAGGTAATGCGGCACCTTCATTATATCTAATAATTTATACTTGATATTAATTAAACATAGATACCTTTGATCGGATTCTTCAGGCTCTGCTTTGGTCTTTACTAAGAGATAAAAAAATTGAAAATATTTTGTCTTTCCCATATAAATTTGTTTTCAACTTTTCTAAACAGTTAATTTTTTCCTCTCCAAGTATTTTTTTTTTGGACTTATCTAAAAATCTACAATCATGAGAGGCCCCGTGTGATACTAACAGACAGAAAATAATGAGAGAATAAAACTATAAATGAAAAATGAAACTGGTCATAACATTAGATAAGAAAACAATAGTAGATACCAACTCACATGTAGCGATGTTGAATATGGACGCACCATTTATAAATTAACATGATTCAACGTATATGGATTGGAGAACAGCAAACGACAATATTTTCTTGGGTGTATCTGTGGCACTGTAGAGGCATATACAATATAGGTGAACCAGCATACGTTAGAGAGCATTTTAAAAAGAGATCAGGAAAATACCAATCATAAATGAGAAACTTGGCATTCCATAGGTCAGCACATTATGCCAGCGATGTAATTGAAGTTGGATGAAAAAGACGTAACCAAATAAGATAAATGAGTGCAAATAAGGGGAAGCGACGAATATGTAAAACATTTACTTCTTTTTGATAATAAGAGCATCCTGAGGATGAAATCAAATGACCAATACTTACTGAAAAATAATGTGATTAAAGACTTACCACGGTCTTAGCAAGTGCTTTTGCTAGTAACTCGACGGGGGAGGGGGGCATCCCTGAGGAATTTAAAAGATATTTTGCTTGCTTCTGAAAAACTGGTACCACATTGCAAGCACAACAAATAATCCAAAACCCTGAACTTCAGGTTGAGAGACGATTTATCTCCTTCTGGAAAGAATAGCAAAAGTAAACACTTCAAGAGCGTACAAATAAAAGATTTACATAGAAGAATAATCTGACCTGTCAGAATTGTTAGTGATAGTTTTAGCTGCATCTGAGCCAGCTGATTGAACAATATCAGCAGGTTGAGGAGCAGAGATGTGCTCAAATTTAACACCAGACTCTCTCTCAATGGTAGAAATACGACGATGGTGCTTGGGCTCATATAGTAATATATAGCCATGCCACTGTTTCCTGTAGAATTTTAATAGATTAGAAATGAAGAGGATGTCAACCCCAGACATAAGGTTCTCTAGTGGGTCTGGTTCCTCAGGATTGGACAAAGTTTTTTTTTAATTTTTTATGTAAGCATTATGAATTGCAATGTGAGACTCAGTAGTGTACTAGTAAGGTCTGGTATGAGCATTTCATGGTTCTTAACTGATCATGGTATTTTGTCTGTTTATTTTTGTTTTTCGGTTGAGTTTTCATTATTAAGCATCTTTGGTAACTTTTCAATTGAGTTTCATGATTGCCAATAATATCTGACATTTTTTCCCTTTTAAGTGCCCTATTGGATTTCATGATTGTACAAGAAAATTAGGGGAATTAGTTTCTAACTTTGTCAACTATTCCGATCTCATAGCACATAGATCTCCATCCTACACTTCTCATCAAGAGGAGCTAAGCACACAGTTCTAAAAGGTAAGAATAACACCAGTTGAAAAAAAATATATTGAAATAAATAACTAAAGATGAGAAATGGAATAAATGATAGCAAATAACAAACACAATACTAACATAACTTGTTTATATTTTTAATTCATTTATTTTCCAATTTCGAATAGAAGCCTACACAATCCAACAAACCTGCTCTTCCGTCAACCTTGTCCTCAAGCTCAAAAAATCGATCTGATAAGACCTCATCAAGTTAATCACCCACTTGATGGCGTCGATGACAAGCTGGTGCTGGTTCTTGACACCGCCATTGGAGACGGACTCGGCCTCGGTGTTATCCGCTGCGAGTGCGTTGAAAGGAAGAAGAGCGAGTGTCGGTCACAACACGATGAGCAAGATCATACGAGGAAGGAAGAAGAGCGAGTGTCGACCACAACGCGATGAGCGTCGGCCACCTAGGGTTAGTGGAGAGAGGAAGCGTGAGAGAGATATTTACAACAAGAGAGAGAAGAGGGATGAGACAACGAAGAGGATAAGAACGAATGTAACTATCTCGACTCGATCAGACGCACACATCAAGAATAATAAATCGCGATGGAGATCCGATGGCTGTGGAAAAAAGAATGACATAGCATGCTTGAGAGCTCGTTGTTCTTCCCTCCCTTTAGGGGGATATATTTATGCACTGTCACAAGAAAATCCTCAAAAGCAGCCCTAAAACGTCCCCAAATAAAAAACTTGCACAAACAAAAATTGATCCAAATGATCCCTTTATGTTTACTGTGACTTTATTTGAAAAAGTTCTTTAGGATATTTTCCATAAAAACCCAAACTATTTTTCCATTTGCATTCTCCTTTGGCTGGGATAAAATCTCATTTAAACTGGACCAATATGTAAAAGTGACATGCATATTTTATTTTATATTCTTAACCACATAAAAAAATAAGGCTTAACTCCAAAAATTGAGATAAAAATATAAAGTTTAAGTCATTCAAATTGGCAAAAATATTCTAACAGAATCTAATTTCCAGGTTTTACCCTCCGACAAAGATTAGCCTAAAAGTTTTGTCTAAATTTGCTCAAATCATAATATGATCCAAATGAAAGTTGTTTATAACAGTGACCTTTACAATTCTGTCCAATAAAAGTCATTAATACATTTTTCTTAAAATTTTCAAAACATTCCTTGTCTGTCTTATTCCATTTTGCTATTGACAAAAAAACAACGGGTGCATCTTGTAAAGAGAAAGGATCGGTTGACAATGAGTTATTTTGACAAACTTGACAATGGACCTCTAAATAAATATAAAAAAATTAAAAATATATTTATAGATGTGTTCTTCTAGATTTAGATTGATCGTCATTCAAATTTTATACAACTTCATTATCATTTGATAGTCCATTAAAGACCATCAAATTTTCATGCAATTTAAACAGTTCTAAATTCACTACGCCATTTACAGGGTCGGGCAACAAAAAAAAAGGTTGCAATATATATTAAATGGTTGCATTAGAATGTATTTACAACGAAGAAAATTGGTTGTGAGTTGTTGCAATATGTCCCGTGGCAACAGATTCGCAACATTGATCTCGTTGCAATTGATATTTTCTATTGCAACCAAATCTAGTCGCAATAATCTTCTTGCAATAGATGTATGGCTACGAAATATTTTGTTGCAATATGCATTTAAGGCAACAAAGTGGTTGTGGCAAAATGTGTGTTATTGCAACTGTTATATTGTAGCAATTCATCAATCTAATGCAACAATGAAATCGTTGGAAAAGATCTGTTGCAGTATAACATTTAACACAACTATATATTTGTGACAAAATATCATCCGTTGCAACCATATTGTTGGTTGTGATATATAATTAAAGCAATTATAAATTATTGCTAACACACATTTTGCAATTATATGATTTCAAGCTTCTAAATATAATTTTATAATATTATATCATTAGAAATATAATTATAAGTACAATATAAATAAAAGACAAAAATTAAATGACAACTTTCATTGAAGCATTAATTTTTCAATATCCAAATTTACATTCATTATAAAAAAAATGACACGCAAATACATGACACGGTAGTTTCAATTCTATGATTAATGCTAATGATAAGTGATTCACCATATGCAACTGCATATGTTTTTCCTCAACGAAAATAGCCCTCCAGAAAATGACTCGTTATTCACATCTATAAAGAAAAAAAAAGTAAATAAATCAAATATACATAAAGTTCAGACAAAATAATGGCTTTCAAATGTCAATCCAAAATTACCATTTATAAAGCATATAACCCCAAAAAAGAAGTTAATAATATATCAGTATGATATTTTTTAACCAAGTGAATATCTAGCATAGTAAAATTTTACCATGAATGTCCTCCCAAACTAATTTTCTACATAAGAAATAATTCAATTACCAATACTTAGCACCAAAACTATAATATATATATATAGTCCGATTATGGTGCTTTGCAAAGCACAGAGGCGTTGTGTGTTTTGCGCTCTATTTTTAATTTCAAGTCAGAAATAATCGATCTGAACTGTTCAATCTAATCTTCATATAAAAATCTATTAGTAAACCAAATTTTATATTTTTTAGAATTTTTTTGGTATTTTTCTGATGAGGAGAAAATGACTTGATCTGAGAATTCTGGTTCATCCAAAAATGACGGTTTTCCCCCTATCAAAAAAAAATAGCAAATAAATTCCAAAAAATATAAAATTTGGTTTACTAATAGATTTTGATATGGAGATTAGATTGAGCGGTTTGGATCGATCATTTCATTTCTGACTTAAAATTAAAAATAGAGCACAAAACATACAACGCTTTTGTGCTTTGCAAAGCACCATAGCCTAATTCTATATATATAATCATAAACTCAAATAACCTTTACAAAAAGTTCTGTGGCCTCAAATTCAAATAACCCTTACAGTGAAAAATTGTGCAACAGTCCCAAACCATGTAGCGTTTATGCACCATTTGGAAGCTTTGTTGCCTTTAAATCTGAAATATATCTTTTTATCAAACCTGAAAACCAAAATAATTGACTCTAAATAAATAATAAACTTCTAGTTCAATTATTGAAAAAAAGGTTGATTACTGCGATTTGGAAAACCAACTTTCCAAATAAGAATGGTAATGTCATACTGGTCTCCATTATAGTCAGAGACGGGAGATATGGCAGCACCAATGGCTATTTGTCCGTCTGTTTGTAAAATCCTTTGCACAACAAATTGCAGCATCCTGTTGCTTGGTATGCATCGCTCTGTAATGTTCAATACATTAGAAGATCCAAAAAAAATATAAGTTATAATTTGAGTTTTTCCATGGGAATATTGGTACATAGTTAGCATTCTTTGCATTTACTGAGGTTAAAGAACTAGTGATAATAGCATGCAGTAAAGCCTTATAAGAAAATATTCAACAAAAATTACAGCATGATACTGCATGACCTTCAAAACAACATATTTTTGATGCACAAGGCAATAGTTACTCCAAGTTGCAGGATTCAATTTATTCAGCATTGGACAACATTGTAATTGCACTGTGTCAGTGAACCTCAAATAAATGTACTAGAGAAAATACAACAATGAGATGTCCAGAAAACTTCAAATATTCAAACAGATAGTAATATTGGCAGTGTGTGTGTGTGTGTGACAGAGAAAGGAAACTAACTGTCCAATAGGTGAAAAGCTCAGGGCTGACCAGACTATAAAGAAACACCACTGCTTCAGATTATCTTCTATTTAATTTGCATTATAAATTGCATCTATATAATTTGTACAATTTCTTCAATAAAGTAGACATCTTGGAGGTACATTTACTAAAAAATTCTCGGTTTAAACAAAAGAATGCACATTAATTTAGCTTAGACAAATTTGAAAAAGAGCTCTGAAGCTTATTTTCAAACCAATTGAACTGCCTTCCTTTTCAAAGCAATATGAAACTTAAAACATAGAGAATAAATTACCCTCCGAATTAAAAAAACATAAAATAATGAACAAGCAAGAGGGACCTGGAATAGGCATGTTGCTGAACTGGTTCTGACACTAGACGCATTCTGGCAGCATTCTTGTCAAGTACCAGGGCTGACAGGCCTACGAACAAGTACTTACCTGACACAATTCAAACCGTTAAAATTAAAAATAAATGAAACATGGACATTTCCAAGATTAGTGAAAAAAAATTGATCCAATGATTAAAATAAAATTTAAATGTAAACAGCAGAGAACTCCTACCATGATCCTTGCATTAAAGGCACTAAAAACCTAAAATAATTATTGATGAATTTGTTAAAAAACCTAAAATAATTTAATCAGAAGTTACTAGTCAATCCATCAAATGAATTAACTAACTAATACAAAAGACCGAATTACAAAACCCAACCTCACCAGTTAGAAGAAGTCACCCAAAAGAAACAACACAAAAAAAGCATGAAAGCGTAGTTAAAATATATTTTGTATCACTCAATTCAATACATATTATTTTTGTTGAGGGAATCAATTAATTTTTTAAGGGCTTGAGACTAAAATTTATCTCAAATTTTATTTCAACTATTGAATTAACATTGAGATTGAAAAAAAATATAGAATGAAATATGAGTTGCATTGAGATTAGTGAAAAAAAATTGATCCAATGATTGAAATAAAATTTAAGACAAATTTTGGACCTCTAAACTATGAGCAAATTAACCGGTTCCTTTGTTGAGAACCTCGGATCGTCGATGAAATACCTTGTTGGTATGATATTATCATTCGGCCCGCCTAAGCTTTGTGCGGCCTGAAAATATTATCATTCGGCCCACATGCCGCCCCAAACTCAACAAGCTAATTAGGACTACCATACTTTAGCAAAAGTTCACAACAAAGAGTAAATAATAAAAATTAATAACATATTTTTTATTTGACCAATTTTATTTCCTTTCACGTCTGAACTGTTAAAGTTAAATTAGAGATTTAGTGGTAATAATATTGAGAAAGACGATAAATGTAAGAAAGAATGCAAAGAAACAGATTAAAACCAGACGAAAACCCTACCTCAAAATGAAAATAAAAAGTTTAATAGACCAAAATCAGCCAGCATATATTTAAATTTTAAAGCAAGAACACAACAGTAGATAATTACACACATATTGAATTGTCTTCCAAAAAAAAAGCACACACCAAGAGAGTACGTTTTTCTCACGAATACAAAATTATAATACATTTCACATCTTATTGGGGCATCATAAACAGAGCTAACACACATCACAATATAAAGTGTACGAGAAAGACAAACAGTTCACTATACGTACACACACATAAATACGTAGATCAATTAAGTGACGCAAGGTTGATACCTTGGCTGATTAATGCAAGTGCGGATACACCAGAGATCAAAACTGAAGAATCCCAGGTGGCAAACGCCCAAGCTGTACCTATAATTATTTGAGTAATAGCTCCAAGACCTTTCCATATGGCGCGTCTTTTCTGCAATGAAATAAACAAAAGGTTATAGCATATAGTGATATCATGTAGACGGCTCTATACGCTCTGTCGCCTCTTCTACTCTATGTTATAATATAATTGGGCTACTTTCTGTGTGCTGGTTGATTAATGCTTGTATCTGTTAAGATTAAGAATAAGGACCAATTTAATAAAGACAGTACGTAATGGATGGAATGCATGCCCTATATAATTACAACGAAGTAGTAATAATGAAAAATTTATGAAACTTCGAGAGACCAATGTTAAGGTTGAGTAAATATTCCCAATTCAATGATATGTACGGAATTCCAACTATGTACATGCAAAAGGACTCAAGTCAACATGCACCGTTGTTGCCAACTACTTGCCATTTAATAAATTTCAAGCCTATCACAAGCAAAATAAATTTCCTAGTTAGACAACAAAATTAAATAACATATTTTTTATTCTCAAAGAATTATGCCAGCGGGGCAGAACTTATGAGGGACCGGATGGGTTGTAGTCTCTCCAAAATTTTAGAAAATTAGTGCATCTAGTAGAGGTTTAAGAAACTTCATGACAAATTACACTACATATAGTTTTATCAACCCCCCTTCTCCCCAAAAAAATATTAAGTCTTGATATCTCAGGTTTAGAGTTTGTCTAACATGCTTGTATTTTGACCCGAAATATTAACGAGTCGAATTTTCATTTTTCATGCTCGAATTTTTAATTTAATCAGGTAATAAAATAATTATATCATAATCTTTTAGAACACTAATTTTTACCATGTTTAAAATTATTTTACTATACTTAATAATTTTTAAAATATAACATAAAAAAATAAAAAAATACTAAGATTTGTATGTAAAAAAATCATTTTTTAAAAATCTATTTAAAACATGATAAAATTTAGTATCCTACAATATTATGGTATAAATATTTTATTGAGGTACTTAAAATTAAAATTTTGAGTTTGAAATATAAATGAAAACATGCTGGACAAAATCCTCATATTTATAGCAAAATATTTTTGTCCCTCATAATTTTGATTCAAACTCCATCACCATATGCTAGCATCTCAATAAACTCAATTAAATATATATAGAAGGCGAACCTCGATTTTGTTTGCCTTTTCCTCCGCAAAATGGATGAGATCAGTTATGAACTTCTCTCGGATTTTTTGAAGCTCCACTAGACAGTCATCATTTGGATACCATTTTAGATCTGAAAACAGTCGTGTGAAGGAAAGAAGATATTAAATAGAGTGTAGAATTGGTTTCACAAAAAAAAATTAATCAATGACATTTTATAAAAAAAATAAAATATATATATATTTTTCACGAGACCAGTTTGGCTCTAAAAATGATAACTTGTATGCTTTTGCCAAAACGGCCCAGAACGAAAACCAACTTTTTTTTCTCCGACGACCGTATCAATCGACTTCGGATAAAAAATAGCCTTTTAGTCGATGCGAGGAGACCGACTAAACCGTCACTCGACTATGTTCTCTTGAGGCGAGGAGACCTCACATCTGCTGCCCGGACTCTCTCTCTCTCTCTCGACAGCGAAAAGGCCTTGTATTGACCCCCCAACTTTGTATCTTGTCAGGGATACAACCTCATGTCTCGCCCCCGCACGCGACCGGACCTCATATCTTCCACCCCATTTTCCATCTCTCGCTGACAAGGGGACTTCGAATCCGCCAACCATCTCTTTAAGGAGAATAGTTTGAAACTGTGTCAATATAAGCGATCATCTTCGTAAAGGTATGCAAAAATGATTTTTTTATTGTCACATTGTATGTACATAATTTGATTTTCAAGGATAACAATTAAAGGCTAATTGATCAGTTCAAGAAAGTAATGAAACTCGAATTCGAGATGTTAAATCTCGGAATGATAAGTTACTTTCTCAATCTTGAGATTAAGCAGGAGAAATTGAGAATATTTGCATCTCAAGGAGCATACGATCAGAGAATTCTTCAAAAGTTCAGTATAAAAGATTGCAATCCTGTAACAATACTAATGTAATTCAGTGTCAAGCTCTCAAAACTCAAAGGATGATAAAATATAAATTCAAACAACTACCAAAGTATAACTAGAAGTCTAAGATATTTGACATGTACAAGATCCGACATTACAAAGTAATGATCAAGCTGCAAGTATTTTTGTAAAGACTTTGTCAAAAATCACTATTGGAGAACTATAAACGATGCTCGGAATGATAAATTTATGAAACATGAGTTTAATAGAGGATGTTGGAGTATCAAACTCTAAGTTTTGATCTCGAAAGACCAAGAGCTCGAAAACACAACCACCTCGACAACCTTGAACCCGAAGAAGTAGCAGCAACAAGGATGAGCACAAGCTAAAGATAAAATTCAAGATGAACCAGAACCTAATCACTTAGGAACTTTAGAGAGCTTGGGATGAACTCTTATTCCGATGATGAACAAGAACACTTCTGAAATCTGTCACGTGTGTCAGAGATAACTGATAAAAGCAACAGTGAAATTGACAGAAGGCTAGGCAATTAATATATTGTATAGTCAAGATTAGATTGATTGTATAGGTAGGTCAGTGCATTTATGACACCGAGAGTATATATGCAGAGAAGTAGTGTAGCGTAGAAAAGACAGAGAGCACTTTGTTAACACAATTATGTTATAAAAAATCTAATAAATTATTTTTAATCTCATTTTAAATTCAATTTTTCATCTGTTCTTTAGTAGTGAGTTGAAACCTATGACAAACACTAAGATAGTGACCTCGAATTCAATGACTTTGAGATGTATACTCGAGACAGATATATAACGGATCTATTAAAATGTGAGTTCAAAGAGCTCGAAACATATATTGAGGATTCTTAAGAAAGTTGCTCTTTTAATAAGTTTTGGATTAGATCTCCATGTAATACAAACGGTTCTGTTAAAATGATGTTCTTCTTCGCTAGGTTGCTCCAAACAAACAACTGAATAAGATGACAACTTTCACTTGTTCTTTATTCTTCTTTCTTCATATGTATGTTTATATTTGTTTGACTTCTATTTTAGAGCTAATTCTCTCTCTTACTGTCAGTTTACTTATTTTCTATATTCTCTATAATTTTCGATTTATATATAAAACAATCAATGTGTTATATCATGTTGCTAACTTTTTGATAAATTCTAGTTCTTTTTTATTTTTCTCAAGTTAATTTTCTGATAGCTCAGTTTAGTTGTCAGATGTCCCCATTAAATTGAACTTCATTGTTTTATCCTATAATTAGGTTCAATACTTGTACTGCCCGAACTGTGCAAGATTTAATATAGTAAATCAACTATAGTAAATCCCAACACAGCACACACTGTTTGTAATTTTCCATTGTAGCACAGCAGATAATTAATGTTTCCTCACCGCTAACACAATTTTGCATTGCCTACCTAGCATAGCGATCCGTTTCGTGCGGGACGGGATTGGTTAGATATAATGCATTCCTCACCAGCGCCATACATATTTTTTTTTCTTGTAGTGATCTCAATTAAAAAGTTAGTAACAATTCAGATAAGTCAATGACAAAAGTGTGTGTGAAATTTTCTTAGAACAAGTACCTGCAGCTGTAGGTGTTTGATCATCGAATCGTTTTCGGTAAGATTGAAGCACTTCAATTACAGTAGAGTTATTCAGTTTCTTCAGCTTCTTCAATTCAGATGTGAGATTTGACGATGCCAAGAAATGTATTTCACGTACCATGTAGTTCATCCTATCATAAAGTCCTTCTGAAAACCTCTGGGATCATGGAAAAAGAGAAATTAATGATGTCAATCTATGGTAATCATATGGTATTTCTTTTCATCATGTTCCGCTCAAGATAAAAGAAAGAACTAACAACAACTTTTCGAAAAGGGGCCCGGAATAAAACTGAGGAATGCATATGCCTTAAAACATTGTTTAACTTATGTATTGGTTGCGTTTCAATTTTGGTATAACTTGAATATAATTTGATATTCTATAAAAAATCATCAAATTTACCCCGTTAAAATTGTCATATTATTTTGATTGTATTTGATGAAATATCAAATGATATTCAATATACACTAAAATTGAAATACAATCAATCCATAAGTTCAATAATGTGTTTGTATTTTCTTTCTTTGTACTTTTAAGATTTTTTATAAATTTATATGAAGTTGGTTATCAGGGTTATCAAAAAAATATTTTCAAGGGATCGTGGCCTATTTAGTCTATGCATTCTTCATGTACTTTTTTAAATTAATTGATAAAATAAATATATTAGTTATTATTTCTTACCATAAGTAAATTATATAAATTGAAATATCTTTATCCATTAAGTACTGACTTTCAATTATACAATATCGTTAACATCTCTAATTAAATTGTGAAATTTGAAATAATTTGAAGTGTAGCAACTAAAAATCCATCGGAAAGGAAAACTAATAATATATGCCATGAATGAATAATAAAAGTTTATAACTTATCAATCTTTCTTAAAAATTTAATAAACATACATGTTCATATAATACTATAAGATTTCCCAAGTTTGGATAGAAAAACTAATGGAGTGATCAAACATCAATATGAAGAGACTAAAAATAGATAAATAAAAGTTGAGTGATCAAATATAGATTTGAGACATAGTTAATGACATTTCATGAAATTTATTCCAGGGAAAGTAATTATATGTACAAGATACTATAATGGATAGTGTTCCATATATGTATAAATTAAGAACAATCCAAAATATTTCCACACGATGTGTGTTATGTTTGCATTGCAGACATGATCAGTGTTGTGTTTCTTCTCCCTTGATTTTCATGAATTTTATACTGCTTGTGGGGAGCTAGGACAGAAATAGAACTCACCGATAGGAGTCTCATCTCTAGATCGGCCTTCTCTGCATTCCTCCTAGCACTGTTAAATGATGCAGTTTCTTTTTCGTACCTATATATGTTTTATCACATCATTGAGACTGAGTAACAAGGTCTTGAAATGCCGGTCTACCAAGCATGTGAATCATGCTCGAACTAAATTTTATATTTTTAAAAATCTTTTTATTATTTTATAAAATAGCTAAAAAATCTCTTAATTAAATTATTATGAGTCATTCAATAGGAGTCATTTTTTAACTATCTTAAAAAAATATAAAATTTGATATCCAAATAGATTTTCATTTGAAAAACATTTTGACCGGTCAGATCAACCATTTAGACTTTGAAGACGGAGAAATGGTCCGTAGCACACGAGTCATCCGTGCTACGCGTAGCACCGTAACCAAACTCATATATATATATATATATATATAGTTATTCTACGGTTAGTCGCGAAATACAAAATATTTTTATATTTCGCGTCGTATCTTCCATTTTCGAATTCAAAATACTGATCTGACCGATCAAAGTGTTCTCCATATTAAAATATATTAGGAGATCAAATTTTACATTTTTAGAATTTTTTTCTATTTTTTTGAGGATTATAAAATTATTCTTCTTAGAAATCATAAATTTAATGTTTTTCATTCACTCAAAAAAATAATAAAAAATTCTAAAAAATATAAAATTTGGTCTAAAAATATATTTCTAAGGATCGGTGTTTTAGCATAACTCTGTGACAAATTTTCATTATAATAATGAAGATAATATTAAGAATTTGGGTGCACCGATTCTTGCGGATCCCCAGATATTACAAGTGGCTTATTTGCTGAGGAATGACAGAACGAGCAGGAGTCCCAATGTGCTCAATGTTTACGCGAAAATATTTTTATACATCTTCATATACTTAAAATTATCATAAAAGGTCGTGAAACAAACGAAAAATAAATTGTCACCATGTCATTTTTGTTACCGAATATTTAGTAATATGTAATTGTCTATTCTTTTTATTAGAAAGAACTATTATTTTCCTTTTCTGTCACCAGAGTTTATACAATTTGTATACAACATTATTCGAAAGGAAGGACTTAGTTGATCGAAGAAATTTACTTCAACGTATAAAATTGTAGATTAATGCATCTTTTTACCCAATTCATTTACCTGGCAAGTATTTCTATGCGAAGAACGGAAAAATCTTCGGTGAACTTATTCGCGGGAATATTGAATAAATCATTCAACCAAAATGCCTGCAATGCATAACGACTAGAAAATTATTATAGTATTCCGTACTTACTATAAGTTCTAAAAAGGCTAAGGGATAGAAGTAACAGAATCATGAAGGGATATTTTTAACATACCTTTTCTTGCTCAAATGAATCTAGAATCTCTTTCTTAATCTTTTTACACTTGAATTCGGAGCGCACATCCTATACACACGTTATGCATATAACTTATATGGTGAAATTAGTGATTGTATGTACTATATACTTACAAGCGCCTCAAAGTACCACTAATTGGGTTACCGTTATTGATATCAGTTTTATTATTCAGGTTTAAAAAAATTAATATAATTGTGAAAAAAATTAATATAATTATTATTGATCAACTTAAAACTCATTTACAATAAGGTAAAAAAAAACTCATTTATAATTGTGAATGATATCGGTTTTATTATCAGTCATAACATTAATTAATTAAAACTCATTTACTTTTCTTTTTGGAGGAAAAAAATGAGGGCATATACTTTTATTATTCAGCGCGTGTACGGGTGCATTCATTTGACGATCGTCCCAGTTCATTGAAATGTTTGGATTTCCATTTTCCAATAAGGTAAAAAAACACCATCATCCAAGGAATTGCAATTTAATTAATTAACTTCGAGCCCTCCAACCAACAGACTATATTTCCTTGTAGGCTTAATAATAATTATTAATGCAGAAAAAACAACGATGTTAACATTTCTTTCTATATATATATATATATAATGAACCTGAATAATGGTTGCCACTTCTTCCGCATGTTTTGTGAGGTTAGTGACAAACTTAGTCCGAATATTTGGGAGTTCAGCTTCCTGATATCGAAACCTTTGTAGATCTGAAAAATAATCACGCGGAAATCAGTGATATGGCCATAAAGATTAATTAGAATTTATTTCCATCAAATATGATTAAACTTGAAACCCTTGTAGATTTCATACATTATCTTTGTGTTCGACAAAATATACCAAATGATATTAAGTTATATTATATTTGAAACACGATAAATGTACAAGTTCAAATGGCATTTTGCATATATGAATATAATAAAAAAGAATCCGAAAATTGAAAAATTAACTGTACACTTTTTTTGGATTTTTTCGGTTCTTTTAGAATTGTTTGAAGCTGTTAATTTGCTAATGTTTTCAATGGATCCCTAGCTTATATGTTAAAACATAACAATAAATTGAAAAACCAAAATTTCTATACATTTAATCTCACAGTTTTATGAATTTCTATATATAAAGTTATGACACAAAGAGTCCCAGATTATAAAATATGTTTTACACTTCGTGTCATATCTCTCATTTTTCGAATTTAAAATACTGATACAACCGTTTTAGTGTTCCACATATTAAAATATATTTGAATATTAAATTTTACATCTTTAGAAAAAAATCTTCTGTTTATTTGTAGAAAATTATTATTATTGAAAATCATTAGATCAATGTAAAATTGTAAATTTTGAGCGATTCAGATCAATCATTTTAATTTGAAAAATAAAAAAATAGATCCGTAACACGGACATGATCAATACTATACACAACGCTATAGCCCAACTCTCTCTCTCTCTGATAGGGGTTAGTGCTCGACACCATCAAATGGGCTCGAGTAGGCCCATAAACCGAACTCGGGCTTCTACAAGTTCATAATCCTTTTTACCTCATACAAAGGCCCAACCTCGAGATCCTATTCTCCTGCTTTGAAGGATCAATCTCGAAGTTGGGAGTCTTCAATGTCTTGTTGCGATATTTAATGCCATCAACGGCCATACACGATGTGACATTAAGACACATGCACGACATTAAACATCATAATTGTCGTTCCAGAGACGACGGCTGAAACGGCCCAACGGTCATATGACGTGAGATGATGCTTATATAAGACCCGACCCTCGATACATGAGAGGGGTTGAACAACAGAATATTTACATACTGTTGTACACATACATTCTCGAAATAGCTCATAAAGAAAAATAAAAGTCTGTCTTTACACTCATTTCGGTAATTGGTATTTCTACCTTACCGGAAATTACCCGTATCACTCTCCATATATATATATATATATATTAACACACACACACACACAACAATACGAGAATCAACGAAAAGATGTACACGTGAAAATTAATAGGAAAGTTACCAGGTGTATAGTCATCGAACTCTTTCAGGTAGGGCTTTATAGCATTCTCTATTGCAGAATTATCCATTGCTGAATTATCCAGCACAAAGATTTTTACCAACTCACGACGGATTTCTGACCTTGCCGAGGAAAGTATTTTACTTGCCAAGTGGCGCATCCTAGCATGAAATCCCTTTTGGAACCTCTGCGAGAAAGGACAAGAGAAACTGAAGTTAATTATTTACTTAATCCACTATATATAATCACCTCATTCTTTTTTGTTTTTGTTACGGTATGCTCGAGATAAAAAAAGAAAAGAAAAAGAAAAACCAAGACAGCGACCTATAAAAAAAAAACTGCCCCGGCAAATAAACTGAGGATCAGGAAAATGCACATGCCCCCGAGGACTTGAGTTGCATTGGAACATATATGAGGGATTTTTAACAATTGGTTATTTTGAAAATACTATTTTAAAAAATATATAAAAAAAATTTGAAGGCAGAATAAGTTTATACATATGGTATTCAACTTATAAATAGATAATTTCTCAAAAATAATTATAATAATTATAATTTTATGTTCTTTGAGGAACCATTAAATAATAACTAAATTTAAGCATTATGAATCTATAAATTAAAGAATATATTGATAAATTATGTTTTATTTTTAAGATTCATTTAGAATTTTATTGTCAAGGGATCGAAGTAATATCTTCATCAATCTCTCATTCGTCCATGTTTAAATCAAAATGATATGGTAGAACAATGACACTCCACTGCATTCTTTATATGTCAAGGGAACTGATCGCGCGGGCCCAATAAAACATATATATATATCTGTTTGCTATATATTAATTAGATTTGTTTAGCAAATGAAGTTACTCTGCACATTATTCTCTAATGAAGGAATGCAGCAGCTTGCGTTATAACTGTGTTGTATGTATAAACTGTAAATAAAACATAATCAAAACGGAATTGCACCTGATATAGCGTAATTGATTTTGCTTGTGCTAATAGTTAATGTTATGTTTTTTTTTTTCTTCCGACGCATGCGTATCCTCAATTAATTTTATAAATGAGCAGTAAAAACTGACAAAGAGCTCACATGAAGAAGCTGCATCTCCAACTTGGTCCTCTTTCTATCCCGTACGGAAGTTATAACTGATGTAGTTCCCACATCATACCTGTGTTAATAACAATATCTTCAAATTTTTAATCAACAATATGCACCTACTTTAGCACAATAGTCTCTCTCTCTAGCTATTCAGTAACTTGTACAATTTGGATAACTATTTTCTATTGATATATAGTACTCTAAAGTCTAAATTAACGACATAAAATTGGCTATAATTTTAAAATACTTACTGTTCAAATTTCGAAATTTTTGTATCCCAACATAAACCCACATAGATCAAACAAAAATTATCATACAAACTTTATGAATTTTAGAATTTTATTGAATTTTTGTGATTTTTTATACTTAATTTGTCCTAACTATAATAGAAAGACATCACGTATGTATGTCAAAAAGGTTAATCGCTCGGAAATCACTAAAAATAGTTATAAATTCTAAAAGTAGTAATAAAATATTATCCAAGAAGTTTATTACACAAAAATTTTCTTGAGCTAATTAAATCAACATTGTGGATATGACTTGTAATTTAAGCTAGCTATAAGCATTCCGATCCAAATTCTAGTGTAACCAAGTAATTAGACAATAGCTACAGATGATTTTTCTTTTATTTACTTGTATCCAAACTGAGGATAAATTTGCTGACTCTAAGCGCATTATATTTATAATTTTAAATTCTATTTATTTACCTGGTAAGTATTTGTTTCTGAAGTAAGAAAAAATCATCAGCGAACTCTTTTACAGGATTGCATAAATCGATCAGCCAATTATCCTGCAAAGCATAGCAATTGGAATACTCTTTCGTTATTAATTAATTAATGTTCTTAGTTAGTCAATGAGAAATAGAAACAATGAAAACATGGAGATAGTTTTACACGACCTTCTCTTGATCAAACGAGTCAAGTTCCTTTCTTATAATTTTTGCACACGTGTATTTAGACTTTGCAACCTGCACATATAAATGAATCTAGAGGTGATTAAAATAAGATCAAACTGTGAGGAAGATAAAATGTAGCCATTAATCAAAATTAAATATATAACAACCTTTTGATCGGCAGCTATAATCTTTTTATCGCAACAGATGTGATCCCATATATTTTTTGAAGAAATGGCAAAGGACGTCGAAGTATATTCTGTTTGTTCTAGATTTTCTTTCGCAGCAAAAGCGGAAAAGTAATCTGAAGAACTTTTACACTGCAGACGTAGAAAAATAATTCAGCGAATTAAGTTAACAGATTGTGTTTCAAATTTTATAATTTTAGTTAACATTCAGTAGTAAGATTATTAAAATTTTATATAACATACAATGATTATAATAATAGTCTTTAAATCTATCAGGTTGAAAAATATTTTTTTGATTTTTAAGATTTTTGAGTTGCATTGTCAAAATTGTCTAAATAATCCTTTGTAATATGTATAGACAGAGTTATGGTATGGTGCTACGCATAGCACGAATCATTCCCCGTTCTATGAGTCATTTTTTCATTTTTAAAATTTAAAAGGTTAATCCAAGCACTCGTATGATTTCCATCTAGAGTGTCATATGTAAATCATATTGAACAGTTTGGATCAATCATTTATACTTTGTAATGAAGAAATAAATCCTAATATAGATGTGATTCGTACTATATATAGTACATTGATTGATCTCGAACCGCTCACAATATTGTTCATATAAAAATTTTATATTTTAGAATTATTTTACTATTTTTTTAGAAAGCTACAAAATTACTTCTTTTGAAGGACTCATAATAATAAATTCAGTGATTTTCTAAATATCCAAAAATAATAAAAATATATAAAATTAGTCAACAACTAGTTTTTTATATGAAAATTATTTTCGGTGATATAAATCAACTATTTAGACTTTTAAAAATGAAAAAAAACATTCTATAGAACGGAGGTAATTAATGTTGTACATGCAAAGCAGATAGGCCAACTCAAATATTTATGGTGCTTTGTGAAGCACCGTGAAAATGGTAATTCGTACTCAAATATCTAATTTTAAACTACATATGACCGATTTGTATCACTTAATTTAATTTCCATATGAAAATGTATTATCAAGCCAAATTTTATATTTTTTGAAATTGATTTACAATTTTTTCGGATAGAAAGAAAATCAATATTTTTGGATAAACTAAAATTCTCAGATAAAGTCATTTTTCTCCCCATTTGAAAAAATAGCAAACAAATTTCAAAAAATGTATAATTTAATTTGCTAATATATTTTTATATGAAGATTAGATTGAATGGTTCAGATTGATCATATCTAGTTTGAAATTAGATACTTTGGTCTAAAGTACCACATCCATAGTGCTTAGCACCATAACATAGTTATATATAGAGAGAGAGTGTGTGTGAAACTATTACTTTTATTAAAAGTTCAAACGGTACAAAGTTTGTTAATCTAAAAATTTCTGCACCATCCAAAATAAGCGACTTTGTACCCATCTAAAAAATATCAAAAAAATTCAAAAAATATAAAATTTGATCTCCAAGGATATTTTAATATAAAGATGATGCTCAACGGTTTGGATCGGCCGTTTGAACTTTTAAATTCGAGATACGGACGCAAAGCATAATTTTTTTTTACTTCGCGAAGTACCATAGCATTACTCTCTCTCTCTCTCTCTCTCTCTCTCTCTCTATATATATATATATATATATATATATATATATATATATATATATATATATATATATATATATATATGGATGGCAATGGGCTAGGTCGGGCCGGGTTTATATCAAATTCGGAGACCGACCCTTACCTCCGGGCCTAAAATTGATAACCTGGCTCGCCCATGATGCTTGACGGGCCTACCCGTCCGTACCCGTCCCGACCCGACTTTGTCAACGATATTTTATTGCTAGACTTTTTAAATAAATTATTACATAATTAATTAATAATTTCTTTGGTTAATGATTTCTCTCTTCTTAATATTATATCTTTAGAGATTGATTATTGTATTTAAACTAAAATGTTATTAAACATTTGTACTATCATAGTATAAGTTATTTTTTAAGTCTAAAAATTATTAAAAATTTCCACAAACTCAAGTACTCAATTTATAAATTGTAATATTTAATTAAAAGAATTAATTTAAATGAACATTCTATTAGTTAAATTATTAATTTTATCCAATTTGATAAGTTTCTTATATACAATTATACAATTATACATAACACACATAAATATATATTACATATTATCGATATTTCGGGTCGGGTGGACATGCCTCACCCTAAACCCGTACCCGCCCGGCCCGTACTTTGACCTGGCCTGACCCTACCCGTTTGACCTCTTGGCCGGGTGGGCCGGCCGTGTCCGGCTAGGTCGGATGGGTCATAGGCTTTATTGCTATCCCTATATATATATATATATATATATATATATATATATATATATAGATAGAGAGAGATTATTATGAAGACGTTTGCATTTCAGCTCATATGCAAACAGATCAAAACCTATATTTTAAAATCTCAAAATTTTTAATTTATGATTTCCATTAAATTCTTCATATGAAAACCTTATGGGATACAAAAATTTAGAGTATTTTGAGATTTTTAATTCACTCTGTTGAATTTAAAAAAAAACGACACAAACATTAAATATTTATTATTATTTTCAGGGCTGTTATTTCAAAAATTCAAAAAAGTGGCTTAAAATTTTTAAAACACTCTCAATTTTTGTATCTCATAAGATTTTCATATGAAGAATTTAATGAAAATAATAAATTTTTTTTTTGATATTTTAAAATATAATTTTTGATCCGTTTGCATATCGGTTGAAATACAAATATTTTCGGAGTTGTCTCTCTCTCTCTCTCTCTCTATATATATATAGAGTAAAGATACCGTGAGTTTAACTCAAAAAGTAAATCAAATCATCTCCAAATTTTAATTTATCATGCTCATTAAATTATTTATATTAAAATCTTGTGGGATGCAAAAATATAGAGTGTTTTGAGCTTTGTAACCCACCATTTTTAATTTTCTAAAGTGATGTTCAAATATTAAATATATTATTATTATTTTTAGAGTTGATTTTCAAAAATTAAAAACCACAACTTAAAAAACTCAACACGATCCAAATTTTTACATCCCATGAGATTTTCATATAAAGAATTTAATGAGAATGATAAATTAAAATTTGGAGGTTTGATATATTTTTTTAGTTAAACTCACGGAAGGCGTCCGTGAGGTTAAACTCTCTGTATATTTACTATATATATATATATATATATATAATATTTCAAGGCGTTCCTTTCTTCGAGAATGTGGCATTGCCTACTATATCCACATGAGTGACAGAAAAGGGAGCCAGATGGTATTATATATATAGGAGAGGAGGTCAAGAAAAGGGAGCTTTAGTAAAAACCGATTTGAAAATTATTAGAGGCTGTTTTTGAAAAAAAAACGCTTTTAAAGAATTGAAACGGGTTTTTAAATTAATTTTTAGAGCCGTTTTTTTTTAAGAATCCGGTTTTAAAATGGTTGAGTTTAGAATGTTAGAGCCGGTTGTTTTATAAAATCGATTCTAAATTTTAGAAACCGAATATGGGCCTCCGTATATGACTCAATTTTAGGATCGGTTTTATAGTAAAATCGGTTTTAAAAATTTTAACAAAATTTACAATCATGCCATTAAAATCTTTTAGCAGATCTAGTCTATAAAACTGATTTTAAATAGGTGTTTCTTTTTTTTTGCTGGTAGTGATATATATATTACCTACGTACTTTGGCATATATATGATCATGTTTGATGTTGATAATTAATAATATCATAATACTCTTGATTCATGATTAGCAAATAAAGTAAAAAAACGAAAGAAACGATATCTCAAGTGTTACACATAAGACATGGATAATTTGGGTATTGGACTTTTGTTATATGAGTAAAGATCAATTAATTGCACGTACGCTAGCTGGCTTGTAATTATTTAATTTGTACGTACCTTCTGCTCGAATTCCCGTTCAAATCCACGCTTATTAGAAGGAAAGTCCCACACGATGAACTGCATGCATATACACATATAGATCAGTGTTTTTTTTTCCTCAAAATATGCCACGAGAAAAAATGTTTTGTTCAACAAAAATGTAATTAAAATACTAATTTTCCCTCAATAAAAAAAAGTTTTCCTTCCAGTGAAATCCTTCTTTCGACAAAATTAACTTGTCTGGTACGAGGGATACTATTTATTATTTTATTGTATACCGTCATCTTATAATTATGAAATGCATGCGTGGTTTACCTGGAAGTAATCGTCCATGGTCTTGTTGTCTGGAGCTGCTGGATGCACTTTATTTTCCCATATCTGTAAGAGTTACACACACACATACATACATATATTTATTTATTTATTTATTTATTATCCTAGAAGCACCAACTCTATCCATTCTCTTTACTTGATGACGTATCTAATTATTTCTGAATTTTAACTTACTTATTTAAATAATTTTTTTATATCAAAATTTTATGGGATAATTTTTTTTGTCAGTTTTAGAGTTTCATATATATAGTCTGCTATGTTTCCAAAGTTCTGTGTCCGGAATGTTGATACATGTAGGTTGAAATATTCTTCATGTCAATAACCTATTACCAACTTTTACTATTATTATCATGTAATTATTGTATTTAATAATTTTTAAAAGATGACATTATTGACATAAAAAAATTGATATATTTTTAATTATTTTCATAGTCATCTTTCAAAATCATTAGAAATGAGAAATAAAATTATTTAAGTATTTTAAATATTGGTAACATAAAAATCTATTGATATGAAGAATTTAAAAAAAATACCTGAATTAATATTTTAGAAACAAAATTTTGAAATTTAACATGTAAACATTTCGACCTGATCGAAAAGGTTATGGATGCACCCCAGCCGAACTAGATAATTAAATAATATATTACGTACCGTTTTCATGTCCCACAGTAGCTGCTCCTTGATGACCTCGACTGGAGTCTAGATGATTAAAAAAAAAAAGTGAACATTCCGTCATCCGGGAATTTAAAGTGTGTATGTTCCATATTTAAAAGTGTCAATCATTTATCTACTTTTTATGTATTAACTATTATTATTTTTAATTATAATGAACAATTATTAATTACAAATATATATGATTGTTAAATGATGAATTTTAAAATCTTTATTTACAAAAAATTATATAAAATACTTTAACTTTAATCAGTAATAATTACACTTTTTATTTAATAATTGTATTATTATAATTAAGAAATCCTATTTATTGTTCTATTAGTGGATCAACATTGAGATTAATTCCTCAAGGTCTACCTCATAATCATAGTCACGCACTACAATGATAATTGTAGTTTTTGTTGCTTCAATCTTTAACCTTCCCTGCAATTGCAATATGAAGTCAGTGAGAGAAAGTCAAGGCTTTGTGGATAGTTAATTTTCATTCTTTTTTAAAATTTTCTTTTGAAATGATCCAATATTATCTACATTTTTTTCCTCTAAATAAACTTAATTACAGTTTGACGCACAAAACTGGTAAAAGTATTTAAAACTGGAATAAACTGAGGATACTTCGGATAAAATTATCACCTGTACAATGTGGCGATAAACAAAACCTTATGAGTTATGAAATCACGAACCTTGCACTGTCACTCTGATTTGACAAAATAATCAACTATTCAATTCGAGACATATCCTATAAATTCTAGGGTGTCAAAACTTTAACCCAATCTGATTCAAACCAAATTTGATCTTTAAAATGACTCGAAATTGATCCATTGCGGATCAGGTCAGATATATATAAAAATTAACGAATTAATTTATAATTAATGTTAACTGATATATGATTAAATCTTATTTATACACTAACTATATCAATTAACATTAATTATAAATTAATTAATATTTAATTTACTTAAAAAAATTAAAAATAATAAATGAATACATAATTATTTTACATGGGCCGGATCGGATCGACCCGTGACCCGTTTGGTTCGAGTCAGGTCAAAGAAATTATGACCAATTATAAACAATTCGGATTGAATCAGATTAAGAAAAATAATAAAGTATTGATGATCCGACCCGACATCATTCATTGACACTCTTTCCATTTCTTTCATCGGTGACTTCTGTGTTGGAGTGTCAAAAAGTAATTTGACCCGGCTCAAAATGATCTGAGAATAAATGGGTTCGGATATTTATTAAGATTTTTTGATCTATTATGGATCAGATCGGATATGGATCGACCCGACCAAACCAATTTAATTATGTTTTTTATGTTGTGATTTCATGCTAATCAAATATAATATATATTAATTAAGATTAATTATTTATTAAGTAATAATAAATTACTTACAATATACAAAAATGATGAACGTATACTTAATTAGTTTATTTAGATCGGATTGGAAGTACTACATTTGAGCTGTATCGCATCAGATAAAAATTTTAACCCGATTTTAAACGAATCGTATCAAATAGAAATAGATCGGTTAAAAAATAATAATAATGATTCGAATCAAATCTAATGGGACGTAACCCCGCCAATTAACTTTCCGGCCCTAAAAGGAAAGAATGGCAATCCCCCCTTTTGGATAGGGGATAGACGACGCCGCCTCAGCAATTTAGGATTGTTGGACGTTGGACATCTGATCGTACCACCGTGCTTTGATCTTACGATTTCCGTGCATCTGAATATTAACTATTATATCCTATCTATTTTACTTTATACAATGGATATTTAGATATAGGTTCCGCATATGGATTGCATCTTCTTCGTCGCTGCTCCAATTCTTATATGGTTTCCTCACAGATATTCTCTTTTGACTTGGCATTGAACAAGGTCCATCTAGAATCGCCAGTCTAAGTCGGTCTCCTCGCTTGTCTCTCTCCTTAATTTCTTCGTTACACGCAAATTTAATTTGCCTCTCTCTCTCACCGTTTGCATCGATATAGATCTAATAGTTTCCATTGCTTTTGAAAAACGAAAATATTTTGCGTCCATCAATCATTGCTTTTGAAAAACGAAAATAGTTTGTGTCCACCAATAGATTGTAAACAAGTTGAGTCCAATTGAGTTGGATCAAGTCTGTGTTCAGTTCATTAGTTTAAGGAGTAGAGCCGAGTTGACTCACTAATTATTTCCGAACTAAAATTTTAGTTGGAGATCGACTCGTTAAATTAACGAGTTAATCAAAATGGCTCGTTAAGACTCATTAATAATATTTCTTATGATATTTTATACTAAAATTTATATAAAAATTATTAAAATAACTATGAAAACATATTTCATAAAATTTAATATAATAATTAAAGTATATATCATACTATATAAACTAGTTACTATACTAAAAATTATTATAATAAAAATATATAAATAATAAATATTAATAGTTAACAGAGTTAAACGATCTGAGTCAGCACAAGCTCAAGCCTGACTCATTAACTCAATGAGTTTAACTCGTAAATGAATTGGTTTATTAAGTTAACAAGTTTATGTAATATTTGGGAATGAGAAAACCTGTACATGTATGCACATTAATTTCTTGCTCCGCGCGAGGAGCCATTCGATGACAAACAAAAAGATATAAAAAAAGAAAAAAGAAAAAGAGAGAGAGAGAGAGAGAGAGAGAGCCAATCGTACGTGATGTGATTTGTAGTTTTGTTTTGTTTAATAACTCATAACTTGTATATATTTAATGGCGAAAATAACAGTGTACGTACCTGAAAAATTAATTCAATGAGCTCAGCATTTGCGGCATTCGAGCGACCAATGTCATGAAACCACCTACAAATATATAATATGCACTGTTGTATCACATATATTAAATCATCTATATCTGGAAAAATTAAGATCCACTTTTTTGGTTTTCCTTTAATATATCTTTTCTAAATATATAACTAATTAAATCCATGCAGAAAAGTATTAAATGAACTAACATGTTTAGTAGCAGAACGTCCGAAACAACCAATGCAAATAGTGCGGTTTGCTTTTCAAATTTTGTTTCACCCTACAAGTAAAACAAATAAAATTATCAAAAGATGTACAAGCAGAAATACGATATGCGCGCGATTGCGTCTGCAATAAACGAAACAATATACTTTCGTTTATAAGAAACTAGCTACAGTCATTTTGTTTTGGGTACATCATTCAACAAGATAAATTATCAATTTAACATTGGAATCAGTTCAATATTTATTTTATATGAAAAACATAATTATGCATTGCATAACAAATGTTATTGAAAAAAATAAGGTCTAAATAATAATTTCGAGTCATCACCATAATATTTCAAAAAGCAATAGCGCTATAGCCGGCGGAAGCTATCATATAAATTAGACTTTCATAGAGTATTTAAATAATAACAAATTGATTATGGACTTATAAATTTATAGTTAATCAGTAAAAACTCAAGTTTGTTATTCATAATATCACTGATATCGTAAAATTTAAATTATTTTTCTATTCAAAATAATCTAAATAACCATAAATCATGTCATTTTCTTTATTAAGATAAACAATAAAATAATATTATATAAGTTTGGGTCTCTCAAGTTATACAAAATTAATTTTAAACAAAAATAATAAACTATATCGAATAACGTATTATTTTATTGTTGCATGCTATACGCTATTGCGGCCCACTATTACCCTATAGTGATCATAGTTTGAAATAGCTAGCGCAAAGTTAGCATATAACATAGCTTTTGATATTGGAAAATACTATAACGCGCTCTTTAGAAGCTTAGTTATTGGGACAGATGGATATAGCTAGGGTTAGATTTAGGAAGGGATGAAATATTCTTGGAGAGAGAGTAGAAGGAAATCAAGAGAAGAGATCAAAACGGAGAGTAATACTTTTTATTCTTGTTTTTCCAGTTTCTTTATTTAATCATGAATATTTTTTATTTCTCCTCACCATAAGAGAGAGTAGTTACGTATCTAGTGTTAGACATTTTAGACTCGATACTTGGTATGTAATTAATCTTATCCTTTGTATTTTTATCTATTATTTCAATGAATTACATTGTGGTTAAATTAAACTTGTGCTTGATTAAATTGCTTAATATTATATTAGTAATCCACTTAGGATTGAAAATTCTAAATAGAATATATTTGTAAGATGCAAATTAATAGTAGGATGATGACAAACTGAGATAATTATTCATATTACTAACCATAATCTGATAATACTCAGATCGAAAAGCAGTATCTATTTCTTGGTGAAATACTCAACCATGATTTTAGTCTAGATGGGATTTTCTCTAAATTTTTAGAGTAACTAGTAAGAAGTACCTAACCATGAATAACCAATCTTTAGTAGTTTTAGAAGTACCCAGAACTTAAGGGCTTGAATCACTGGAGCGAAGTACATAATTGTAAAGTCTAAATTGATTTAAGTACTATATTAAATCCTAATCGGATAATTAATATTAAATTAGACGATAACCTCACATACCTAAGGGCAAAAATATAAACTAAGATTAATGCTCCAATTGACAGTAAAGCCGAATCCCTAAGTTTTCGCCAATTTGTGTTAAGTCAAAATTATGTTCAAGTCGATCTTTAGTTTAGAATTAATTTAGTTCGAATATGAAATCAAATTTACTGGTTATCTTAGGAAAATTATCAACATCTAATACTTTAAACCAGTCCTTGTAGGTAGACACTAGTACACAATAGATCATACGCTGATGGCTATCTACTGTATGTATTTAGGTTTAAATTATTAGTTTGTAAAATTCACATTTGATAATTAGTGTCATTTTTTCCTAAAAATCCGACATTATTATCACTTTTGTGTCGATTTTTGTTGTCTAATAGTACAATCGATGCTATTTGTTTATATTAGTACAAGATTTTTTTCATTACATCAGTATCTTATTATGAAACAAAATCTTGTACTGATATAAACAAATAGCATCGATCGTACTTTTAGAGAAAAAAATCAACACAAAACTGATAATATAATAATAATAATAATAATAATAATAATAATAATATAATAAACCTCTATTGTGAAATATATTTCTAAATCCTAAATTTTAAACTCTAAAATTCTAAAAATCGAAGAACCTGAAATCTATAACTCTACTACTAGATTCTATATGTATTTCAGCTACACTCATTTTTTAGATATGTTGTCTTTTTGTAGTCTAACATTCTGCTCCATACATAATCATGGGTCTAATCGCCATCCTATATAATTTATTTTTTAGTTTATTTGAGACTTTCTTGTCGTAGATATACCAGATGCTTGTCTCCATTTCACTCATCTGACTCTTATTCTATGACTAACATGTTCATCGATCTCTCTATCACTTTGCAACATCGATCCCAAATAATAAAATATGTCATTCATGAGTACTACTCATCCATCCAAACTAACAACTCCATCATCTCGAATTATCCTCACCGAATTGATACCTCATATATTCAGCTTTGGTCCTCTTAAGTCTAGAACATTTTGATTCTAAAGTTTATCTTCACAACTCTAGTTTCTAATCGACTCGATTCTCGCTCTCGTCAATCAACACCACATCATCGGTAAAAAGAGCATACATCAAAGAATATCTCCTTGTATGTTGTTTGTGATATCATCCATTACTAATGTGAAAATATATGGGCTCAATGTTGACCCTTGATATAATCATATTTTAATAGAAAATGCATCGGATTCACCATCACATATTCTGACACAAGTCACAATATATGTATACATATCCTTAATAAGGGTAACAAACTTTGATGGGACTTGTTTCTTTTCAAGCGCCCACCACATAATATTTCTTGGTACTTTATCATATGCTTTCTCTAAATCAATAAATATCATATGTATGTCATTATTCTATTCCCAATATTTCTCCATAAGTTATCTTATCAAGAAAATCATCGTGGACTTCCTAGGCATAAAACCAAACTGATTTTTAGAGACGGTTGTCAATTTTCTTAAACAATGCTCGATCACTCTCTCCCAAACCTTCATGTTAGGATTCCTGAGCTTAATTCCTCGTAATTAGTATAATTTTGAATATCTTCTTTATTCTTGAATATTGGTACTAATATACTTCTTCTCCACTTATCTTATTGGACCAAAAAATAATATTAAATAGTTTAGTGAGCCACACTATTACTATATCTCCAAGACATCTCCATACCTCAATCATGATGTCATCAGGTCCTAACGCGTGACCTGTTTTCATCTTTTTTAAACTTTTTTTCACATCAAACTCTTAAATTCTCTGAACAAATCGTCTGTTGGTGTCAACTAAGTCGTCCAACTTGATCTCGATTTTCTCACACTCATCGTTGAATAGCTCGTCGATGTACTCTCTTCATCTATTCTTAATCGCATCATCTTTCACCAAAAGCCTATCAGCCACATCCTTAATACATTTAACTTGGTTGAAGTCTCTTGTCTTCTTTTCTCAAAGTTTAGTCATCTTGTAGATAATATTTTCGTCATCCTTCGTATCTAATTTCTGATACAGTTCCGCGCATACCTGAATCCTTACTTCGCTCATATCTTTCTTTATATTTCTTTTGGTTTATTTGTACTTCTGTATGTTTTCATCACTCCTGTTGTGATGTAAATATTTGTAGCATTATTTCTTCTCACTGATTGCCTTTTGTACATCATCATTCCATCACCAAGTATTTTTAGGTTCACATTTATTTTCTCTGGTTACTTTAAACACCTCTATAGCCACCTTCCGAATGTGAATCGTCATCTCCTTCTACATATTATCCGCATTATCATCTCTGTTCCATGGCCCTTCCGCAATAACGCTATTCTTAAACACCTGAGAAATGTCCCCTTTGAGCTTCCACCACTTCATTTTTGTGATTTTCATGCCTCTATCTCGCGGATGCATACCGAAAATGAAAATCACCACCAAAAATTTATGTTGTGTGATGACACACTCACCAAGTATAACTTTACAATCCATGCAGCTTTGTCTCTCCTCCCTTCTAGTCGGGACAAAATCAATCTGCTTGAGTGTTAGCCACTATTGAAAGTAATTAAATGAATTTTTTTCTTTCTAAAAAAGGTGTTCTCTACCATGAAGTCGTAAGGTATGGTGAAGTTTAACATTTCTTCTCTCTCTTGATTCTCGTTCGTCATATCCAAAACCCCCATGTACCCTCTCAAATCCCCTCTAGCCGTGCCAACATGATCATTAAGATATTCTCCAATGAAGAGTTTTTCACTTTGCTAGACACTCCTCTAACCATGTCCTCTAAGTCTTCCCAAAATCGTCTCTTTACATTATCATAGCTCAAACCTACTTCTGAGATATATGCACTGATGATGTTCAAGACCAAATATCCAAAAACCAATTTGATCATGATGATCATGTCCCCTTGTCTCCTAAATGGGACAACTCCATTCTTGAGATTCTTATCAATTAAGATGCCTACACCATTTTTACTTCGTTATTTTTTCTTGTGTACCACAATTTAAAGTTGTATTCTCCACCTCCTTAGCCTTCTGATATTTCCATTTAGTCTCCTAAACACATAAGATATTCATGTGTCTCCTAATCGCAGTATCAACTAACTCTCTTAGCTTACTTGTTAAGGACTCTACCTAAACAAATCTTACTTTCCCCGACTAGCTTCCTTACCCCTCACACTCATCGAGTCAAGTGTGAAGACACTTGTTCATTTGACACTACATCCGGCGCCGATACAGCGCGTCACTAAGGTGATGACGATCCGACCCTCGTTTCCTTATCACCATATTCGGGTTCCAATATGATGCGCCGCTAAGATGGTGATGACCTAGCCCTTGTTCTCTTATCATCATATCCGGGTTCCAATATGGCACGTTGCTAAGAGGGTGACGCCCCAACGAAATTTGACTTCGTTTCATTTTCATAAAGACCGACTGTTTTAGTGCAGGGCACGCCACACCCACCGCAACCCCCCTCTTTTATCCCGACTTGGGACCAGTGTACGAATCTAGTCCAAAGTGAGTTTAATCATTTATGGTATTTCAGAATAAATTGAATCCTTACATTGATAATTTTAATAAAAATAACTCTTGCCAAGTAAATTTGAATGTAGATATTTTTAATAGAAAATTAAAAAATAATCTTTGACCAAGAAAATACATGATTTCTAATTTGGATCCAACATGACTATTTTCGTGTTTTCGTTTTATTTTTTTGGTTATTAATAACACATCGACCCAGTGACTGTAACTCTATATTAGCAATAATAGAAGAGTGGAGATACATTAATAATGAGTTATTTTAACAACATTGACAATAAATCTTTAAATAAAAAAAAAAATTTAATTTTTTTTATATAGATATATTCTTCTACGTAATTTTAGATTGATGGTCATTTAAATTTTATGTAATTTCATTATCGTTTGATAGTCCATCAAAGACCATTAAATTTTCATATAATTTGCAACGGTTATAATTTAGCGGTCTTTGATGGACTATCAAACGATAATGAAATTACATATAATTTGAATGACCATCAATTTAAAAGTAGAAAAATACTTTTATAAAAAAAACATTTTTAAGATTTTATTTATTTATTTATTTAAAATTCTATTATCAAAATTGTCAAAATAACCCATTATCAATGGATCCCACTCATAATAGAAAAGCTCTAAAAAAGTCTCAATTTAACCCGAACTCAAGAACTAACCCAAGAAAATGCATAAAGATTGGATAATATAACACCACAAGAGGCATGAAGTGTGTAGCATATGTGCACATGTGCACATACCGGACCAAAAGAGTTATGTGCACATACCAGACCAAAAGCGTGTGAAATAGGATGATAAAAGTTTAAAGTTGATTTTTGTTGGGTATGATGAGAGGTCTAAAGCATATAAACTTTTTGATCCCACTAACAAAAAGATGCATATTAGTCGTGATATACAGTGAACGAAGAAGCGATGTGGGATTGGAGCACAATGATAGAGATTCATCATAAGAAGACAAAAGATGAGATACACACACTGATGAGCATTCCATGCAACAATGATGAAGATATGCCACCAATTATACCACATGAAGCATCTTCATTAGATGATGAGACGAGAACCCCTAAAATAAGGAGCATTCATGACTTGTACGAGGCAATAAGTGAGTTATATTTGGTGTGTCTCTTGGCTCAAGATGAGAACATCTCCTTTGAAGAGGCGATTAAAGATGACAAATGGCGAGCCGCCATAGATGATGAGATACGTGCAATCGAGAAGAACGACACTTGGGAGCTCACCTCTCTTCCCAGAGGTCATAAGGCAATTGGTGTCAAGTGGTTGTATAAGAAGAAAATGAACCCTCAAGGTGAAGTTGAGAAGTACAAAGCAAGATTAGTGACGAAGGGCAACAAGCAACAAGCCGGTGTCGACTATGAGGAGGTTTTTGCACCGGTGGCTCGAATGGAGACCATTCGACTTTTAATTGCTCTTGCGGCTCAATCAAAATGGCGTATTTATCAAATGAATGTGAAGTTGATCTTTCTTAATAGTGTGTTGGAAGAAAAAATATACATTGAGGCAGCCTCTCAGGTATTTGAAAGAAGACAGTGAGGATAAAGCTTTAAAATTAAAGAAGACTTTCTATGGTTTGAAGCAAGCTCCTAGAACTTAGATATTCTGATTGATTAATACTTTAAATTACATGATTTTATGCAATGCATTTATGAACATGCGTTATATGTGAAGATTGAAAATGAAAATATATTTATCTGACTTCTAAGTTTGTTGAGGCCCGCCTAAGCTTTGTGCGGCCTGAAAATATTATCATTCGGCCCACATGCCGCCCCAAACTCAACAAGCTAATTAGGACTACCGTACTTTAGCAAAAGTTCACAACAAAGAGTAAATAATAAAAAATAATAACATATTTTTTATTTGACCAATTTTATTTCCTTTCACGTCTGAACTGTTAAAGTTAAATTAGAGATTTAGTGGTAATAATATTGAGAAAGACCATAAATGTAAGAAAGAATGCAAAGAAACAGATTAAAACCAGACGAAAACCCTACCTCAAAATGAAAATAAAAAGTTTAATAGACCAAAATCAGCCAGCATATATTTAAATTTTAAAGCAAGAACACAACAGTAGATAATTACACACATATTGAATTGTCTTCCAAAAAAAAAGCACACACCAAGAGAGTACGTTTTTCTCACGAATACAAAATTATAATACATTTCAGATCTTATTGGGGCATCATAAACAGAGCTAACATACATCACAATATAAAGTGTACGAGAAAGACAAACAGTTCACTATACGTACACACACATAAATACGTAGATCAATTAAGTGACGCAAGGTTGATACCTTGGTTGATTAATGCAAGTGCGGATACACCAAAGATCCAAACTGAAAAATCCCAGGTGGCCAACGCCCAAGCTGTACCTTAATTATTTGAGTAATAGCTCCAAGACCTTTCAATATGGCGCGATATTTCTGCAATGAAATAAACAAAAGGTTATAGCATATAGTGATATCATGTAGACGGCTCTATACGCTCTGTCGCCTCTTCTACTCTATGTTATAATATAATTGGGCTACTTTCTGTGTGCTGGTTGATTAATTCTTGTATTGACCCCCCAACTTTGTACTACATATAGTTTCATCAATCCCCCTTCATGACAAATTATACTACATATAGTTTTATCAATCCCCCTTCTCCCCAAAAAAATATTAAGTCTTGATATCTCAGGTTTAGAGTTTGTCTAACATGCTTGTATTTTGACCCGAAATATTAATGAGTCGAATTTTAATTTTTCATGCTCGAAATTTTAATTTAATCAGTTCAATAAAATATTTATATCATAATCTTTTAGAATACTAATTTTTACCATGTTTAAAATTATTTTACTATACTTAATGATTTTTAAAATATAACATAAAAAAATAAAAAAATACTAAGATTTGTATGTAAAAAAAATCATTTTTTAAAAATCTATTTAAAACATAATAAAAATTAGTATCCTACAATATTATGGTATAAATATTTTATTGAGGTACTTAAAATTAAAATTTGGAGTTTGAAATATAAATGAAAACATGCTAGACAAAATCCTCCAAAATATTTTTGTCCCTCATAATTTTGATTCAAACTCCATCACCATATGCTAGCATCTCAATAAACTCAATTAAATATATATAGAAGGCGAACCTCGATTTTGTTTGCCTTTGCCTCCGCAAAATGGATGAGATCAGTTATGAACTTCTCTCGGATTTTTTGAAGCTCCACTAGACAGTCATCATTTGGATACCATTCTAGATCTGAAAACAGTCGTGTGAAAGAAAGAAGATATTACATAGAGTGTAGAGTTGATTTCACAAAAAAAAAAAAAATTAATCTATGATATTTTATAAAAAAAATAAAAAAATATATATATTTTTCACGAGACCAGTTTGGCTCTAAAAATGATAACTTGTATGCTTTTGCCAAAACGACCCAGAACGAAAACCATCTTTTTTTTTCTCCGACAACCGTATCAATCGACTTCGGATAAAAAACAGCCTTTTAGTCGACGGCGAGGAGACCGACTAAACCGTCACTCGACTCTTTTCTCTCGAGGCGAGGAGACCTCACATCTACTGCCCGGACTCTCTCTCTCTCTCGACAGCAAAAAGGCCTTGTATTGACCCCCCAACTTTGTCTCATGTCGGGGACACAACCTCATGTCTCGCCCCGCGGGTGACCGGACCTCATATCTTCCACCCCTTTTTCCATCTCTCGCTGACAAGGGGACTTCAAATCCGCCAACCATCTCTTTTAAGGAGAATAGTTTCAAACTGTGTCACTTTGAAGCGATAATCTACGTAAAGATATGCAAAAATGATTTTTTTATTGTCACATTGTATGTACATAATTTAATTTTCAAGGATAACAATTAAAGGCTAATTTATCAGTTCAAGAAAGCAATGAAACTCGAGTTTGAGATGTTAAATCTCAGAATGATAAGTTACTTTCTCCATCTTGAGATTAAGCAGGAGAAATTGAGAATATTTGCATCTCAAGGAGCATACGGTCGGAGAATTCTTGAAAAGTTCAGTATAAAAGATTGCAATCCTGTAACAATACTAATGGAATTCAGTGTCAAACTCTCAAAACTCAAAGGAGGAGATACTTGACTTGTATAAGATCCGACATTACAAAGTAATGATCAAATTGCAGGTTTTTTTGTAAAGGCTTTGTCAAAAATCACTATTGGAGAACTATAAACAGATGCTCGGAATGATAAATCTGTGAAACTTGAGTTTAATGGAGGATGTTGGTGTAGCAAACTCTAAGTTTTGATCTCGAAGGAACAAGAGCTCGAAAACACAACCACCTCGAAAACTTTGAACCTGAAGAAGTAGCAGCAACAAGGACGAGCACAAGGTAAAGATAAAACTCAAGATGAACTAGAGCCTAACCACTCAGGAACTTTAGAGAGCTTGGGATGAACTCTTACCCCGATTATGAAAAAGAACACTTCTGACATCTGTCGCGTGTGTCAGAGATAACTGATAAAAGAAACAGTGAAATTGACAGAAGGCTAGGCAATTAATATATTGTATAGTTAGGATTAGATTGATTGTATAGGTAGGTCAGTGCATTTATGACACTGAGAGTATATACGTAGAGGAGTAGTGTAGCGTAGAAAAGACAGAGAACACTTTGTTAACACAATTAAGTTATAAAAAAACCTAATAAATTATTTTTAATCTCATTTTAAATTTAATTCTTCGTCTGTTCTTTAAGAACAGTAATGAGTTGAGTGAAACCTATGACAAACACTAAGATAGTGACCTTGAATTCAAAGACTTTGAGATGTATACTCGAGACAGATATAACGGATCTATTAAAATGTGAGTTCAAAGAGTTTGAGACATATGTTGAGGATTCTTAAGAGAGTTGCTCTTTTAATAAGTTTTGGATCAGATCTCCATGTAATACAAATGGATCTGTTAAAATGATGTTCTTCTTCGCTTGGTTGCTCCAATCATACAACTGAATAAGATGACAACTTTCACTTGTTCTTTATTCTTCTTTCTTCATATGTATGTTTATATTTGTTTGACTTCTATTTTAGAGCTAATTCTCTCTCTTACTGTCAGTTTACTTATTTTCTATATTCTCTATAATTTTCGATTTTTATATAAAACAATCAATGTGTTATATCATGTTGCTAACTTTTTGATAAATTCTAGTTCTTTTTTATTTTTCTCAAGTTAATTTTCTGATAGCTCAGTTTAGTTGTCAGACGTCCCCATTAAATTGAACTTCATTGTTTTATCCTATAATTAGGTTCAATACTTGTACTGCCCGAACTGTGCTAGATTTAATATAGTAAATCCCAACACAGAACACATTGTTTGTAATTTTCTATTCTAACACAGCGGATAATTAATGTTTCCTCACCGCTAACACAATTTTGCATTGCCTACCTAGCATAGCGATCCGTTTCATGCGGGACGGGATAGGTTAGATATAATGCATTCCTCACCAGCGCCATACATATTTTTTTTTCTTGTAGTGATCTCAATTAAAAAGATAGTAACAATTCAGATAAGTCAATGAAAAAAGTGTGTGTGAAATTTTCTTAGAACAAGTACCTGCAGCTGTAGGTGTTTGATCATTGAATCGTTTTAGGTAAGAATGAAGCACTTCTATTACAGTAGATTCATTCAGTTTCTTAAGCTTCTTCAATTCAGATGTGAGATTTGACGTTGCCAAGAAATGTATTTCACCTACCATGTAGTTCATCCTATCATAAAGTCCTTCTGAAAACCTCTGGGATCATGGAAAAAGAGAAATTAATGATGTCAATCTATGATAATCATATGGTATTTCTTTTCATCATGTTCCGCTCAAGATAAAAGAAAGACCTAACAACAACTTTTCGAAAAGGGGCCCGGAATAAAACTGAGGAATGCATATGCCTTAAAACATTGTTTAACTTATGTATTGGTTGCGTTTCAATTTTGGTATAACTTGAATATAATTTGATATTCTATAAAAAAATCATCAAATTTACCCCGTTAAAATTGTCATATTATTTTGATTGTATTTGATGAAATATCAAATGATATTCAATATACGCTAAAATTGAAATACAATCAATCCATAAGTTCAATAATGTGTTTGTATTTTCTTTCTTTCTACTTTTAAGATTTTTTATAAATTTATATGAAGTTGGTTATCAGGGTTATCAAAAAAATATTTTCAAGGGATCGTGGCCTATTTAGTCTATGCATTCTTCATGTACTTTTTTAAATTAATTGATAAAATAAATATATTAGTTATTATTTCTTACCATAAGTAAATTATATAAATTGAAATATCTTTATCCATTAAGTACTGACTTTCAATTATACAATAACGTTAACATCTCTAATTAAATTGTGAAATTTGAAATAATTTGAAGTTTAGCAACTAAAAATCTATCGGAAAGGAAAACTAATAAAATATGCCATGAATGAATAATAAAAGTTTATAACTTATCAATCTTTCTTAAAAATTTAATAAACATACATGTTCATATAATACTATAAGATTTCCTAAGTTTGGATAGAAAAACTAATGGAGTGATCAATCATCAATATGAAGAGACTAAAAATAGATAAATAAAAGTTGAGTGATCAAATATAGATTTGAGACATAGTTAATGACATTTCATGAAATTTATTCCAAGGAAAGTAATTATATGTACATGATACTATAATGGATAGTGTTCCATATATGTATAAATTAAGAACAATCCAAAATATTTCCACACGATGTGTGTTATGTTTGCATTGCAGACATGATCAGTGTTGTGTTTCTTCTCCCTTGATTTTCATGAATTTTATATTGCTTGTGGGGAGCTAGGACAGAAATAGAACTCACCGATAGGAGTCTCATATCTAGATCGGCCTTCTCTGCATTCCTCCTAGCACTGTTAAATGATGCAGTTTCTTTTTCGTACCTATATATGTTTTATCACATCATTGAGACTGAGTAACAAGGTCTTGAAATGCCGATCTACCAAGCATGTGAATCATGCTCGAACTAAATTTTATATTTTTTAATTTTTTTTATTATTTTATAAAATAGCTAAAAAATCTCTTAATTAAATTATTATGAGTCATTCAATAGGAGTCATTTTTTAACTATCTTAAAAAATATAAAATTTGATATCCAACTAGATTTTCATTTGAAAAATATTTTGACCGGTCGGATCAACCATTTAGACTTTGAAGATGGAGAAATGGTCCATAGCACACGAGCCATTCGTGCTACGCGTAGCACCGTAACCAAACTCATATATATATATATATATATATATATATATATAGAGTGGAGATAGCGTGAGCTTAAGCTCACGGAGGCCTTCCGTGAGCTTAACTCAAAAAACATATTAAATCATCTCGAAATTTTAATTTATCATTCTCATTAAATTTTTTATATGAAAATCTCATGGGATGCAAAAATTTGGAGCGTTTTGAGCTTTTTAAGTCATCGTTTTTAATTTTTGAAAATCAGCTCTAAAAATAATAATAATATATTCAATACTTGAACATCATTTTAAAAAATTAAAAACGGTGACTTAAAAAGCTCAAAACGCTCCAAATTTTTGCATCCCATGAGATTTTCATATAAAGAATTTAATGAGAATGATAAATTAAAATTTTGAGATGATTTAATATATTTTTTGAGTTAAGCTCACGGAAGGCCTCCGTGAGCTTAAGCTCACGCTATCTCCACTCTATATATATATATATATATATATATAGTTCGACTATGGTGTTTTGCAAATTACAGAGGCGTTGTGTGCTTTGCGCTCTATTTTTAATTTTAAGTCAGAAATAATCGATCCGAACCGTTCAATCTAATCTTCATATAAAAATCTATTAGTAAACTAAATTTTATATTTTTTAGAATTTTTTGCTATTTTTTCTGATCAGGAGAAAATGACTTGAAATGAGAATTCTAGTTCATCAAAAAATGACGGTTTTTCCCATATCAAAAACAATATCAAATAAATTTTAAAAAATATAAAATTTGGTTTACTAATAGATTTTGATATGGATATTAGATTGAGCGGTTTGAATCAATCATTTTTGACTTAAAATTAAAAATAGAGCGCAAAACACACAACACTTTTGTGCTTTACAAAGTACCATGGCCTAATTTTATATATATATATATATATATATATATATATATATATAGTTATTCTACGGTTAGTTGTGAAATACAAAATATTTTTATACTTCGCGTCGTATCTTCCATTTTCGAATTCAAAATACTGATCTGACCGATCAAAGTGTTCTCCATATTAAAATATATTAGGAGATCAAATTTTACATTTTTAGAATTTTTTTCTATTTTTTTGAGGATTATAAAATTCTTCTTCTTAGAAATCATAAATTTAATGTAATTCACTCAAAAAAATAATAAAAAATTCTAAAAAATATAAAATTTAGTCTAAAAATATATTTCAAGGATCGGTGTTTTAGCATAAATCTGTGACAAATTTTCATTATAATAATGAAGATAATATTAAGAATTTGGGTGCACCGATTCTTGCGGATCCCCAGATATTACAAGTGGCTTATTTGCTGAGGAATGACAGAACGAGCAGGAGTCCCAAATGTGCTCAATGTTTACGCGAAAATATTTTTATACATCTTCATATAGTTAAATAAATTGTCACCATGTCATTCTTGTTACCGAATATTTAGTAATATGTAATTGTGTATTCTTTTTATTAGAAAGAACTATTATTTCCCTTTTCTGTCACCAGAGTTTATACAATTTGTATACAACATTATTCGAAAGGAAGGACTTAGTTGATCGAAGAAATTTACTTCAACGTATAAAATTGTAGATTAATGCATCTTTTTACCCTATTCATTTACCTGGTAAGTATATCTTCGCGAAGAACGGAAAAATCGTCGGTGAACTTATTCGCGGGAATATTGAATAAATCATTCAACCAAAATGCCTGCAATGCATAACGACTAGAAAATTATTATAGTATTCCGTACTTACTATAAGTTCTAAAAAGGCTAAGGGATAGAAGTAACAGAATCATGAAGGGATATTTTTAACGTACCTTTTCTTGCTCAAATGAATCTAGAATCTCTTTCTTAATCTCTTTACACTTGAATTCGGAGCGCACATCCTACACACACATTATGCATATAACTTATATGGTGAAATTAGTGATTGTACGTACTATATACTTATAAATTGAATAAAAGAAGAACAAAACTTTATAAGCTAGATAATAGTTAACAAGCGCCTCAAAGTACCACTAATTGAGTTACCGTTATTGATATCAGTTTTATTATTCAGGTTTAAAAAAATTAATATAATTGTGAAAAAAATTGATATAATTATTATTGATCAACTTAAAACTCATTTACAATAAGGTAAAAAAAACTCATTTATAATTGTGAATGATATCAGTTTTATTATCAGTCATAACATTAATTAATTAAAATGAGGGCATATACTTTTATTATTCAGCGCGTGTACGGGTGCATTCATTTGACGATCGTCCCAGTTCATTGAAATGTTTGGATTTCCATTTTCCAATAAGGTAAAAAAACACCATCATCCAAGGAATTGCAATTTAATTAATTAACTTCGAGCCCTCCAACCAACAGACTATATTTCCTTGTAGGCTTAATAATAATTATTAATGCAGAAAAAACAACGATGTTAACATTTCTTTCTATATATATATATATATATTGAACCTGAATAATGGTTGCCACTTCTTCCGCATGTTTTGTGAGGTTAGTGACAAACTTAGTCCGAATATTTGGGAGTTCAACTTCCTGATATCGAAACCTTTGTAGATCTGAAAAAATAATCACGCGTAAATCAGTGATATATGGCCATAAAGATTAATTAGAATTTATTTCCATCAAATATGATTAAACTTGAAACCCTTGTAGATTTCATACATTATCTTTGTGTTCGATAAAATATAACAAATGACATTAAGTTATATTATATTTGAAACACGATAAATGTACAAGTTCAAATGGCATTTTGCATATATGAATATAAAAAAAGAATCCGAAAATTGAAAAATTAACTGTACACTTTTTTTTTGGATTTTTTCGGTTCTTTTAGAATTGTTTGAAGCTGTTAATTTGCAAATGTTTTCAATGGATCCCTAGTTTATATGTTAAAACTTAACAATAAATTGAAATACAAAAATTTCTATACATTTAATCTCACAGTTTTATGAATTTCTATATATAAAGTTATGATACAACGAGTCACAGATTATAAAATATCTTTTATACTTCATGTCATATCTCTCATTTTTCGAATTTAAAATACTGATACAACCGTTTTAGTGTTCCACATATTAAAATATATTTGAATATCAAATTTTACTTCTTTAAAAAAAAATCTTGTGTTTATTTGTAGAAAATTATTATTATTGAAAATCATTAGATCAATGTAAAATTGTAAATTTTGAGTGGATCAATCATTTTAATTTGAAAAATAAAAAAATAGATCCGTAACACAGACATGATCTGTACTATACACAACGCTATAGCCCAACTATCTCTCTGATTGGGGTTAGTGCTCGACACCATCAAATGGGCTCGAGTAGGCCCATAAATCGAACTCGGGGCTTCTACAAGTTCATAATCCTTTTTACCTTATACAAAAACCCAACCTCGAGATCCTATTCTCGAGAGGCCTGCTTCGAAGGACCAATCTTGAAGTTGAGAGTCTTCAATGTCTTGTTACGATATTTAATGCCATCAACGGTCATACACGATGTGACATTAAGACACATGCACGATATTAAACGTCATAATTGTCGTTCCAGAGACGACGATTGAAACGGCCCAACGGTCATATGACGCGAGATGATGCCTATATAAGACCCGACCCTCGACACATGGGAGGGGTTGAACAACAGAATATTTACATACTGTTGTACACATACATCCTCGAAATAGCTCAGAGAAAAATAAAAGTCTGTTTTTACACTCATTTCGGTAATTAGTATTTCTACGTTACCGGAAATTACCCGTATCACTCTCCATATATATATATATTACACACAACAATACGAGAATCAACGAAAAGATGTACACGTGAAAATTAATAGGAAAGTTACCAGGTGTATAGTCATCGAACTCTTTCAGGTAGGGCTTTATAGCATTCTCTATTGCAGAATTATCCATTTCTGAATTATCCAGCACAAAGATTTTTACCAACTCACGACGGATTTCTGACCTTGCCGAGGAAAGTATTTTACTTGCCAAGTGGCGCATCCTAGCATGAAATCCCTTTTGGAACCTCTGCGAGAAAGGACAAGAGAAACTGAAGTTAATTATTTACTTAATCCACTATATATAATCACCTCATTCTTTTTTGTTTTTGTTACGGTATGCTCGAGATTAAAAAAGAAAAGAAAAAGAAAAACCAAGACAGCGACCTATAAAAAAAAAACTGCCCCGGCAAATAAACTGAGGATCAGGAAAATGCACATGCCCCCGAGGACTTGAGTTGCATTGGAACATATATGAGGGATTTTTAACAATTGGTTATTTTGAAAATACTATTTTAAAAAATATATAAAAAAAATTTGAAGGCAGAATAAGTTTATACATATGGTATTCAACTTATAAATAGATAATTTCTCAAAAATAATTATAATAATTATAATTTTATGTTCTTTGAGGAACCATTAAATAATAACTAAATTTAAGCATTATGAATCTATAAATTAAAGAATATATTGATAAATTATGTTTTATTTTTAAGATTCATTTAGAATTTTATTGTCAAGGGATCGAAGTAATATCTTCATCAATCTCTCATTCGTCCATGTTTAAATCAAAATGATCTGGTAGAACAATGACACTCCACTGCATTCTTTATATGTCAAGGGAACTGATCGCGCGGGCCCAATAAAACATATATATATATATATCAGCTGTTTGCTATATATTAATTAGATTTGTTTAGCAAATGAAGTTACTCTGCACATTATTCTCTAATGAAGGAATGCAGCAGCTTGCGTTATAACTGTGTTGTATGTATAAACTGTAAATAAAACATAATTAAAACGGAATTGCACCTGATATAGCGGAATTGATTTTGCTTGTGTTAATAGTTAGTGTTATGTTTTTTTTTTCTTCCGACGCATGCGTATCCTCAATTAATTTTATAAATGAGCAGTAAAAACTGACAAAGAACTCACATGAAGAAGCTGCATCTCCAACTTGGTCCTCTTTCTATCCCGTACGGAAGTTATAACTGATGTAGTTCCCTCATCATACCTGTGTTAATAACAATATCTTCAAATTTTTAATCAACAATATGCACCTACTTTAGCACAATAGTCTCTCTCTCTCTAGCTATTCAGTAACTTGTACAATTTGGATAACTATTTTCTATTGATATATAGTAATCTAAAGTCTAAATTAACGACATAAAATTGGCTATAATTTTAAAATACTTACTGTTCAAATTTCGAAATTTTTGTATCCCAACATAAACCCACATAGATCAAACAAAAATTATCATACAAACTTTATGAATTTTAGAATTTTATTGAATTTTTGTGATTTTTTATACTTAATTTGTCCTAACTATAATAGAAAGACATCACGTATGTATGTCAAAAAGGTTAATCGCTCGGAAATCACTAAAAATAGTTATAAATTCTAAAAGTAGTAATAAAATATTATCCAAGAAGTTTATTACACAAAATTTTTCTTGAGCTAATTAAATCAACATTGTGGATATGATTTGTAATTTAAGCTAGCTATAAGCATTCCGATCCAAATTCTAGTGAAACCAAGTAATTAGACAATAGCTACAGATGATTTTTTCTTTTATTTACTTGTATCCAAACTGAGGATAAATTTGCTGACTCTCAGCGCATTATATTTATAATTTTAAATTCTATTTATTTACCTGGTAAGTATTTGTTTCTGAAGTAAGAAAAATTCTTCAGCGAACTCTTTTACAGGATTGCATAAATCGATCAACCAATTAACCTACAAAGCATATATAGCAATTGGAATACTCTTTCGTTATTAATTAATTAATGTTCTTAGTTAGTCAATGAGAAATAGAAACAATGGAAACTTGGAGATAGTTTTCACGACCTTCTCTTGATCAAACGAGTCAAGTTCCTTTCTTATAATTTTTTCACACGTATATTTAGACTTTGCAACCTGCACATATAAATGAATCTAGAGGTGATTAAAATAAGATCAAACTGTGAGGAAGATAAAATGCAGCCATTAATCAAAATTAAATATATAACAACCTTTTGATCGGCAGCTATAATCTTTTTATCGCAACAGATGTGATCCCATATATTTTTTGAAGAAATGGCAAAGGTCGTCGAAGTATATTCTGTTTGTTCTAGATTTTCTTTCGCAGCAAAAGCGGAAAAGTAATCTGAAGAACTTTTACACTGCAGACGTAGAAAAATAATTCAGCGAATTAAGTTAACATATTGTGTTTCAAATTTTATAATTTTAGTTAACATTCAGTAGTAAGATTATTAAAATTTTATATAATATACAATGATTATAATAAGAGTCTTTAAATCTATCAGTTGAAAAATATTTTTTTTTGATTTTAAAGATTTTTGAGTTGCATTGTCAAAATTGTCTAAATAATCCTTTGTAATATGTATAGACAGAGTTATGATATGGTGCTACGCATAGCACGAATCATTCCCCGTTCTATGAGTCATTTTTTTCATTTTCAAAATTTAAAAGGTTAATCCAAGCACTCAGTATGATTTCCATCTAGAGTGTCATATGTGAATCATATTGAACAGTTTGGATCAATCATTTACACTTTGTAATGAATAAATAAATCCTAATATAGATGTGATTCGTATTATATATAGTACATTGATTGATCTGAACCGCTCACAATATTATTCATATAAAAAATTTATATTTTAGAATTATTTTACTATTTTTTTAGAAAGCTACAAAATTACTTCTTTTGAAGGACTCATAATAATAAATTCAGTGATTTTCTAACTATCCAAAAATAATAAAAAATATATAAAATTAGTCTACAACTAGCTTTTTATATGAAAATTATTTTGAGTTATATAAATTAAATATTTAGACTTTTAAAAATGAAAAAATTTTCTATAGAACGGAGGTAATTAATGTTGTACATGCAAAGCAGATAGGCCAACTCAAATATTTATGGTGCTTCGTGAATCACCGTGAAAATGGTAATTCGTACTCAAATGTCTAATTTTAAACTACATATGACCGATTTGTATCACTTAATTTAATCTCCATATGAAAATGTATTATCAAGCCAAATTTTATATTTTTTGAAATTGATTTACAATTTTTTCGGATGGAAAGAAAATCAATATTTTTGGATAAACTAAAATTCTCAGATGAAGTCATTTTTCTCCCCATTTCAAAAAATAGCAAATAAATTTCAAAAAATATATAATTTGACTTGCTAATATATTTTCATATGAAGATTAAATTGAACGGTTTAGATTGATCATATCTAGTTTGAAATTAGATACTTTGGTCTAAAGTACCACATCCACAGTGCTTAGCACCATAACATAGTTATATATAGAGAGAGTGTGTGTGAGGCTATGGTGCTTTGTGAAGCACAAAATCTTCCGTACTTCAGATCTGTATCTCGAATTTGAAAGTTCAAATAGCAAATCCAAACTGTTGAATATGATCCTCATATTAAAATATCTTTGGAGATCAATTTTTTTTTGCTATTTTTAGTTGGGGACAAAGTTTGTCAATCTAATGATTTCTGCACCATCCAAAACTAATTATTTTTTGCTCATCTAAAAAATAGCAATAATTTAAAAATATATATAATTTGATCTCCAAATATATTTCAATATAAAGATCATATTCAACGGTTTGATCGGTCATTTAAAATTTTAAATTTGAGATATAGATGCGAAGTACGGTAGATTTTATACTTCGCAAAATAACATATCCTCGCTAACTAACTATATATATATATATATATATATATGGATGGCAATGGGCCAGGTTGGGCCGAGTTTATATCAAATCCGGAGCCCGACCCTTACCTCCGGGCCTAAAATTGATAACCTGGCTCGCCCATGATGCTTGACGGGCCTACCCGCCCGTACCCGTCCCGACCCATCTTTGTCAATGATATTTTATTGCTAGACTTTTTAATTAAATTATTGCATAATCAGTTAATAATTTCTTTGGTTAACGATTTCTCTCTTCTTAATATTACATCTTTAGAGAATGATTATTGTATTCAAAATAAAATGTTATTAAATATTTGTACTATCATAGTATAAGTTATTTTTTAAGTCTAAAAATTATTAAAAAGTTCCACAAACTCAAGTACTCAATTTATAAATTATGATATTTAATTAAAAGAATTAATTTAAATGAACATTCTATTAGTTAAATTATTAATTTTACCCAATTTGATAAGTTTCTTATATGTAATTATACAATTATACATAACATACATAAATACATATTACATATTATCGATATTACGGGTCGGGTGGACAGGCCTCACCGTAAACCCGTACCCGCCTGGCCCGTACTTTGTCCTAGCCTGGCACTACCCGTTTGACCTCCTGGCCGGGTGGGTTGGCCGTGTCCAGCTAGGTCGGACGGGTCATGGGCTTTATTGCTATCCCTATATATATATATATATATATATATATATATATATAGATAGAGAGAGATTATTATGAAGACGTTTGCATTTCAGCTCATATGCAAACAAATCAAAACCTATATTTTAAAATCTCAAAATGTTTAATTTATGATTTCTATTAAATTCTTCATATAAAAACCTTGTGGGATACACAAATTTAGAGTGTTTCGAGATTTTTAAGTCACTCTTTTGAATTAAAAAAAAATAACACAAACATTAAATATTTATTATTATTTTTAGGGCTGTTATTTCAAAAATACAAAAGAGTGACTTAAAAAATTTAAAACACTCCAAATTTTTGTATCTCATAAAATTTTCATATGAAGAATTTAATGAAAATAATAAATTAAATTTTTTGATATTTTAAAATATAATTTCTGATCCGTTTGCATATTGGTTGAAATGCAAATATTTTTCGAAATTGTCTCCAAATTTTAATTTATCATGCTCATTAAATGCTTTATATTAAAATCTTGTGGGATGAAAAAATCTAGAGTGTTTTGAGCTTTGTAACCCACTATTTTTAATTTTCTAAAATGATGTTCAAATATTAAATATATTATTATTATTATTATTAGAGTTGATTTTCAAAAATTAAAAACCACGACTTAAAAAGCTCAAATCGCTCTAAATTTTTACATCCCATGAGATTTTCATATAAAGAATTTAATGAGAATGATAAATTAAAATTTAGAGGTTTGATATATTTTTTGAGTTAACCTCACGGAAGGTCTCCGTGAGTTTAAACTCACGGTATATTTACTATATATATATATAGAGTAAATCTACAATGAATTTAGCTCAAAAAATATATCAAATGATCTCCAAATTTTAATTTTTCAATCTCATTAAATTCTTCATATTAAAATCTTGTGGGGTACAAAAATTTGGAATGTTTCGAGTTTTCTAAGTCGCTATTTTCAATTTTTGAAAATCAGCTCTAAAAATATTCAATGTTTGTACATTATTTTAAAAAATTGAAAAGAGCGACTTAGAAAACTCAAAACATCCCAATTTTTTGTACACCATAAGATTTTAATATGAAAAATTTAATGAGATTGAAAAATCAAAATTTCAAAATTATTTAATATATTTTTTTTGCTAAATTCACGGAAGTCTTCCGTGAGTTTAAACTCACCATAGATTTACTCTATATATATATATATATATATATATATATATATATATATATATATGTATAATATTTCAAGGCGTTCCTTTCCTCGAGAATGTGACATTGCCACATGAGTGACAGAAAAGGAGCCAGATGGTATTATATATACATGAGAGGAGGTCAAGAAAAGGGAGCTTTAGTAAAAACGATTTGAAAATTATTAGAGGCTGTTTTTGAAAATAAAACCGCTTTTAAAGAATTGAAACGGGTTTTTAAATTAATTTTTAGAGCCGTTTTTTTTAAGAATCCGGTTTTAAAATGGTTAAGTTTAGAATGTTAGAGTCGGTTGTTTTATAAAATTGATTCTAAATTTTAGAAACCGAATATGGGCCTCCGTATATATCTCAATTTTAGGATCGGTTTTATAGTAAAATCGGTTTTAAAAATTTTAACAAAATTTACAATCATGCCATTAAAATCTTTTAGCGGGTCTATTCTGTAAAACTGATTTTAATTCTATTTTTTTTTTTGCTGGTAGTGATATATATATAACCTACGTACTTTGGCATATATATGATCATGTTTGATGTTGATAATTAATAATATCATAATACTCTTGATTCATGATTATCAAATGAAGTAAAAAAACGAAAGAAACGATATCTCAAGTGTTACACATAGGACATGGATAATTTGGGTATTGAACTTTTGTTATATGAGTAAAGATCAATTAATTGCACGTACGCTAGCTGGCTTGTAATTATTTAATTTGTACGTACCTTCTGCTCGAATTCCCGTTCAAATCCACGCTTATTAGAAGGAAAGTCCCACACGATGAACTGCATGCATATACACATATAGATCAGTGTTTTTTTTTCCTCAAAATATGCCACGAGAAAAAATGTTTTGTTCAACAAAAATGTAATTAAAATACTAATTTTCCCTCAATAAAAAAAGTTTTCCTTCCAGTGAAATCCTTCTTTCGACAAAATTAACTTGTCTGGTACGAGGGATACTATTTATTATTTTATTGTATACCGTCATCTTATAATTATGAAATGCATGCGTGGTTTACCTGGAAGTAATCGTCCATGGTCTTGTTGTCTGGAGCTGCTGGATGCACTTTATTTTCCCATATCTGTAAGAGTTACACACACACATACATACATATATTTATTTATTTATTTATTTATTATCCTAGAAGCACCAACTCTATCCATTCTCTTTACTTGATGACGTATCTAATTATTTCTGAATTTTAACTTACTTATTTAAATAATTTTTTTATATCAAAATTTTATGGGATAATTTTTTTTGTCAGTTTTAGAGTTTCATATATATAGTCTGCTATGTTTCCAAAGTTCTGTGTCCGGAATGTTGATACATGTAGGTTGAAATATTCTTCATGTCAATAACCTATTACCAACTTTTACTATTATTATCATGTAATTATTGTATTTAATAATTTTTAAAAGATGACATTATTGACATAAAAAAATTGATATATTTTTAATTATTTTCATAGTCATCTTTCAAAATCATTAGAAATGAGAAATAAAATTATTTAAGTATTTTAAATATTGGTAACATAAAAATCTATTGATATGAAGAATTTAAAAAAAAATACCTGAATTAATATTTTAGAAACAAAATTTTGAAATTTAACATGTAAACATTTCGACCTGATCGAAAAGGTTATGGATGCACCCCAGCCGAACTAGATAATTAAATAATATATTACGTACCGTTTTCATGTCCCACAGTAGCTGCTCCTTGATGACCTCGACTGGAGTCTAGATGATTAAAAAAAAAAAGTGAACATTCCGTCATCCGGGAATTTAAAGTGTGTATGTTCCATATTTAAAAGTGTCAATCATTTATCTACTTTTTATGTATTAACTATTATTATTTTTAATTATAATGAACAATTATTAATTACAAATATATATGATTGTTAAATGATGAATTTTAAAATCTTTATTTACAAAAAATTATATAAAATACTTTAACTTTAATCAGTAATAATTACACTTTTTATTTAATAATTGTATTATTATAATTAAGAAATCCTATTTATTGTTCTATTAGTGGATCAACATTGAGATTAATTCCTCAAGGTCTACCTCATAATCATAGTCACGCACTACAATGATAATTGTAGTTTTTGTTGCTTCAATCTTTAACCTTCCCTGCAATTGCAATATGAAGTCAGTGAGAGAAAGTCAAGGCTTTGTGGATAGTTAATTTTCATTCTTTTTTAAAATTTTCTTTTGAAATGATCCAATATTATCTACATTTTTTTCCTCTAAATAAACTTAATTACAGTTTGACGCACAAAACTGGTAAAAGTATTTAAAACTGGAATAAACTGAGGATACTTCGGATAAAATTATCACCTGTACAATGTGGCGATAAACAAAACCTTATGAGTTATGAAATCACGAACCTTGCACTGTCACTCTGATTTGACAAAATAATCAACTATTCAATTCGAGACATATCCTATAAATTCTAGGGTGTCAAAACTTTAACCCAATCTGATTCAAACCAAATTTGATCTTTAAAATGACTCGAAATTGATCCATTGCGGATCAGGTCAGATATATATAAAAATTAACGAATTAATTTATAATTAATGTTAACTGATATATGATTAAATCTTATTTATACACTAACTATATCAATTAACATTAATTATAAATTATTTAATATTTAATTTACTTAAAAAAATTAAAAATAATAAATGAATACATAATTATTTTACATGGGCCGGATCGGATCGACCCGTGACCCGTTTGGTTCGAGTCAGGTCAAAGAAATTATGACCAATTATAAACAATTCGGATTGAATCAGATTAAGAAAAATAATAAAGTATTGATGATCCGACCCGACATCATTCATTGACACTCTTTCCATTTCTTTCATCGGTGACTTCTGTGTTGGAGTGTCAAAAAGTAATTTGACCCGGCTCAAAATGATCTGAGAATAAATGGGTTCGGATATTTATTAAGATTTTTTGATCTATTATGGATCAGATCGGATATGGATCGACCACCAAACCAATTTAATTATGTTTTTTATGTTGTGATTTCATGCTAATCAAATATAATATATATTAATTAAGATTAATTATTTATTAAGTAATAATAAATTACTTACAATATACAAAAATGATGAACGTATACTTAATTAGTTTATTTAGATCGGATTGGAAGTACTACATTTGAGCTGTATCGCATCAGATAAAAATTTTAACCCGATTTTAAACGAATCGTATCAAATAGAAATAGATCGGTTAAAAAATAATAATAATGATTCGAATCAAATCTAATGGGACGTAACCCCGCCAATTAACTTTCCGGCCCTAAAAGGAAAGAATGGCAATCCCCCCTTTTGGATAGGGGATAGACGACGCCGCCTCAGCAATTTAGGATTGTTGGACGTTGGACATCTGATCGTACCACCGTGCTTTGATCTTACGATTTCCGTGCATCTGAATATTAACTATTATATCCTATCTATTTTACTTTATACAATGGATATTTAGATATAGGTTCCGCATATGGATTGCATCTTCTTCGTCGCTGCTCCAATTCTTATATGGTTTCCTCACAGATATTCTCTTTTGACTTGGCATTGAACAAGGTCCATCTAGAATCGCCAGTCTAAGTCGGTCTCCTCGCTTGTCTCTCTCCTTAATTTCTTCGTTACACGCAAATTTAATTTGCCTCTCTCTCTCACCGTTTGCATCGATATAGATCTAATAGTTTCCATTGCTTTTGAAAAACGAAAATATTTTGCGTCCATCAATCATTGCTTTTGAAAAACGAAAATAGTTTGTGTCCACCAATAGATTGTAAACAAGTTGAGTCCAATTGAGTTGGATCAAGTCCGTGTTCAGTTCATTAGTTTAAGGAGTAGAGCCGAGTTGACTCACTAATTATTTCCGAACTAAAATTTTAGTTGGAGATCGACTCGTTAAATTAACGAGTTAATCAAAATGGCTTGTTAAAACTCATTAATAATATTTCTTATGATATTTTATACTAAAATTTATATAAAAATTATTAAAATAACTATGAAAACATATTTCATAAAATTTAATATAATAATTAAAGTATATATCATACTATATAAACTAGTTACTATACTAAAAATTATTATAATAAAAATATATAAATAATAAATATTAATAGTTAACGAGTTAAACGATCTGAGTCAAAGCACAAGCTCAAGCTTTCCGACTCATTAACTCAATGAGTTTAACTCGTAAATGAATTGGTTTATTAAGTTAACAAGTTTATGTAATATTTGGGAATGAGAAAACCTGTACATGTATGCACATTAATTTCTTGCTCCGCGCGAGGAGCCATTCGATGACAAACAAAAAGATATAAAAAAAGAAAAAAAAAAGAGAGAGAGAGAGAGAGAGAGAGAGAGAGAGAGAGAGCCAATCGTACGTGATGTGATTTGTAGTTTTGTTTTGTTTAATAACTCATAACTTGTATATATTTAATGGCGAAAATAACAGTGTACGTACCTGAAAAATTAATTCAATGAGCTCAGCATTTGCGGCATTCGAGCGACCAATGTCATGAAACCACCTACAAATATATAATATGCACTGTTGTATCACATATATTAAATCATCTATATCTGGAAAAATTAAGATCCACTTTTTTGGTTTTCCTTTAATATATCTTTTCTAAATATATAACTAATTAAATCCATGCAGAAAAGTATTAAATGAACTAACATGTTTAGTAGCAGAACGTCCGAAACAACCAATGCAAATAGTGCGGTTTGCTTTTCAAATTTTGTTTCACCCTACAAGTAAAACAAATAAAATTATCAAAAGATGTACAAGCAGAAATACGATATGCGCGCGATTGCGTCTGCAATAAACGAAACAATATACTTTCGTTTATAAGAAACTAGCTACAGTCATTTTGTTTTGGGTACATCATTCAACAAGATAAATTATCAATTTAACATTGGAATCAGTTCAATATTTATTTTATATGAAAAACATAATTATGCATTGCATAACAAATGTTATTGAAAAAAAATAAGGTCTAAATAATAATTTCGAGTCATCACCATAATATTTCAAAAAGCAATAGCGCTATAGCCAGCGGAAGCTATCATATAAATTAGACTTTCATAGAGTATTTAAATAATAACAAATTGATTATGGACTTATAAATTTATAGTTAATCAGTAAAAACTCAAGTTTGTTATTCATAATATCACTGATATCGTAAAATTTAAATTATTTTTCTATTCAAAATAATCTAAATAACCATAAATCATGTCATTTTATTTATTAAGATAAACAATAAAATAATATTATATAAGTTTGGGTCTCTCAAGTTATACAAAATTAATTTTAAACAAAAATAATAAACTATATCGAATAACGTATTATTTTATTGTTGCATGCTATACGCTATTGCGGCCCACTATTACCCTATAGTGATCATAGTTTGAAATAGCTAGCGCAAAGTTAGCATATAACATAGCTTTTGATATTGGAAAATACTATAACGCGCTCTTTAGAATCTTAGTTATTGGGACAGATGGATATAGCTAGGGTTAGATTTAGGAAGGGATGAAATATTCTTGGAGAGAGAGTAGAAGGAAATCAAGAGAAGAGATCAAAACGGAGAGTAATACTTTTTATTCTTGTTTTTCCAGTTTCTTTATTTAATCATGAATATTTTTTATTTCTCCTCACCATAAGAGAGAGTAGTTACGTATCTAGTGTTAGACATTTTAGACTCGATACTTGGTATGTAATTAATCTTATCCTTTGTATTTTTATCTATTATTTCAATGAATTACATTGTGGTTAAATTAAACTTGTGCTTGATTAAATTGCTTAATATTATATTAGTAATCCACTTAGGATTGAAAATTCTAAATAGAATATATTTGTAAGATGCAAATTAATAGTAGGATGATGACAAACTGAGATAATTATTCATATTACTAACCATAATCTGATAATACTCAGATTGAAAAGCAGTATCTATTTCTTGGTGAAATACTCAACCATGATTTTAGTCTAGATGGGATTTTCTCTAAATTGAGTAACTAGTAAGAAGTACCTAACCATGAATAACCAATCTTTAGTAGTTTTAGAAGTACCCAGAACTTAAGGGCTTGAATCACTGGAGCGAAGTACATAATTGTAAAGTCTAAATTGATTTAAGTACTATATTAAATCCTAATCGGATAATTAATATTAAATTAGACGATAACCTCACATACCTAAGGGCAAAAATATAAACTAAGATTAATGCTCCAATTGACAGTAAAGCCGAATCCCTAAGTTTTCGCCAATTTGTGTTAAGTCAAAATTATGTTCAAGTCGATCTTTAGTTTAGAATTAATTTAGTTCGAATATGAAATCAAATTTACTGGTTATCTTAGGAAAATTATCAACATCTAATACTTTAAACCAGTCCTTGTAGGTAGACACTAGTACACAATAGATCATACGCTGATGGCTATCTACTGTATGTATTTAGGTTTAAATTATTAGTTTGTAAAATTCACATTTGATAATTAGTGTCATTTTTTCCTAAAAATCCGACATTATTATCACTTTTGTGTCGATTTTTGTTGTCTAATAGTACAATCGATGCTATTTGTTTATATTAGTACAAGATTTTTTTCATTACATCAGTATCTTATTATGAAACAAAATCTTGTACTGATATAAACAAATAGCATCGATCGTACTTTTAGAGAAAAAAATCAACACAAAACTGATAATATAATAATAATAATAATAATAATAATAATAATAATAATAATAATATAATAAACCTCTATTGTGAAATATATTTCTAAATCCTAAATTTTAAACTCTAAAATTCTAAAAATCGAAGAACCTGAAATCTATAACTCTACTACTAGATTCTATATGTATTTCAGCTACACTCATTTTTTAGATATGTTGTCTTTTTGTAGTCTAACATTCTGCTCCATACATAATCATGGGTCTAATCGCCATCCTATATAATTTATTTTTTAGTTTATTTGAGACTTTCTTGTCGTAGATAATACCAGATGCTTGTCTCCATTTCACTCATCCGACTCTTATTCTATGACTAACATGTTCATCGATCTCTCTATCACTTTGCAACATCGATCCCAAATAATAAAATATGTCATTCATGAGTACTACTCATCCATCCAAACTAACAACTCCATCATCTGAATTATCCTCACTGAATTGATACCTCATATATTCAGTTTTGGTCCTCTTAAGTCTAGAACATTTTGATTCTAAAGTTTATCTTCACAACTCTAGTTTCTAATCGACTCTGATTCTGCTCTCGTCAATCAACACCACATCATCAGTAAAAAGAGCATACATCAAAGAATATCTCCTTGTATGTTGTTTGTGATATCATCCATTACTAATGTGAAAATATATGGGCTCAATGTTGACCCTTGATATAATCATATTTTAATAGAAAATGTATCGGATTCACCATCACATATTCTGACACAAGTCACAATATATGTATACATATCCTTAATAAGGGTAACAAACTTTGATGGGACTTGTTTCTTTTCAAGCGCCCACCACATAATATTTCTTGGTACTTTATCATATGCTTTCTCTAAATCAATAAATATCATATGTATGTCATTATTCTATTCCCAATATTTCTCCATAAGTTATCTTATCAAGAAAATCGTCGTGGACTTCCTAGGCATAAAACCAAACTGATTTTTAGAGACGGTTGTCAATTTTCTTAAACAATGCTCGATCACTCTCTCCCAAACCTTCATGTTAGGATTCATGAGCTTAATTCCTCTGTAATTAGTATAATTTTGAATATCTTCTTTATTCTTGAATATTGGTACTAATATACTTCTTCTCCACTTATCTTATTGGACCAAAAAATAATATTAAATAGTTTAGTGAGTCACACTATTACTATATCTCCAAGACATCTCCATACCTCAATCATGATGTCATCAGGTCCTAACGCGTGACCTGTTTTCATCTTTTTTAAACTTTTTTTCACATCAAACTCTTAAATTCTCTGAACAAATCGTCTGTTGGTGTCAACTAAGTCGTCCAACTTGATCTCGATTTTCTCACACTCATCGTTGAATAGCTCGTCGATGTACTCTCTTCATCTATTCTTAATCGCATCATCTTTCACCAAAAGCCTATCAGCCACATCCTTAATACATTTAACTTGGTTGAAGTCTCTTGTCTTCTTTTCTCAAAGTTTAGTCATCTTGTAGATAATATTTTCGTCATCCTTCGTATCTAATTTCTGATACAGTTCCGAGCATACCTGAATCCTTACTTCGCTCATATCTTTCTTTATATTTCTTTTGGTTTATTTGTACTTCTGTATGTTTTCATCACTCCTGTTGTGATGTAAATATTTGTAGCATTATTTCTTCTCACTGATTGCCTTTTGTACATCATCATTCCATCACCAAGTATTTTTAGGTTCACATTTATTTTCTCTGGTTACTTTAAACACCTCTATATCCACCTTCCGAATGTGAATCGTCATCTCCTTCTACATATTATCCGCATTATCATCTCTGTTCCATGGCCCTTCCGCAATAACGCTATTCTTAAACACCTGAGAAATGTCCCCTTTGAGCTTCCACCACTTCATTTTTGTGATTTTCATGCCTCTATCTCGCCGGATGCATACCTGAAAATGAAAATCAGCCACCAAAAATTTATGTTGTGTGATGACACACTCACCAAGTATAACTTTACAATCCATGCAGTTTTGTCTCTCCTCCCTTCTAGTCAGGACAAAATCAATCTGGCTTGAGTGTTAGCCACTATTGAAAGTAATTAAATGAATTTTTTTCTTTCTAAAAAAGGTGTTCTCTACCATGAAGTCGTAAGGTATGGTGAAGTTTAACATTTCTTCTCTCTCTTGATTCTGTTCGTCATATCCAAAACCCCCATGTACCCTCTCAAATCCCCTCTAGCTGTGCCAACATGATCATTAAGATATTCTCCAATGAAGAGTTTTTCACTGCTAGACACTCCTCTAACCATGTCCTCTAAGTCTTCCCAAAATCGTCTCTTTACATTATCATAGCTCAAACCTACTTCTGAGATATATGCACTGATGATGTTCAAGACCAAATATCCAAAAACCAATTTGATCATGATGATCATGTCCCCTTGTCTCCTAAATGGGACAACTCCATTCTTGAGATTCTTATCAATTAAGATGCCTACACCATTTTTACTTCGTTATTTTTTCTTGTGTACCACAATTTAAAGCTGTATTCTCCACCTCCTTAGCCTTCTGATATTTCCATTTAGTCTCCTAAACACATAAGATATTCATGTGTCTCCTAATCGCAGTATCAACTAACTCTCTTAGCTTACTTGTTAAGGACTCTACCTAAACAAATCTTACTTTCCCCGACTAGCTTCCTTACCCCTCACACTCATCGAGTCAAGTGTGAAGACACTTGTTCATTTGACACTACATCCGGGCGCCGATACAGCGCGTCACTAAGGTGATGACGATCCGACCCTCGTTTCCTTATCACCATATTCGGGTTCCAATATGATGCGCCGCTAAGATGGTGATGACCTAGCCCTTGTTCTCTTATCATCATATCCGGGTTCCAATATGGCACGTTGCTAAGAGGGTGACGCCCCAACGAAATTTGACTTCGTTTCATTTTCATAAAGACCGACTGTTTTAGTGCAGGGCACGCCACACCCACCGCAACCCCCCTCTTTTATCCTGACTTGGGACAGATTGTACAGAATCTAGTCCAGGCGGAGTTTAATCATTTATGGTATTTCAGAATAAATTGAATCCTTACATTGATAATTTTAATAAAAATAACTCTTGCCAAGTAAATTTGAATGTAGATATTTTTAATAGAAAATTAAAAAATAATCTTTGACCAAGAAAATACATGATTTCTAATTTGGATCCAACATGACTATTTTCGTGTTTTCGTTTTATTTTTTTGGTTATTAATAACACATCGACCCAGTGACTGTAACTCTATATTAGCAATAATAGAAGAGTGGAGATACATTAATAATGAGTTATTTTAACAACATTGACAATAAATCTTTAAATAAAAAAAAAATTTTAATTTTTTTTATATAGATATATTCTTCTACGTAATTTTAGATTGATGGTCATTTAAATTTTATGTAATTTCATTATCGTTTGATAGTCCATCAAAGACCATTAAATTTTCATATAATTTGCAACGGTTATAATTTAGCGGTCTTTGATGGACTATCAAACAATAATGAAATTACATATAATTTGAATGACCATCAATTTAAAAGTAGAAAAACACTTTTATAAAAAAAATATTTTTAAGATTTTATTTATTTATTTATTTAAAATTCTATTATCAAAATTGTCAAAATAACCCATTATCAATGGATCCCACTCATAATAGAAAAGCCCTAAAAAAGTCTCAATTTAACCCGAACTCAAGAACTAACCCAAGAAAATGCATAAAGATTGGATAATATAACACCACAAGAGGCATGAAGTGTGTAGCATATGTGCACATGTGCACATACCGGACCAAAAGAGTTATGTGCGCATACCAGACCAAAAGCGTGTGAAATAGGATGATAAAAGTTTAAAGTTGATTTTTGTTGGGTATGATGAGAGGTCTAAAGCATATAAACTTTTTGATCCCACTAACAAAAAGATGCATATTAGTCGTGATATACAGGTGAACGAAGAAGCGATGTGGGATTGGAGCACAATGATAGAGATTCATCATAAGAAGACAAAAGATGAGATACACACACTGATGAGCATTCCATGCAACAATGATGAAGATATGCCACCAATTATACCACATGAAGCATCTTCATTAGATGATGAGACGAGAACCCCTAAAATAAGGAGCATTCATGACTTGTACGAGGCAATAAGTGAGTTATATTTGGTGTGTCTCTTGGCTCAAGACGAGAACATCTCCTTTGAAGAGGCGATTAAAGATGACAAATGGCGAGCCGCCATAGATGATGAGATACGTGCAATCGAGAAGAACGACACTTGGGAGCTCACCTCTCTTCCCAGAGGTCATAAGGCAATTGGTGTCAAGTGGTTGTATAAGAAGAAAATGAACCCTCAAGGTGAAGTTGAGAAGTACAAAGCAAGATTAGTGACGAAGGGCAACAAGCAACAAGCCTGGTGTCGACTATGAGGAGGTTTTTGCACGGTGGCTCGAATGGAGACCATTCGACTTTTAATTGCTCTTGCGGCTCAATCAAAATGGCGTATTTATCAAATGAATGTGAAGTTGATCTTTCTTAATAGTGTGTTGGAAGAAAAATATACATTGAGGCGACCTCTCGGGTATTTGAAAGAAGACGGTGAGGATAAAGCTTTAAAATTAAAGAAGACTTTCTATGGTTTGAAGCAAGCTCCCAGAACTTAGATATTCTGATTGATTAATACTTTAAATTACATGATTTTATGCAATGCATTTATGAACATGCGTTATATGTGAAGATTGAAAATGAAAATATATTTATCTGACTTCTAAGTTTGTTGAGGCCCGCCTAAGCTTTGTGCGGCCTGAAAATATTATCATTCGGCCCACATGCCGCCCCAAACTCAACAAGCTAATTAGGACTACCGTACTTTAGCAAAAGTTCACAACAAAGAGTAAATAATAAAAAATAATAACATATTTTTTATTTGACCAATTTTATTTCCTTTCACGTCTGAACTGTTAAAGTTAAATTAGAGATTTAGTGGTAATAATATTGAGAAAGACCATAAATGTAAGAAAGAATGCAAAGAAACAGATTAAAACCAGACGAAAACCCTACCTCAAAATGAAAATAAAAAGTTTAATAGACCAAAATCAGCCAGCATATATTTAAATTTTAAAGCAAGAACACAACAGTAGATAAATTACACACATATTGAATTGTCTTCCAAAAAAAAAGCACACACCAAGAGAGTACGTTTTTCTCACGAATACAAAATTATAATACATTTCAGATCTTATTGGGGCATCATAAACAGAGCTAACATACATCACAATATAAAGTGTACGAGAAAGACAAACAGTTCACTATACGTACACACACATAAATACGTAGATCAATTAAGTGACGCAAGGTTGATACCTTGGTTGATTAATGCAAGTGCGGATACACCAAAGATCCAAACTGAAAAATCCCAGGTGGCCAACGCCCAAGCTGTACCTTAATTATTTGAGTAATAGCTCCAAGACCTTTCAATATGGCGCGATATTTCTGCAATGAAATAAACAAAAGGTTATAGCATATAGTGATATCATGTAGACGGCTCTATACGCTCTGTCGCCTCTTCTACTCTATGTTATAATATAATTGGGCTACTTTCTGTGTGCTGGTTGATTAATTCTTGTATTGACCCCCCAACTTTGTACTACATATAGTTTCATCAATCCCCCTTCATGACAAATTATACTACATATAGTTTTATCAATCCCCCTTCTCCCCAAAAAAATATTAAGTCTTGATATCTCAGGTTTAGAGTTTGTCTAACATGCTTGTATTTTGACCCGAAATATTAATGAGTCGAATTTTAATTTTTCATGCTCGAAATTTTAATTTAATCAGTTCAATAAAATATTTATATCATAATCTTTTAGAATACTAATTTTTACCATGTTTAAAATTATTTTACTATACTTAATGATTTTTAAAGTATAACATAAAAAAATAAAAAAATACTAAGATTTGTATGTAAAAAAAAATCATTTTTTAAAAATCTATTTAAAACATAATAAAAATTAGTATCCTACAATATTATGGTATAAATATTTTATTGAGGTACTTAAAATTAAAATTTGGAGTTTGAAATATAAATGAAAACATGCTAGACAAAATCCTCCAAAATATTTTTGTCCCTCATAATTTTGATTCAAACTCCATCACCATATGCTAGCATCTCAATAAACTCAATTAAATATATATAGAAGGCGAACCTCGATTTTGTTTGCCTTTGCCTCCGCAAAATGGATGAGATCAGTTATGAACTTCTCTCGGATTTTTTGAAGCTCCACTAGACAGTCATCATTTGGATACCATTCTAGATCTGAAAACAGTCGTGTGAAAGAAAGAAGATATTACATAGAGTGTAGAGTTGATTTCACAAAAAAAAAAAATTAATCTATGATATTTTATAAAAAAAATAAAAAAATATATATATTTTTCACGAGACCAGTTTGGCTCTAAAAATGATAACTTGTATGCTTTTGCCAAAACGACCCAGAACGAAAACCATCTTTTTTTTTCTCCGACAACCGTATCAATCGACTTCGGATAAAAAACAGCCTTTTAGTCGACGGCGAGGAGACCGACTAAACCGTCACTCGACTCTTTTCTCTCGAGGCGAGGAGACCTCACATCTACTGCCCGGACTCTCTCTCTCTCTCGACAGCAAAAAGGCCTTGTATTGACCCCCCAACTTTGTCTCATGTCAGGGACACAACCTCATGTCTCGCCCCCGCAGGTGACCGGACCTCATATCTTCCACCCCTTTTTCCATCTCTCGCTGACAAGGGGACTTCAAATCCGCCAACCATCTCTTTTAAGGAGAATAGTTTCAAACTGTGTCACTTTGAAGCGATAATCTACGTAAAGATATGCTAAAATGATTTTTTTATTGTCACATTGTATGTACATAATTTAATTTTCAAGGATAACAATTAAAGGCTAATTTATCAGTTCAAGAAAGCAATGAAACTCGAGTTTGAGATGTTAAATCTCAGAATGATAAGTTACTTTCTCCATCTTGAGATTAAGCAAGAGAAATTGAGAATATTTGCATCTCAAGGAGCATACGGTCGGAGAATTCTTGAAAAGTTCAGTATAAAAGATTGCAATCCTGTAACAATACTAATGGAATTCAGTGTCAAACTCTCAAAACTCAAAGGAGGAGATACTTGACTTGTATAAGATCCGACATTACAAAGTAATGATCAAATTGCAGGTTTTTTTGTAAAGGCTTTGTCAAAAATCACTATTGGAGAACTATAAACAGATGCTCGGAATGATAAATCTGTGAAACTTGAGTTTAATGGAGGATGTTGGTGTAGCAAACTCTAAGTTTTGATCTCGAAGGAACAAGAGCTCGAAAACACAACCACCTCGAAAACTTTGAACCTGAAGAAGTAGCGACAACAAGGACGAGCACAAGGTAAAGATAAAACTCAAGATGAACTAGAGCCTAACCACTCGGGAACTTTAGAGAGCTTGGGATGAACTCTTACCCCGATTATGAAAAAGAACACTTCGACATCGTCGCGTGTGTCGAGAGATAACTGATAAAAGAAACAGTGAAATTGACAGAAGGCTAGGCAATTAATATATTGTATAGTTAGGATTAGATTGATTGTATAGGTAGGTCAGTGCATTTATGACACCGAGAGTATATACGTAGAGGAGTAGTGTAGCGTAGAAAAGACAGAGAGAACACTTTGTTAACACAATTAAGTTATAAAAAAACCTAATAAATTATTTTTAATCTCATTTTAAATTTAATTCTTCGTCTGTTCTTTAAGAACAGTAATGAGTTGAGTGAAACCTATGACAAACACTAAGATAGTGACCTTGAATTCAAAGACTTTGAGATGTATACTCGAGACAGATATAACGGATCTATTAAAATGTGAGTTCAAAGAGTTTGAGACATATGTTGAGGATTCTTAAGAGAGTTGCTCTTTTAATAAGTTTTGGATCAGATCTCCATGTAATACAAATGGATCTGTTAAAATGATGTTCTTCTTCGCTTGGTTGCTCCAATCAAACAACTGAATAAGATGACAACTTTCACTTGTTCTTTATTCTTCTTTCTTCATATGTATGTTTATATTTGTTTGACTTCTATTTTAGAGCTAATTCTCTCTCTTACTGTCAGTTTACTTATTTTCTATATTCTCTATAATTTTCGATTTTTATATAAAACAATCAATGTGTTATATCATGTTGCTAACTTTTTGATAAATTCTAGTTCTTTTTTATTTTTCTCAAGTTAATTTTCTGATAGCTCAGTTTAGTTGTCAGACGTCCCCATTAAATTGAACTTCATTGTTTTATCCTATAATTAGGTTCAATACTTGTACTGCCCGAACTGTGCTAGATTTAATATAGTAAATCCCAACACAGAACACAATGTTTGTAATTTTCTATTCTAACACAGCAGATAATTAATGTTTCCTCACCGCTAACACAATTTTGCATTGCCTACCTAGCATAGCGATCCGTTTCATGCGGGACGGGATAGGTTAGATATAATGCATTCCTCACCAGCGCCATACATATTTTTTTTTCTTGTAGTGATCTCAATTAAAAAGATAGTAACAATTCAGATAAGTCAATGAAAAAAGTGTGTGTGAAATTTTCTTAGAACAAGTACCTGCAGCTGTAGGTGTTTGATCATTGAATCGTTTTAGGTAAGAATGAAGCACTTCTATTACAGTAGATTCATTCAGTTTCTTAAGCTTCTTCAATTCAGATGTGAGATTTGACGTTGCCAAGAAATGTATTTCACCTACCATGTAGTTCATCCTATCATAAAGTCCTTCTGAAAACCTCTGGGATCATGGAAAAAGAGAAATTAATGATGTCAATCTATGATAATCATATGGTATTTCTTTTCATCATGTTCCGCTCAAGATAAAAGAAAGACCTAACAACAACTTTTCGAAAAGGGGCCCGGAATAAAACTGAGGAATGCATATGCCTTAAAACATTGTTTAACTTATGTATTGGTTGCGTTTCAATTTTGGTATAACTTGAATATAATTTGATATTCTATAAAAAAATCATCAAATTTACCCCGTTAAAATTGTCATATTATTTTGATTGTATTTGATGAAATATCAAATGATATTCAATATACGCTAAAATTGAAATACAATCAATCCATAAGTTCAATAATGTGTTTGTATTTTCTTTCTTTCTACTTTTAAGATTTTTTATAAATTTATATGAAGTTGGTTATCAGGGTTATCAAAAAAATATTTTCAAGGGATCGTGGCCTATTTAGTCTATGCATTCTTCATGTACTTTTTTAAATTAATTGATAAAATAAATATATTAGTTATTATTTCTTACCATAAGTAAATTATATAAATTGAAATATCTTTATCCATTAAGTACTGACTTTCAATTATACAATAACGTTAACATCTCTAATTAAATTGTGAAATTTGAAATAATTTGAAGTTTAGCAACTAAAAATCTATCGGAAAGGAAAACTAATAATATATGCCATGAATGAATAATAAAAGTTTATAACTTATCAATCTTTCTTAAAAATTTAATAAACATACATGTTCATATAATACTATAAGATTTCCTAAGTTTGGATAGAAAAACTAATGGAGTGATCAATCATCAATATGAAGAGACTAAAAATAGATAAATAAAAGTTGAGTGATCAAATATAGATTTGAGACATAGTTAATGACATTTCATGAAATTTATTCCAAGGAAAGTAATTATATGTACATGATACTATAATGGATAGTGTTCCATATATGTATAAATTAAGAACAATCCAAAATATTTCCACACGATGTGTGTTATGTTTGCATTGCAGACATGATCAGTGTTGTGTTTCTTCTCCCTTGATTTTCATGAATTTTATATTGCTTGTGGGGAGCTAGGACAGAAATAGAACTCACCGATAGGAGTCTCATATCTAGATCGGCCTTCTCTGCATTCCTCCTAGCACTGTTAAATGATGCAGTTTCTTTTTCGTACCTATATATGTTTTATCACATCATTGAGACTGAGTAACAAGGTCTTGAAATGCCGATCTACCAAGCATGTGAATCATGCTCGAACTAAATTTTATATTTTTTAATTTTTTTTTTATTATTTTATAAAATAGCTAAAAAATCTCTTAATTAAATTATTATGAGTCATTCAATAGGAGTCATTTTTTAACTATCTTAAAAAATATAAAATTTGATATCCAACTAGATTTTCATTTGAAAAATATTTTGACCGGTCGGATCAACCATTTAGACTTTGAAAATGGAGAAATGGTCCATAGCACACGAGCCATTCGTGCTACGCGTAGCACCGTAACCAAACTCATATATATATATATATATAGTTCGACTATGGTGTTTTGCAAAGTACAGAGGCGTTGTGTGCTTTGCGCTCTATTTTTAATTTTAAGTCAGAAATAATCAATCCAAACCGTTCAATCTAATCTTCATATAAAAATCTATTAGTAAACTAAATTTTATATTTTTTAGAATTTTTTGCTATTTTTTCTGATCAGGAGAAAATGACTTGAAATGAGAATTCTAGTTCATCAAAAAATGACGGTTTTTCCCATATCAAAAACAATATCAAATAAATTTCAAAAAATATAAAATTTGGTTTACTAATAGATTTTGATATGGATATTAGATTGAGCGGTTTGAATCAATCATTTTTGACTTAAAATTAAAAATAGAGCGCAAAACACACAACACTTTTGTGCTTTACAAAGTACCATGGCCTAATTTTATATATATATATATATATATATATATATATATATATATATAGTTATTCTACGGTTAGTTGTGAAATATAAAATATTTTTATACTTCGCGTCGTATCTTCCATTTTCGAATTCAAAATACGATCGACCGATCAAAGTGTTCTCCATATTAAAATATATTAGGAGATCAAATTTTACATTTTTAGAATTTTTTTCTATTTTTTTGAGGATTATAAAATTCATCTTCTTAGAAATCATAAATTTAATGTAATTCACTCAAAAAAATAATAAAAAATTCTAAAAAATATAAAATTTAGTCTAAAAATATATTTCAAGGATCGGTGTTTTAGCATAAATCTGTGACAAATTTTCATTATAATAATGAAGATAATATTAAGAATTTGGGTGCACCGATTCTTGCGGATCCCCAGATATTACAAGTGGCTTATTTGCTGAGGAATGACAGAACGAGCAGGAGTCCCAAATGTGCTCAATGTTTACGCGAAAATATTTTTATACATCTTCATATAGTTAAATAAATTGTCACCATGTCATTCTTGTTACCGAATATTTAGTAATATGTAATTGTGTATTCTTTTTATTAGAAAGAACTATTATTTCCCTTTTCTGTCACCAGAGTTTATACAATTTGTATACAACATTATTCGAAAGGAAGGACTTAGTTGATCGAAGAAATTTACTTCAACGTATAAAATTGTAGATTAATGCATCTTTTTACCCTATTCATTTACCTGGTAAGTATATCTTCGCGAAGAACGGAAAAATCGTCGGTGAACTTATTCGCGGGAATATTGAATAAATCATTCAACCAAAATGCCTGCAATGCATAACGACTAGAAAATTATTATAGTATTCCGTACTTACTATAAGTTCTAAAAAGGCTAAGGGATAGAAGTAACAGAATCATGAAGGGATATTTTTAACGTACCTTTTCTTGCTCAAATGAATCTAGAATCTCTTTCTTAATCTCTTTACACTTGAATTCGGAGCGCACATCCTACACACACATTATGCATATAACTTATATGGTGAAATTAGTGATTGTACGTACTATATACTTATAAATTGAATAAAAGAAGAACAAAACTTTATAAGCTAGATAATAGTTAACAAGCGCCTCAAAGTACCACTAATTGAGTTACCGTTATTGATATCAGTTTTATTATTCAGGTTTAAAAAAATTAATATAATTGTGAAAAAAATTGATATAATTATTATTGATCAACTTAAAACTCATTTACAATAAGGTAAAAAAAACTCATTTATAATTGTGAATGATATCAGTTTTATTATCAGTCATAACATTAATTAATTAAAATGAGGGCATATACTTTTATTATTCAGCGCGTGTACGGGTGCATTCATTTGACGATCGTCCCAGTTCATTGAAATGTTTGGATTTCCATTTTCCAATAAGGTAAAAAAACACCATCTTCCAAGGAATTGCAATTTAATTAATTAACTTCGAGCCCTCCAACCAACAGACTATATTTCCTTGTAGGCTTAATAATAATTATTAATGCAGAAAAAACAACGATGTTAACATTTCTTTCTATATATATATATATATATATTGAACCTGAATAATGGTTGCCACTTCTTCCGCATGTTTTGTGAGGTTAGTGACAAACTTAGTCCGAATATTTGGGAGTTCAACTTCCTGATATCGAAACCTTTGTAGATCTGAAAAAATAATCACGCGTAAATCAGTGATATATGGCCATAAAGATTAATTAGAATTTATTTCCATCAAATATGATTAAACTTGAAACCCTTGTAGATTTCATACATTATCTTTGTGTTCGATAAAATATAACAAATGACATTAAGTTATATTATATTTGAAACACGATAAATGTACAAGTTCAAATGGCATTTTGCATATATGAATATAAAAAAAAAGAATCCGAAAATTGAAAAATTAACTGTACACTTTTTTTTTGGATTTTTTCGGTTCTTTTAGAATTGTTTGAAGCTGTTAATTTGCAAATGTTTTCAATGGATCCCTAGTTTATATGTTAAAACTTAACAATAAATTGAAATACAAAAATTTCTATACATTTAATCTCACAGTTTTATGAATTTCTATATATAAAGTTATGATACAACGAGTCACAGATTATAAAATATCTTTTATACTTCATGTCATATCTCTCATTTTTCGAATTTAAAATACTGATACAACCGTTTTAGTGTTCCACATATTAAAATATATTTGAATATCAAATTTTACATCTTTAAAAAAAAATCTTGTGTTTATTTGTAGAAAATTATTATTATTGAAAATCATTAGATCAATGTAAAATTGTAAATTTTGAGTGGATCAATCATTTTAATTTGAAAAATAAAAAAATAGATCCGTAACACAGACATGATCTGTACTATACACAACGCTATAGCCCAACTATCTCTCTGATAGGGGTTAGTGCTCGACACCATCAAATGGGCTCGAGTAGGCCCATAAATCGAACTCGGGGCTTCTACAAGTTCATAATCCTTTTTACCTTATACAAAAGCCCAACCTCGAGATCCTATTCTCGAGAGGCCTGCTTCGAAGGACCAATCTTGAAGTTGAGAGTCTTCAATGTCTTGTTGCGATATTTAATGCCATCAACGGTCATACACGATGTGACATTAAGACACATGCACGATATTAAATGTCATAATTGTCGTTCCAGAGACGACGATTGAAACGGCCCAACGGTCATATGACGCGAGATGATGCCTATATAAGACCCGACCCTCGACACATGGGAGGGGTTGAACAACAGAATATTTACATACTGTTGTACACATACATCCTCGAAATAGCTCGAGAAAAATAAAAGTCTGTTTTTACACTCATTTCGGTAATTAGTATTTCTACGTTACCGGAAATTACCCGTATCACTCTTCATATATATATATATTACACACAACAATACGAGAATCAACGAAAAGATGTACACGTGAAAATTAATAGGAAAGTTACCAGGTGTATAGTCATCGAACTCTTTCAGGTAGGGCTTTATAGCATTCTCTATTGCAGAATTATCCATTGCTGAATTATCCAGCACAAAGATTTTTACCAACTCACGACGGATTTCTGACCTTGCCGAGGAAAGTATTTTACTTGCCAAGTGGCGCATCCTAGCATGAAATCCCTTTTGGAACCTCTGCGAGAAAGGACAAGAGAAACTGAAGTTAATTATTTACTTAATCCACTATATATAATCACCTCATTCTTTTTTGTTTTTGTTACGGTATGCTCGAGATAAAAAAAGAAAAGAAAAAGAAAAACCAAGACAGCGACCTATAAAAAAAAAACTGCCCCGGCAAATAAACTGAGGATCAGGAAAATGCACATGCCCCCGAGGACTTGAGTTGCATTGGAACATATATGAGGGATTTTTAACAATTGGTTATTTTGAAAATACTATTTTAAAAAATATATAAAAAAAATTTGAAGGCAGAATAAGTTTATACATATGGTATTCAACTTATAAATAGATAATTTCTCAAAAATAATTATAATAATTATAATTTTATGTTCTTTGAGGAACCATTAAATAATAACTAAATTTAAGCATTATGAATCTATAAATTAAAGAATATATTGATAAATTATGTTTTATTTTTAAGATTCATTTAGAATTTTATTGTCAAGGGATCGAAGTAATATCTTCATCAATCTCTCATTCGTCCATGTTTAAATCAAAATGATATGGTAGAACAATGACACTCCACTGCATTCTTTATATGTCAAGGGAACTGATCGCGCGGGCCCAATAAAACATATATATATATCTGTTTGCTATATATTAATTAGATTTGTTTAGCAAATGAAGTTACTCTGCACATTATTCTCTAATGAAGGAATGCAGCAGCTTGCGTTATAACTGTGTTGTATGTATAAACTGTAAATAAAACATAATCAAAACGGAATTGCACCTGATATAGCGTAATTGATTTTGCTTGTGCTAATAGTTAATGTTATGTTTTTTTTTCTTCCGACGCATGCGTATCCTCAATTAATTTTATAAATGAGCAGTAAAAACTGACAAAGAGCTCACATGAAGAAGCTGCATCTCCAACTTGGTCCTCTTTCTATCCCGTACGGAAGTTATAACTGATGTAGTTCCCACATCATACCTGTGTTAATAACAATATCTTCAAATTTTTAATCAACAATATGCACCTACTTTAGCACAATAGTCTCTCTCTCTAGCTATTCAGTAACTTGTACAATTTGGATAACTATTTTCTATTGATATATAGTACTCTAAAGTCTAAATTAACGACATAAAATTGGCTATAATTTTAAAATACTTACTGTTCAAATTTCGAAATTTTTGTATCCCAACATAAACCCACATAGATCAAACAAAAATTATCATACAAACTTTATGAATTTTAGAATTTTATTGAATTTTTGTGATTTTTTATACTTAATTTGTCCTAACTATAATAGAAAGACATCACGTATGTATGTCAAAAAGGTTAATCGCTCGGAAATCACTAAAAATAGTTATAAATTCTAAAAGTAGTAATAAAATATTATCCAAGAAGTTTATTACACAAAAATTTTCTTGAGCTAATTAAATCAACATTGTGGATATGACTTGTAATTTAAGCTAGCTATAAGCATTCCGATCCAAATTCTAGTGTAACCAAGTAATTAGACAATAGCTACAGATGATTTTTTTTTATTTACTTGTATCCAAACTGAGGATAAATTTGCTGACTCTCAGCGCATTATATTTATAATTTTAAATTCTATTTATTTACCTGGTAAGTATTTGTTTCTGAAGTAAGAAAAATTCATCAGCGAACTCTTTTACAGGATTGCATAAATCGATCAGCCAATTATCCTGCAAAGCATAGCAATTGGAATACTCTTTCGTTATTAATTAATTAATGTTCTTAGTTAGTCAATGAGAAATAGAAACAATGAAAACATGGAGATAGTTTTACACGACCTTCTCTTGATCAAACGAGTCAAGTTCCTTTCTTATAATTTTTGCACACGTGTATTTAGACTTTGCAACCTGCACATATAAATGAATCTAGAGGTGATTAAAATAAGATCAAACTGTGAGGAAGATAAAATGTAGCCATTAATCAAAATTAAATATATAACAACCTTTTGATCGGCAGCTATAATCTTTTTATCGCAACAGATGTGATCCCATATATTTTTTGAAGAAATGGCAAAGGACGTCGAAGTATATTCTGTTTGTTCTAGATTTTCTTTCGCAGCAAAAGCGGAAAAGTAATCTGAAGAACTTTTACACTGCAGACGTAGAAAAATAATTCAGCGAATTAAGTTAACAGATTGTGTTTCAAATTTTATAATTTTAGTTAACATTCAGTAGTAAGATTATTAAAATTTTATATAACATACAATGATTATAATAATAGTCTTTAAATCTATCAGTTGAAAAATATTTTTTTGATTTTTAAGATTTTTGAGTTGCATTGTCAAAATTGTCTAAATAATCCTTTGTAATATGTATAGACAGAGTTATGGTATGGTGCTACGCATAGCACGAATCATTCCCCGTTCTATGAGTCATTTTTTCATTTTTAAAATTTAAAAGGTTAATCCAAGCACTCAGTATGATTTCCATCTAGAGTGTCATATGTAAATCATATTGAACAGTTTGGATCAATCATTTATACTTTGTAATGAAGAAATAAATCCTAATATAGATGTGATTCGTACTATATATAGTACATTGATTGATCTGAACCGCTCACAATATTGTTCATATAAAAATTTTATATTTTAGAATTATTTTACTATTTTTTTAGAAAGCTACAAAATTACTTCTTTTGAAGGACTCATAATAATAAATTCAGTGATTTTCTAAATATCCAAAAATAATAAAAATATATAAAATTAGTCTACAACTAGTTTTTTATATGAAAATTATTTTCGGTGATATAAATCAACTATTTAGACTTTTAAAAATGAAAAAAACATTCTATAGAACGGAGGTAATTAATGTTGTACATGCAAAGCAGATAGGCCAACTCAAATATTTATGGTGCTTTGTGAAGCACCGTGAAAATGGTAATTCGTACTCAAATATCTAATTTTAAACTACATATGACCGATTTGTATCACTTAATTTAATTTCCATATGAAAATGTATTATCAAGCCAAATTTTATATTTTTTGAAATTGATTTACAATTTTTTCGGATAGAAAGAAAATCAATATTTTTGGATAAACTAAAATTCTCAGATAAAGTCATTTTTCTCCCCATTTGAAAAAATAGCAAACAAATTTCAAAAAATGTATAATTTAATTTGCTAATATATTTTTATATGAAGATTAGATTGAATGGTTCAGATTGATCATATCTAGTTTGAAATTAGATACTTTGGTCTAAAGTACCACATCCATAGTGCTTAGCACCATAACATAGTTATATATAGAGAGAGAGTGTGTGTGAAACTATTACTTTTATTAAAAGTTCAAACGGTACAAAGTTTGTTAATCTAAAAATTTCTGCACCATCCAAAATAAGCGACTTTGTACCCATCTAAAAAATATCAAAAAAATTCAAAAAATATAAAATTTGATCTCCAAGGATATTTCAATATAAAGATGATGCTCAACGGTTTGGATCGGCCGTTTGAACTTTTAAATTCGAGATACGGACGCAAAGCATAATTTTTTTTTTACTTCGCGAAGTACCATAGCATTACTCTCTCTCTCTCTCTCTCTATATATATATATATATATATGGATGGCAATGGGCTAGGTCGGGCCGGGTTTATATCAAATTCGGAGACCGACCCTTACCTCCGGGCCTAAAATTGATAACCTGGCTCGCCCATGATGCTTGACGGGCCTACCCGCCCGTACCCGTCCCGACCCGACTTTGTCAACGATATTTTATTGCTAGACTTTTTAAATAAATTATTACATAAGTAATTAATAATTTCTTTGGTTAATGATTTCTCTCTTCTTAATATTATATCTTTAGAGATTGATTATTGTATTTAAACTAAAATGTTATTAAACATTTGTACTATCATAGTATAAGTTATTTTTTAAGTCTAAAAATTATTAAAAATTTCCACAAACTCAAGTACTCAATTTATAAATTGTAATATTTAATTAAAAGAATTAATTTAAATGAACATTCTATTAGTTAAATTATTAATTTTATCCAATTTGATAAGTTTCTTATATACAATTATACAATTATACATAACACACATAAATATATATTACATATTATCGATATTTCGGGTCGGGTGGACATGCCTCACCCTAAACCCGTACCCGCCCGGCCCGTACTTTGACCTGGCCTGACCCTACCCGTTTGACCTCTTGGCCGGGTGGGCTGGCCGTGTCCGGCTAGGTCGGATGGGTCATAGGCTTTATTGCTATCCCTATATATATATATGTATATAGATAGAGAGAGATTATTATGAAGACGTTTGCATTTCAGCTAATATGCAAACAGATCAAAACCTATATTTTAAAATCTCAAAATTTTTAATTTATGATTTCCATTAAATTCTTCATATGAAAACCTTATGGGATACAAAAATTTAGAGTATTTTGAGATTTTTAATTCACTCTGTTGAATTTAAAAAAAACGACACAAACATTAAATATTTATTATTATTTTCAGGGCTGTTATTTCAAAAATTCAAAAAAGTGGCTTAAAAATTTTAAAACACTCTCAATTTTTGTATCTCATAAGATTTTCATATGAAGAATTTAATGAAAATAATAAATTATTTTTTTTGATATTTTAAAATATAATTTTTGATCCGTTTGCATATCGGTTGAAATACAAATATTTTCGGAGTTGTCTCTCTCTCTCTCTCTATATATATATATATAGAGTAAAGATACCGTGAGTTTAACTCAAAAAGTAAATCAAATCATCTCCAAATTTTAATTTATCATGCTCATTAAATTATTTATATTAAAATCTTGTGGGATGCAAAAATATAGAGTGTTTTGAGCTTTGTAACCCACCATTTTTAATTTTCTAAAGTGATGTTCAAATATTAAATATATTATTATTATTTTTAGAGTTGATTTTCAAAAATTAAAAACCACGACTTAAAAAACTCAACACGATTCAAATTTTTACATCCCATGAGATTTTCATATAAAGAATTTAATGAGAATGATAAATTAAAATTTGGAGGTTTGATATATTTTTTTAGTTAAACTCATGGAAGACGTCCGTGAGGTTAAACTCTCTGTATATTTACTATATATATATATATATATAATATTTCAAGGCGTTCCTTTCTTCGAGAATGTGGCATTGCCTACTATATCCACATGAGTGACAGAAAAGGGAGCCAGATGGTATTATATATATAGGAGAGGAGGTCAAGAAAAGGGAGCTTTAGTAAAAACCGATTTGAAAATTATTAGAGGCTGTTTTTGAAAAAAAAACGCTTTTAAAGAATTGAAACGGGTTTTTAAATTAATTTTTAGAGCCGTTTTTTTTTAAGAATCCGGTTTTAAAATGGTTGAGTTTAGAATGTTAGAGCCGGTTGTTTTATAAAATCGATTCTAAATTTTAGAAACCGAATATGGGCCTCCGTATATGACTCAATTTTAGGATCGGTTTTATAGTAAAATCGGTTTTAAAAATTTTAACAAAATTTACAATCATGCCATTAAAATCTTTTAGCAGATCTAGTCTATAAAACTGATTTTAAATAGGTGTTTCTTTTTTTTTGCTGGTAGTGATATATATATTACCTACGTACTTTGGCATATATATGATCATGTTTGATGTTGATAATTAATAATATCATAATACTCTTGATTCATGATTAGCAAATAAAGTAAAAAAACGAAAGAAACGATATCTCAAGTGTTACACATAAGACATGGATAATTTGGGTATTGGACTTTTGTTATATGAGTAAAGATCAATTAATTGCACGTACGCTAGCTGGCTTGTAATTATTTAATTTGTACGTACCTTCTGCTCGAATTCCCGTTCAAATCCACGCTTATTAGAAGGAAAGTCCCACACGATGAACTGCATGCATATACACATATAGATCAGTGTTTTTTTTTCCTCAAAATATGCCACGAGAAAAAATGTTTTGTTCAACAAAAATGTAATTAAAATACTAATTTTCCCTCAATAAAAAAAAGTTTTCCTTCCAGTGAAATCCTTCTTTCGACAAAATTAACTTGTCTGGTACGAGGGATACTATTTATTATTTTATTGTATACCGTCATCTTATAATTATGAAATGCATGCGTGGTTTACCTGGAAGTAATCGTCCATGGTCTTGTTGTCTGGAGCTGCTGGATGCACTTTATTTTCCCATATCTGTAAGAGTTACACACACACATACATACATATATATATTTATTTATTTATTTATTATCCTAGAAGCACCAACTCTATCCATTCTCTTTACTTGATGACGTATCTAATTATTTCTGAATTTTAACTTACTTATTTAAATAATTTTTTTATATCAAAATTTTATGGGATAATTTTTTTTGTCAGTTTTAGAGTTTCATATATATAGTCTGCTATGTTTCCAAAGTTCTGTGTCCGGAATGTTGATACATGTAGGTTGAAATATTCTTCATGTCAATAACCTATTACCAACTTTTACTATTATTATCATGTAATTATTGTATTTAATAATTTTTAAAAGATGACATTATTGACATAAAAAAATTGATATATTTTTAATTATTTTCATAGTCATCTTTCAAAATCATTAGAAATGAGAAATAAAATTATTTAAGTATTTTAAATATTGGTAACATAAAAATCTATTGATATGAAGAATTTAAAAAAAAATACCTGAATTAATATTTTAGAAACAAAATTTTGAAATTTAACATGTAAACATTTCGACCTGATCGAAAAGGTTATGGATGCACCCCAGCCGAACTAGATAATTAAATAATATATTACGTACCGTTTTCATGTCCCACAGTAGCTGCTCCTTGATGACCTCGACTGGAGTCTAGATGATTAAAAAAAAAAAGTGAACATTCCGTCATCCGGGAATTTAAAGTGTGTATGTTCCATATTTAAAAGTGTCAATCATTTATCTACTTTTTATGTATTAACTATTATTATTTTTAATTATAATGAACAATTATTAATTACAAATATATATGATTGTTAAATGATGAATTTTAAAATCTTTATTTACAAAAAATTATATAAAATACTTTAACTTTAATCAGTAATAATTACACTTTTTATTTAATAATTGTATTATTATAATTAAGAAATCCTATTTATTGTTCTATTAGTGGATCAACATTGAGATTAATTCCTCAAGGTCTACCTCATAATCATAGTCACGCACTACAATGATAATTGTAGTTTTTGTTGCTTCAATCTTTAACCTTCCCTGCAATTGCAATATGAAGTCAGTGAGAGAAAGTCAAGGCTTTGTGGATAGTTAATTTTCATTCTTTTTTAAAATTTTCTTTTGAAATGATCCAATATTATCTACATTTTTTTCCTCTAAATAAACTTAATTACAGTTTGACGCACAAAACTGGTAAAAGTATTTAAAACTGGAATAAACTGAGGATACTTCGGATAAAATTATCACCTGTACAATGTGGCGATAAACAAAACCTTATGAGTTATGAAATCACGAACCTTGCACTGTCACTCTGATTTGACAAAATAATCAACTATTCAATTCGAGACATATCCTATAAATTCTAGGGTGTCAAAACTTTAACCCAATCTGATTCAAACCAAATTTGATCTTTAAAATGACTCGAAATTGATCCATTGCGGATCAGGTCAGATATATATAAAAATTAACGAATTAATTTATAATTAATGTTAACTGATATATGATTAAATCTTATTTATACACTAACTATACAATTAACATTAATAATAAATTAATTAATATTTAATTTACTTAAAAAAAAATTAAAAATAATAAATGAATACATAATTATTTTACATGGGCCGGATCGGATCGACCGTGACCCGTTTGGTTGAGTCAGGTCAAAGAAATTATGACCAATTTTAAACAATTCGGATTGAATCAGATTAAGAAAAATAATAAAGTATTGATGATCCGACCCGACATCATTCATTGACACTCTTTCCATTTCTTTCATCGGTGACTTCTGTGTTGGAGTGTCAAAAAGTAATTTGACCCGGCTCAAAATGATCTGAGAATAAATGGGTTCGGATATTTATTAAGATTTTTTGATCTATTATGGATCAGATCGGATATGGATCGACCCGACCAAACCTATTTAATTATGTTTTTTATGTTGTGATTTCATGCTAATCAAATATAATATATATATTAATTAAGATTAATTATTTATTAAGTAATAATAAATTACTTACAATATACAAAAATGATGAACGTATACTTAATTAGTTTATTTAGATCGGATTGGAAGTACTACATTTGAGCTGTATCGCATCAGATAAAAATTTTAACCCGATTTTAAACGAATCGTATCAAATAGAAATAGATCGGTTAAAAAAAAATAATAATGATTCGAATCAAATCTAATGGGACGTAACCCCGCCAATTAACTTTCCGGCCCTAAAAGGAAAGAATGGCAATCCCCCCTTTTGGATAGGGGATAGACGACGCCGCCTCAGCAATTTAGGATTGTTGGACGTTGGACATCTGATCGTACCACCGTGCTTTGATCTTACGATTTCCGTGCATCTGAATATTAACTATTATATCCTATCTATTTTACTTTATACAATGGATATTTAGATATAGGTTCCGCATATGGATTGCATCTTCTTCGTCGCTGCTCCAATTCTTATATGGTTTCCTCACAGATATTCTCTTTTGACTTGGCATTGAACAAGGTCCATCTAGAATCGCCAGTCTAAGTCGGTCTCCTCGCTTGTCTCTCTCCTTAATTTCTTCGTTACACGCAAATTTAATTTGCCTCTCTCTCTCACCGTTTGCATCGATATAGATCTAATAGTTTCCATTGCTTTTGAAAAACGAAAATATTTTGCGTCCATCAATCATTGCTTTTGAAAAACGAAAATATTTTGTGTCCACCAATAGATTGTAAACAAGTTGAGTCGAATTGAGTTGGATCAAGTCCGTGTTCAGTTCATTAGCTTAAGGAGTAAAGCCGAGTTGACTCACTAATTATTTCCGAACTAAAATTTTAGTTGGAGATCGACTCGTTAAATTAACGAGTTAATCAAAATGGCTCGTTAAGACTCATTAATAATATTTCTTATGATATTTTATACTAAAATTTATATAAAAATTATTAAAATAACTATGAAAACATATTTCATAAAATTTAATATAATAATTAAAGTATATATCATACTATATAAACTAGTTACTATACTAAAAATTATTATAATAAAAATATATAAATAATAAATATTAATAGTTAACAGAGTTAAACGATCTGAGTCAGCAGCTCAAGCATGACTCATTAACTCATCGTAAATGAATTGGTTTATTAAGTTAACAAGTTTATGTAATATTTGGGAATGAGAAAACCTGTACATGTAGTTGCACATTAATTTCTTGCTCCGCGCGAGGAGCCATTCGATGACAAACAAAAAGATATAAAAAAAAAAAGAAAAAAGAAAAAGAGAGAGAGAGACTTGTATATATTTAATGGCGAAAATAACAGCGTACGTACCTGAAAAATTAATTCAATGAGCTCAGCATTTGCGGCATTCGACCGACCAATGTCATGAAACCACCTACAAATATATAATATGCACTGTTGTATCACATATATTGGATCATCTATATCTGGACAAATTAAGATCCACATTTTTGGTTTTCCTTTAATATATCTTTTCTAAATATATAACTAATTAAATCCATGCAGAAAAGTATTAAATGAACTAACATGTTTAATAGCAGAACGTCCGAAACAACCAATGCAAATAGTGCGGTTTGCTTTTCAAATTTTGTTTCACCCTACAAGTAAAACAAATAAAATTATCAAAAGATGTACAAGCAGAAATACGATATGCGCGCGCGCGCGATTGCATTGCATAACAAATGTTATTGAAAAAAAAATAAGGTCTAAATAATAATTTCGAGTCATCACCGTAATATTTCAAAAAGCAATAGCGCTATAGCCAGCGGAAGCTATCATATAAATTAGACTTTCATAGAGTAATTAAATAATAACAAATTGATTATGGACTTATAAATTTATAGTTAATCAGTAAAAACTCAAGTTAGTTATTCATAATATCACTGATATCGTAAAAGTTAAATTATTTTTCTATTCAAAATAATCTAAATAACCATAAATCATGTCATTTTCTTTATTAAGATAAACAGTAAAATAATATTATATAAGTTTGGGTCTCTCTAGTTATACAAAATTAATTTTAAACAAAAATAATAAACTATATCGAATAACGTATTATTTTGTTGTTGCATACTATACGCTATTGGGGCCCACTATTACCCTATAGTGATCATAGTTTGAAATAGCTAGCGCAAAGTTAGCCTATAACATAGCTTTTGAGGTTGGAAAATACTATAACGCGCTATTTAGAACCTTAGTTATTGGGACAGATGGATATAGCTAGGGTTAGATTTAGGAAGGGATGAAATATTCTTGGAGAGAGAGTAGAAGGAAATCAAGAGAAGAGAACAAAACGGAGAGTAATACTTTTTATTCTTGTTTTTCCAGTTTCTTTATTTAATCATGAATATTTTTTTTCTCCTCACCATAAGAGAGAGTAGTTATGTATCTAGTGTTAGACATTTGAGACTCGATACTTGGTATGTAATTAATCTTATCCTTTGTATTTTTATCTATTATTTCAATGAATTACATTGTGGTTAAATTAAACTTGTTCTTGATTAAATTGCTTAATATTATATTAGTAATCCACTTAGGATTGAAAATTCTAAATAGAATATATTTGTAAGATGGAAATTAATAGTAGGATGATGACAAACTGAGAAAATTATTCATATTACTAACCATAATCTGATAATACTCAGATCGAAAAGCAGTATCTATTTCTTGGTGAAATACTCAACCATGATTTTAGTCTAGATGGGATTTTCTCTAAATTTTTAGAGTAACTAGTAAGTAGTACCTAACCTTGAATAACCAATCTTTAGTAGTTTTAGAAGTACCCAGCACTTAACGGCTTGAATCACTGGAGCGAAGTACATAATTGTAAAGTCTAAATTGATTTAAGTACTATATTAAATCCTAATCGAATAATTAATATTAAATTAGACGATAACCTCACATACCTAAGGGCAAAAATATAAACTAAGATTAATGCTCGAATTGACAATAAAGCCGAAACCCTAAGTTTTCGCCAATTTGTGTTAAGTCAAAATTATGTTTAACTCGATCTTTAGTTTAGAATTAATTTAGTTCGAATATGAAATCAAATTTACTGGTTATCTTAGGAAAATTATCAACATCTAATACTTTAAACCAGTCCTTGTAGGGTAGACACTAGTACACAATAGATCATACGCTGATGGCTATCTACTGTATGTTTTTAGGTTTAAATTATTAGTTTGTAAAATTCACATTTGATAATTAGTGTCATTTTTTTCCTAAAAATCAAACATTATTATCACTTTTGTATCGATTTTTGTTCTCTAATAGTACGATCGATGCTATTTGTATTAGTACAAGTTTTTTTTCATTATATCAGTATCTTATTATGAAAAAAAATCTTGTACTGATATAAACAAATAGCATCAATCGTACCTCATATATTTTTGAATTCACAAGATTTAACATAAGATCACAAAAGAAAATAACGGGAAAAAGAGTTCTTTCAACACAAAAGTGATAATAATGTCGGATTTCAAAAATCTGAAAAATAATTTTTTTATGAAGATATTCTTAAGTTAATTGATTGTGTTTTAAATTCATATAATTTGAAAGTCCATCAAAAGTCATCAAAATTATAATATAACTTTAACGGTTTAACTTTAGTGATCTTTGATGGACTATCATTAGTGGTGGCAATCAATAATTTTTTTTTAAGTAACAAGTAGAGCCTGTTAGTTGTATTAGAGCAAAGAAGATGGCAATCAATTTAATTGGGCCTGACTGGTTTGGTTGACGAAGAATTTCGGGACAAATGTTGAGTTGGATTGGGTCTTCTGATAGACAAATGGTTCACCTAGAACAACTTATTAATCAAATATGATATCTTCTGATGGAGTCTACTTTTATTTGAATTAATTGTTTGTTCTGCTCCATTTCCTATTATTTATTCTTTGCACAGAAAAATGCTATATCATGAGATTACAAAAAAAAATGTTAGTAAGAAGAAAGCTACCTCTGCTCTTTCCTTTCCGTCACAACCTTCGACATCCATAATAATCATGTTAGGATTGATACATTTAGCTATCCAGATCCCTTTTGTGGTTTGCTTCCTACATATTGATGCATTCAATATGAAATATTAATCACCTAGTTACTTCGCTAAAAGGCTAAAAAGGCAGTTGTAATTATTTAAAAATCAAGGTAGACAATTTGAGATGGAAGTAAAATGGGAGAAGAAAATATCATACGAAGAAAGAAACACATTTCAGTATGCATAAATGTAAAGATTAATATATTAGAATAAGTAATTCTAGTATGAGTTTTAACATCTCCAAATTAAGTTTGATGAACTTAAAATCCAAAGCACTTCGATAAACTTAACTCAAAGGTATATTTTTATATTTTCGGATTTGATTTGTGTTGCTTAATAAATTCTTTAAAACAAAATCTCATGGATACAAAAAATAATATTTTTTTGAATATTTGTTTCTAATTTTTTAAATTACCTATATTTGTATGCAAGTATTCAGTATTTTATTATTATTTTAGAATCATATTCAAAAATTGAAAACAAATAATTAAAATATTAACAAAGAAAATTTTTGTATTCGATGAGATTATGAGATAAATAATTTATTTTGTATAAATTAAATTTAAAGATGTTAAAAAATATTTTTGAGCCAAATTCACCAAGATCTCAGTGAGCTTGAACTCATAGCAGCTTCACTCAATATTTTCTTTATGTGAGCGAACTTGAAACAGATACAAACCAATTTTGGTTCCTAGAAGTGCTTAAACTGCAAGTATTGTATATTAATAAACTTATTACCTTCCTTTAGTAGCATTTAGCACGTCGAACTTGGTCTTAAATAACTTGTTTAGCAAATAGCTTTTACCTAGAATTGAAGATGTGAAAATCAAAACTATCAGCAGTTTAATTTGCTCATCAAATTAATATAATTTTCGAAGGAAAAGCTTCTTGAGGGAGCAAAAGTTCCACAACTAATTCCTATTTATTTTGAAGATCTTAATAATCTTCAGGAATGAGAGCTTATTTAATCATATATTTCAAACATGACTAGGTGACACATGTACAAAACTTGGAATCGGTATCGGAATCGGAATGTTGTCCATGGAATCAGAAATAGGTGACTCGGTTGGAATGGCCGAATTGATCGAACCGACTGGACTGACTTCAAAAAAGTATTTGATATTTTTGTACAATAAAGAAAATATGAGAAGACAATAACTTCTAATGATATAGTATACGATGTATACATATGAAAACCCAAAAATTGTTAATTAGCCAATTTCAAAGATGGGACGGAATGAATAATTAATTAATCTAGAAATAAATATGTAAGAGTTATAAATCCCAAAATTTTGAACTTTGCTCCTATATTGCCCCGTCACGAGTACATTATGACCTAGCTAGTTAACAAATTGTAACAAACAAATATTTTTTTCGACATCGTTGCTATCATGGTTTTTGACGAACCACAAGTAATTAATATATTAATGTTTACAAGTCTATATATATGGTCTTTGATTCTATGCCTCTATACCTCAAGCTTGTTAAAAAGGATCTGATAATTGTCCCTCTTGAAAACCTCTTAACGGCACTGCAACAGGATGTGAACGAGTATTCGATCTCCACCTCATACGAATATGGCTCTAAATCTGCTGTTTTTCTTGGAGAAAAGGAGGATCCTCCTTTTCTTTGTAAAAAAAAAATAAATTATAAAAATTTTACTTGTAGATTCATATATTCTTTTACTTGTAGATTGATAGTCTGTCAAATTTTATTTAATTTCATTAACGTTTGATAGTTCATCAAAGAGTATCAAATTTAACGGTCTTTTATTGATTTTTGCAACGGTTCTAATTTAACGGTATTTGATGGACTAGCAAACGTTAATAAAATTGAATAAAATTTGACAGACTATCAACCTACAAGTAGAATAACATATATATAATTTTTTTCTATTTTTATAATTTTATTTTTATTTTTTTACAAAGAAAAGGAGACCCTCTTTTTCTCCAACAAAAAAGCAGATTTGGACCCACGAATAAATCTTCCCGTGTTTACAATTCCATGACTTTCAAGAGACTAGGGTTTTGACCCGACCCGATCTGATCCGAACCCGATCTGACCCGAATGATCCGAAGATAAACGGATCGGGTGTGGGTTTAATTTTTTGACCCGGATCGGATCAGGTACAATTCAGGTCAACCCGACCCGACTTATTAATTATATTTTTAATGTAATTTTGTGATTTAATACTAACTAAAACTTAAATATATAATTATACAGTAACTAAGATTAATTATAAATTAATTAATATTTTATTACTTAAAATTATATAAAAATAATTAATAAATATTGAATTATTTTACATGGGTCATGTCGGGTATGGGTCAAGATTTTTTGACCCGAATTTGATCTGGTCGAGTCAAAAAAAATAATAAAATAATATGACCTGACCTGAACTCGACCCAACCCGACCCATTGACACCCCTACAAGAGACCAACACTTTTAAGGGCCGGAGGAGGAATAATGATGGAGGATGGGAGGGGAGGATGTGGTAGAGGTTGCAGAATTCGATCTGATTCAAGAAACCCTTCCGATCTGTTTGGATCTGAATCTGATATGATTTGATTTTTAAAAAAGTCAAACTGATCCGACCCTACTTAAATCTGACTTGACCAGACCCGATCCGAGATCAAATGACTTTCAATCCAATCAAAATCTATCAAAGATTTAAAAAAACACAATAAATATATTGACCCGACTCAAACCGACCGTGATCCGACCCGGCCCGATCTGAGTTCTTCAAAAAGGTCAAACTGACCCGACCCGCCCGATTGCTACCATTAAATGTGGGATAAAGTATAGAGATGTGGGAGGAAGAAAGAAGAAAAAGAAAATTGCGGTGTAGATAAAAGGGGATGCCAAGTCACAAATAATTTCTCATGAACATATTAAGAAATCTCAAAACTTTTTATTTTTTGAAAACTTTTATTTTTTATCAGAATATCGTATGAATATTCATTTTTTTTCGACTGACTAAAAGGAACTGAATTGTTTTTTTCAATCCCTAGCATTTTTTTGAGGAATCAAAATAATATTTGGGGCCCTAAAAAAAATCAGTTAGGACCTAAATTAATATTTCGGATCCTTCAATTATTTTTGTCCCGATTATATTTCATCTTTTTCACAAAAATCGGTGAAGACGGCTCCATTTAAAAAAAATGACATTTGACTTGAGAAAATAAATTGTGCAACAGAAGCTTTTGTTGAACAAAATGATTAATTAGGCGCATAACTCTGAGAGGTTGTCTCGGGTCTGGCCAATTCTGACCCACTCGGCTGAGTCGACTTCAAATAGTCTGATTCTTTAAACAATGGATTTTATGAATTACTCTCAGCCGTATAAATGCATCCGCGGGAAAAAAATTATGGAGCAAAAAAGCATTTTTTTAAAAATAGAAAAATATCTTGCATATAATAGAATAATTGAATTATTTTTTTGATGTTGTAGCAAGGACCAGAATTCGTTTCCGGGTCAGGGCCCTAGTCCGGAAAAAAAAAAATTCGGATCATCATCTATTTTCCAATCAAAACATCTATTAGTCACACAAAATCACGAGGTGTCATAGAAAATCTGAAATTTATTGACTGGCCTGGGTTTTCTTTACGGACCCGGGGTGAGAGTTGGCCCCGATTTTATTTACGGACCAGGGTTGAGTTCAATATTTGTGTTATTACAATTAAAAATAAATATTAGTTTTTGTCTGCATACTCAAATTGACCGATATTGTACATGTGTTTGATCGATCAAGCTAATCTATATAGATTAATTATCACACATTAAGTTTTGGATGATTAGCCAGTTATAAATTATTTAATTTTACAAGTTTGGTAAAGTTATAATATTTAGTGCAGTGCAACATGTTTATAAAAGAGAACGATCATTTAAGTTGTATATATTTTGGATCCATGTGTTTGATCAAGGAACTTATTGGTTCTCCTTCTCCCTTGACTTTTGTTGAAAGTAGAAATTCTGCTACTGATGAAGGAAACAAATTAAATACTAGATATATAGCATATAATTCATACAGTAACTTAATTAATGTCAAGCTAATACTGCACAATTACGTGCGCAAATTACCAGGACTCAAAATCTGCATTGATTTTTCAATATCTAGCAATTTCAGCAGACAAGTTAGTACTTTAAAAGAAGAAAGAATATATGGGGGGTTGTGGAAACCAATACATGGATAGAGATTTATTAACTACCGCTGCTTTGTGGACCAATGATGGAGATCACAGTGTAGTTCTCCATGTGCTTGACGAAACTCGCAGTTTCACTTGAGAACTTGCCATCTCCGCTTATCATCTGTATCTTCCTGTGAAAAACCTCCATTTATCAATTATTGATGTAGTTGGAATACCTAGGTGTGGATTATGCTCAGCAATGTTCCGAACTTATGATGATATAAGAAAGTGCTTTATTTAGTTATTTATAGGGCTCTCAATGGGTGCTGGGTAAGATACCCATTAATTAGACGAAGGCTTATCCGGCCCGTTGAAAAGTCCGCCCTTGACAGCCATAAGTAGCTGAGTCGGTCTTGCTGCGGGGCCATTGAATGCACCGATGATCTCTATCTCCTTGGAGAACCCAAACTTTACTTGACTCCGGGGCCATTCTTTCTTTTCAATTTGTCTTATTATTTTATTTCTTTTTCATGCATTGGTAGCCCGAAAAGAAATTTCAAATTATTGTGGCCTGTGCTTAAGAGTTGACCCTGGAGTCAAGTAAAGTTTGGCTTCTCCAAGGAGATTGAGATCATCGGTGCATTCAATGGCCCCGCAGCAAGACCGACTCAGTAACTCGGCTACTTATGTGTTAATGGCTGTCAAGGGCAGACTTTTCAATGGGTATCTCAACCAACACGGCAACACCCTTTGAAAGCTGTAGATTTTTTGGTAAATTAAATGATGAAAACAGAGAAATCTTTATTATCTCTTTTCTTCTGATAATACAGCTGATGCTCTTTTTACATGCACACTGTTGTGCTATTTATATGAGTGATACCAATATGGTACCAACGGTAACTAACGGAAAAAAGAAAAAACGGTATTGATGAGGTGACCAGAAATTGGGAGCTCTCAGTACCATTATGGGCCAGTGATGATTAATGTCTGAGGCCCATAAACCAAAAAACCAATGTTTGATTTATATTTCTACACTCCCCTTCAAGCTAGGGGTGTATATATTTATCATCCCTAACTTGTACGTGTTGTTCTCAAACATTCGTGGCTCGAGTCCTTTAGTAAAAATATCCGCAAGTTGATCCTTGCTACGAACGAATGGTGTTTCTATTTCTTTTGATTGTAACTTCTCGCGTATGAAATGACAATCCACTTCAATATGCTTCGTTCTTTCGTGAAACACCGGATTGGATGCAATGTGACGTGCGGCTTGATTGTCACAACACATTTTTATAGGTTCTTGATTTTTTATTCCGAGATCCGCAAGGAGTTGCTTGATCCATATCAACTCGCTTGCCGTTAATGCCATGGCTCGATATTCCGCCTCGGCGCTTGATCGAGCCACGACATTTTGCTTCTTGCTCTTCCATGTGACTAAGTTTCCGCCTACAAATGTGCAAAAACCGGTAGTTGATTTTCGATCAGAGCTTCCGGCCCAATCTGCATCGGAATAGCCACATATTTCATTAGAATTATTATTTTTCATCCAAATTCCCTTCCCGGGAGTACCTTTTAAGTACCTTAGAACACGATTTATGGCTTCCAAGTGCTGTGTTCTAGGTGAATGCATGAATTGGCTAATTTGGCTTATCGAGAATGAAATGTCCGGTCTCGTTACGGTAAGATAAATTAATTTTCCTATCAACCTTTGAAATTGGGTTATGTCCCTTAAAGGTTCACCATCCTCGGCATTTAATTTAACCTTGCTATCCATTGGGGTTGAAATTGGCTTGCACCCTATTTTTCCGGTTTCCTTTAACAAATCTAAAATATATTTTCTTTGTGATATAAAAAGTCCTTTTGGTGAATGTGCTATTTCTATTCCTAAAAAATATTTTAAAAGTCCCAAGTCTTTGATGTCAAAAACTTCTCTTAGTTTTGCCTTGACTCTCCTAATTTCGTCCAAATTATTTCCGGTAATTATTATATCATCCACATATACCAAAACTACGATTATAGTATCATCAATATTCTTTAAAAATAAAGAATGATCGGCATTACTAATTTTAAAATTATAAGAAAGTAAATGAGAGCTCAATTTTCCATACCATGCCCGTGGAGATTGCTTTAGTCCGTAAATTGATTTCTTTAACCTACAAACAAAATTAGAATCCATTTCTTTTCTATGACCGGGTGGTATGGTCATATATATCTCTTCTTCTAGAGTTCCTTGGAGAAATGCATTTTTTACATCCATTTGATGTAAAGTCCAATTTTGATTTACCGCTATGGAAAGTAAAATTCTAATGGTATTCATTTTGGCCACCGGTGCAAAGGTTTCTTGATAATCTATACCGTACGTTTGGGTATAACCTTTAGCTACCAGCCTAGCTTTGTGTCTATCTATACTACCATCATTCTTGTACTTGATTTTATAGACCCATTTACATCCTACGGGTTTTTTTCCATTTGGTAAAATTACGATTTCCCAAGTTTCATTTTTCTCCAAGGCATCTAATTCTTCTCTCATTGCCTTATACCAAACCGGTTGGCTTATTGCTTCTCTAAAAGATTTTGGTTCATTATTTTCAATTGAAGCCAAATAAGCCTTATATTCTTTTGTGATATTTTCATAAGAGATAAAATTTTCAATAGGATATCTTACCTTGTAGGTGATATAATCTCTCATCTTTGTGGGAGGTTGTGAGACGCGAGTTGACTTTCGCAACGGTGCCTCCTCTATGATTTCTTCTTCTTCTTCTTCATTTTCAATTTCCACTTCATTCTCATTTCCATCTTCATTTTCATTTTCTTCTTCAACATTGATTGGTGTTTCTTCACCAATTGAAGATGGATAATGTGGAAATGAAAGAATATTTTGTTTCTCTTGACCCTTGACCATTTTTCCAATTTTATAGTATGGCTCATTTTCTTGAAATGTTACGTGTCTAGAAATATAGAATTTGTTGTTGATGGGATCGTAACATTTGTACCCTTTTTTTTGAGACGAGTACCCCAAGAAAATTGCCTTGATTGAAGTATAATCCAATTTATCTTGTTTGTTCTTATGTACGTAGCACGTACATCCGAATATTTTTAAATGCCCAATATTGATTTTTTCTTGGTAAAGAATTTCTAGTGGACTCTTGAAATTTAATTTTGCACTTGGCAATCTATTAATTAGATATGTTGCAGTGAGAACGGCATCCGACCAAAAAATCTTTGGAACGTTATTTTGAAATAGTATTACTCTAGTAACTTCTAATAAATGTCTATTTTTCCGTTCCGACACCCCGTTTTGTTCGGGGGTATAAACACAAGTGGTTTGATGTAAAATCCCTCTTTGTTTAAAAAATTCTAAGAAATTACGGTTGACAAATTCCGTACCGTTATCGGATCTAAAAGTTTTAATTTTTGTATCAAATTGATTTTCCACAAAATTACAAAACTCAACAAATTGTGAAAAAACTTCACTCTTATTCTTAAGTAAATATAACCAAGTGGTTCTTGAAAAATCATCTATAAAAATAACAAAATATTTATAACCATTAAATGAGTCTAATGGGGCCGGTCCCCAAACATCTGAGTGAATTAATTCAAAAGGTTTCTTGCTTTTACACTTAGATAAAGGGAAAGGTAATTTGGTGTGCTTTCCTAAATTGCATACCTCACATCTTTTACAATCAATATTTTTAAAATCAAAAATACATTTCAATATTTTATCAGACGGATGACCGGTTCTCTTATGCCCAAGGGTGCTCAATTCTTCTTCTCTAGTTGCCAAAAAATTGCATTTTTCTTCATTTATATAGTAGAGTCCATTTTTTAGAAATCCTTCACCAATGACATTCTTCATTTTCCATTCCTGAAAAATTACGCTTTTTGATGAAAAAATAATTTCACAATTCAATTGTTGCGCAATTTTACTAATGGATAATAAGTTTGTGGGGCAATTTTTCACATACAAGACATTTGGGATATTTCTTGAAAAAAGATCAATTGAACCGCTACCAATAATTCTCATCTTTTCACCATTTGCAACGGTTACAAATTGATTAGTATTCCAATTTGTAAAATTTTTTAATAGATTTTTATTTCCTGTGATATGGTCCGTTGCACCTGAATCAAAGATCCAATTTTTTTGTGAGAAATTAGAAGTAAAATTGGCAGCAATACCAGAATTTTTTGAAGAATTTTGATTGAGCGGCATGGTGAGTTGTTGCATCATTTGCCACATCTGATCCTGAGAGAGATGAGAGGGCTGCGGCGGCTGCCCTATTTGACTCTGGCTCGGTGCTGGGTTGGAGTGAACCCGACTCGCCTCTGTCTTCTCACATTTCGCACCCAAAATTCTTTTCTCTTTTCGCTTTTCTCGCAGCTCCCCCTGTCGCCTGAAATTCTTGTAGTTAAGGCCACCACCCCTGCCTCTCCCCCTCGGCCTGAGTTCCGGGTGGAGAAACCAGCAGTCTTCTTCCTTGTGCCCCTCTCGTTTGCAATGTTCACACTTGAGAAGGACTGTTAGGTCTCCCCGATTCACTGTGCTGAGATTAGGGTTAGGTTTTGGGTGTCGGATGGCAAAGGCCTTGGTCTCCTCTGGTTCATGTGGTTGCGTGTTCATCACAGACCTTCTTGATTCCTCTCTTTGAACCATGTTTGCGATTTTATCAAAGGTGGGAAGAGTCTCACAGAGAAGGATTTGGGATTTCAATGCTTCATAACTTGAGTCAAGACTGGCAAGAAATTGAAAAATCTCATCTTGCTCATTTCGCCTTTGCAATTCCTCAAGGTCAGTGGTATTTGGTCGATACAATCGAATTTCATCTCGCCTTTTTTCTATGTAGTTGAGAAGTTCTGTGATTGATTGACCTGGTTGTTGCTTTGCTTGATGGATTTCGGTTTGCAGTTGAAAGATTCTCGCATAATTATTTTTCTGGCCATATCTTTTTTCGAGCTTTTCCCACACTGCCTGAGCCGACCCTGCACACATGCAGATGTCAGCGATTGCTGGTTCCATACTGTTGAGTAGCCAATTTGTGACTAATAGATCATCTGCTCTCCACTCCTTTAAGGCCTTTTTTTCTTGTGCTGTGGGAAAGTTTGGATTGACTGGTAACGGTTTTGCAATTCCCCTGTGACATATTCAAGTTTTGATCTGCCTCCAAGGCCAATTGAGGCTGTATGCATCCATGGTAAATAATTTGTGCCATTTAGTGTGATGTGGGTGATTTTCTCATTTTTCTGAGACATTTTGCTCTTCTGTCAGGGTATTTTCTGGTAATGGACATATGCTGGTAATGAACAGATACTGGTTTTTGTCTGATTTTATTTTCTGGTATTCTTACCGAGATTTGTTCGATTCTCGTTTGTCTTTAGTACTTTTACTGGTGAATTTACCAGTGGATTGCTGATCTGTATCGATTTGTGAATCTTGATTTGAATCTAGTTAATCTTGCTCTTAGTCTCTTCTCTTGCCTCTTTGAGTTGAAGAAACAGCTTTTATAGCTGGTCTCCTTACTGATGGCAGGGTAGACTTCTTGGCTTGCTGACTGATTCTTGTTGCGGAATTGAGACCGAGCTATATGCCCTGCTCTGATACCATGTAGATTTTTTGGTAAATTAAATGATGAAAACAGAGAAATCTTTATTATCTCTTTTCTTCTGATAATACAGCTGATGCTCTTTTTACATGCACACTGTTGTGCTATTTATATGAGTGATACCAATATGGTACCAACGGTAACTAACGGAAAAAAAGAAAAAACGGTATTGATGAGGTGACCAGAAATTGGGAGCTCTCAGTACCATTATGGGCCAGTGATGATTAATGTCTGAGGCCCATAAACCAAAAAACCAATGTTTGATTTATATTTCTACAAAAGCCCTGTAAATAAATAAAGTACTTTCCTGTGTCATCACAAGTTCAATTAAAAGGTTGATACTATTTTGGTTTAATTTCATTTTTTAGTTTTTTAGAATTTAAATAAGATTTAAATCATGAAGTTTAAGTTACTATCTAGATTTTATTATTTTTCATAATTAGATAGGCAATAGAAAATGAAAAAGAAGATGCAAATTTGAGTTAAAACGAAAATCGAATAAGAAAGTTACAAACAAAACGGTAAAATTGAGTGCCAGAGTCAATATCTGCGGACTGCAGATGGTCAGAACCAGAGCGCTAGAAATGATTTTCTACGGACCGAAGTGAGATGGGCGGTTTCAGTTTGACCTCCTAATGGTTATTTGCAACTTTTTGGAGATTCGTTGGGAGTTTTTGGGCGTTCTTGGTATCCTTTTTCTCCTTATAACGAGAGGAATCAGAAAAATAACTGTCCTGGACATTATTGGGCAGTTTCTAGAGAGAAAATTCATTTTTCTTCAAGAGAGAGAAAGAGAGCACATGAAAAGGATATCAAAAATTGGGTGTAACTTCTTTTTATCATTGATTTTATTTGTAATTTTCTCTCTTTCATGGAAGAGTAGTTGTTATTTTAGGGTAGTAAGTATGTAAATTTAAAACTTATTGCATTTAATTGTATTCATTTGTTCTTAATTTCTGTGAATTATTTTTGTGATTGAAATTGAATTGTGCTTGAATTGAATTATTATGTTTGTATTAGTAATCCGTCAGGATTAAAAATCCTAGATAGCGTAGATTCATAAACTACAAATAACTCTTAGAATGGTACATATTTTGAGATAATTAATTAGATTTTTAACCTAAATCTAACCGTATCCGGACCCAAAAGCGATATTTAAAGTACTGTGTTAACCCCTAATCAGGAACTTGACATAAAAATAGATGATAATCCTCACTAAACTAAGAATATACATATGAATAGTACGATTGATGCACAGGTAGATAATGATGTCGAAACCCTGGATCCTTTCCATCTTGATAAAACCTCATTTTTTGTCCAAGCCACTTTGATTATATTCTAATTAGTTTAGATAAAATCTCAGATTTTACTATCTAGCTTATGAAAATTATTTATGTTAATGATTTAAATTAGTCTGTGTGAAAATGATACATAAGTACTACGCAGTAGGTCATGCGGTTGTGGCTGAATTAGGATAAATTATTAGTTTAAAAATTAGGATAAATTATTAGGATAAATTATTAGTTTAAAAAATATCACAATAAGTTTTTTGGTGTCGTTGATCCCCGTAGTTTAAACATCAATAGAGCCAAAAGTATTTAAGACTATATGTACTTTAGATTTTTCTATATTTTATTATGTTTTTACCCTTTTTTGATGTTCTTGCAGAGCGAACACTGGCTAGTCACCGGCAGTTGCTAATCAACATGAGATCGAAGCAAAGACGCCACACACCCGCTGCGAAATGACTACCTCAGCGTCTAGACTTTGGTGACATGATCAACATGGTAGTGAATGACAAAGACAACCGTCTTTTGAAGGATTTCACTACATCTCATGCGGGAGAACTTAACGTGAGATATACCATTTTCTGCGGTGGTAAATAACTTCGAGTTGAAGCCGACCCTTATCAACATGGTCTATCAAAATTAGTTTATCGGTCGTCCACATGATAATCCAACTCAACACCTTGCTAACATTGAAGAATTATACAACACATTGAAGATGAACAAAGTTGCTTAAAATGCAATCAAGCTTCTCTTTCTGTTCTTTTTGCAAGATTGAGCGAAGGGATGTTCTAATCTCTAACACCAAATGTAGTGATTGCATGGGCACACATGTCTTCGCTATTTTTGTCCAAGTATTTTTCTCCTTATAAAACTGCAGTAATAAGAAATCAAATTACTAATTTCAAGCAGAAGGAAGAGAAGCCCTTAAACGAAGCTTGTGAAAGATATCAAGAGCTTCTAGGGATGTGTCCCCATCATGGCTTCGAGAAGTGAAGGCTTCTTCAGACTTTCTATGAAGGGCTCACAAACAACAAAACGATGACAATTAATGTTGCAACCGGTGGGAGTCTCATGAATAGAAGGATTTCTGGTGTTTACAACCTTATTGAAGAGATGATCTTAAATCAAGTGCACTGATCAACTAAGAGAGAACCAACAAGAACCCAAGCACCTGGTAGAATTGAGACAGATCTCACTACTAGAAAAAAGACTTATAGTTGCGGTTAAAATTAACTTTGCAGCGGCTATAATAGTCACTACAATATCTTAGTAGCGATCTTTTTGTATCTTAATTTCCGTCACTATATATTTGTACCAAAAGAATATAGTAGCGGAGTATAACCGCTACAAGCTTTCACATAGAAGCACTTATTGCCGCTACTAGACTTAAAAATCTGCTGGTGAGGATTTCTTAATTGTGACAATAAATATCGCTACTACTGAAGTACAAATAGCACTATATGTGTGAGGATAATCATGTTACTATAGAAATTTAAGTAGCAATTATATAATTATATATTTTTTTCACCATTATAAAGATCATACTAACAATTTCAATAATTTAACATCTTTTACCATTCTGACAATTAAATACTTTGAACAATATATAAAAGAGTCATAACAAATATACATGATTTTAAGATCAATTCAGCATAAAAAAATTATCATATATAATATATATGGTAAAACATTCACAGATATACTTCATCCAACATAAATAATCTTTTGAGGACTAAAATGCTTTAAATCTCATATGTCGATGACAGTAAGCTTCCTCTCCCAAACTTGAAGAGCACTATATTATGAGTGAGGATCCTTCAAATACTTCTAAAAGCTATGCATTCATAAGAACTCGGCATATATCGGTCCATACAGTCCTGTTTTCATTGAAAAAAAATAATTATGTAAGTTAATACATAATTAGGTTGTCATGCACTTTAAGAAGTCAATATGTGCAATGCAATTTAGAAAAATGCACACTCACTATTATTGGGCAACATTCACATGCAATGTATGATTTAGTTGAATAATGCAAAAATCACAAACTTTGAACCTAATAAATTTGTCAAAACTATCAGAATGCTACACTCAAAACCATTCGACTTTTAATTGCTCTCGCGGCTCAATCAAAATGGCGTATTTATCAAATGGATGTGAAGTCGGCCTTTCTTAATGGTGTGTTGGAAGAAGAAGTATACATTGAGCAGCCTCTCGGGTATTTGAAAGAAGGCGGTGAAGGTAAAGTTTTAAAATTAAAGAAGGCTTTGTATGGTTTGAAGCAAGCTCCTAGAGCTTGGAATATCTGGATTGATCAATACTTTAAATCACATGGTTTTATGCAATGCCCTTATGAACATGCGTTATATGTGAAGATTGAAAATAGAGATATGTTGATTGTATCTTTGTATGTTGATGACTTAATTTTTATGGGTAGTAGCGGTGCAATGATTGATGAGTTCAAAAGGGCCATGAAGAAATAGTTTGAAATGACCGATTTGGGACTTATGTCCTATTTTCTTGGTCTTGAGATAAAGCAAGGAAATGAAGGAATTTTTGTTTCTCAAGAGGGTTATGCAAAAGGAATTTTGAAAAGATTCAAGATGGAGGATTGCAAGCCGGTTAGCACACTGGTTGATTGTGGCGTGAAGTTATCTCGACATGACAAAGGGAAGGTAGTTGATGTGACTTTATATAAAAGTCTAGTTGGTAGCTTGAGGTATTTGACATGCATTAGACCGGATATTTTATATGCGGTCGGCTTAGTAAGCTGGTATATGGAGGAGCCGGGATCGACGCATTGGAAGACTATCAAATGAATTCTTCGTTACATCCGAGGTACTCTATCACTTGGTTTGTTTTATGGTTATTCCGCTAATAAGTTTGTAATTTTTGGCTATTCGGATAGTGATTGGGGCGGAGATATCGATGATAGAAAGAGCACCTCCGGCTTTGCATTTTACATGGGCGATACGGCATTCACTTGGCTATCAAAGAAGCAACCGATTGTGACACTTTCGACATGTGAGGCGGAATATATCACGGCGGCGACATGCGTGTGCCATGCAATTTGGCTAAGAAGATTACTCAAGGAGATCAATCTCACTCAAGATGTGGCTGCACCAATCTATTTGGATAGCAAGTCGGCAATCGAGTTGGCGAAAAATTCAGTCCATCATGAAAGAAACAAACATATCGATGTGAAATTTCATTTAATGCGAGAGGAAGTAAAGAAGAATAATGTCTAGTTGATACATGTGACTAGTGAAGACCAAGTGGCGGATATTTTCATAAAACCATTGCCAACCATGAAGTTTGAAAAATTCAAGAAACTTCTAGGCATGAAGGATGAAAAAGAAATTAAGTTTAAGAGGGGTGTTGAAAGATAAACTTAATTTTAGTATTAAAGTTAAATAAATTAGGAAATAAAGGGAGACTCTTTGGCTTCAAAGACTTTGGCGAATTTTTAAGGTCGATTAATTAATGACAGCATTTGAAGGGGCAAATGGACGAATTTAGTGTATGACATATGGATGGAAAGCTCTTGAAGTCTAGTTTCCAATGGTTCAAATTGCAAGTCATTTGAAGTTCCCTACAGAGAGTTATGGTGATTTTAGTGAAAGTGTATCAGCTGAAAGAGTGCTATTTAGAATTCTGTTTTTATTATATGTTTTTATTATGAATTTCTAGAGTCTTCTCAGATGTTTAGGCTATATAAAGAGTTGTATTATGTTGTTTTGTAAGCAAGAAAGTCATAAGAGTCAATAGAAAGTATTTACTTATTTTTATCCACCTTTCTCTTATCTTTTCTCATTTATCTACCAACCTCTAATTCCATCAGTATCTTCCACATCAGGTAATAAATGATCGATAATTGACAAATTATCTCTCTTAAAGTCCTTTCTCCAACGATCAAGAATATATTTACCCTGAATAGACTTGATTTTTTCTTCTTTCAAAACCATGCAAGCATGAGAACACAAAATACCCATCGATTCAAAAAGCTTATACTCACAAAACACCTCTTTCTCAATGCATGTTCAAACAATCCAATATATATTTCTGACATCGGTAAAACATATAATTTATGTAAGAAATTTGATATTCCTTCTCAAAATCAAGTTCACTAACTAAATTTGGTGTCTTGAATTTGAACTCATGATCTGTTTCATTTTCTCTCTCAAATAGACGTTGCATCACACTTTCAAACTGGACAACAAACTGCCCCAATATGGATTTCTTTGTTATATATTTGTTCAAAAAAACATTCATACTTTCGGCCCTTTGTGCACTTGTCATCCCAGCCTAAAATTTATGATTTAGATAAGCTGGTACCCACTTGTGACGAATTTTGAAAAGATTATTAAACCACTCTTTTTTATATCCAATTTCACTCTTCAACTTCAACCATCTTGATTCGAACTCAACATGGCTTAAAGACTCATAAATCACTAATTTTACAAAATCTATTAGAACATCATTATAATCACTCCCCCTCACTTGCTTGGCAACTTGTGTCTGATATGTCAAGCACAATATCTATGCAGCACACTAGAGAACTCCTTTTCAACAGCATTTGTGATACTCTGACACTGATCACTCAAAATTGTACAAGGTTTTAAATTTTACCCATGCACTCCAGAAACTTCAAAAATTGGTGCATACACATGAAGGCGCTACTCGGCTCGCAAGATGTGTGGGAAGTCGTTGAGTTTGGCTATACCGAACATGCGATCTTGCAAGGCTTGACGAATAATCAAGTGAAGGAGTTGAAGGAGTCACGCAAGAAAGACAAAACCGCGCTCTACTTGATGTACTAGGCGGTTGATGAGTCGGGCTTTGAGAAGATAGCCGATGCGAAGACTTCAAAAGACATACAAAGGAGCGGACCGAGTGAAGCAAGTTCGCTTACAAACACTTAGAGGTGAGTTTGAAACTTTAAGAATGAAAGAGTCGGAAGGTGTATTGGATTATATCACACGGGTAGAAATGATGGTGAACCAACTCAAAAGAAATGGTGAAGAGATAAGTGAAAATAGAGTAGTAGAGAAAATATTAAGGTCATTAACCAATGATTTTGATAATGTTGTGTGTGCCATAAAAGAGTCTAAGAATTTGACAGAAATGATGGTTGATAAGCTCTCAAGTTCCTTAGAGGGACATGAACAAAGAAAGAAAAAGAAAAAAGTAAGAGGTGTTAGAGGAAACACTTCAAGCTAAGGTAACACTAAAAGAAGACAAGCCGGGAAACGGTGAAGGTGGTCGTGGGAGAGGCCGTGATGGCTTTAGAGGTTGAGGTAGAGGCCGCGGTAGAGGCCGTGGTAGAGGACAAGAAGAGAACAAGGAAGAGAAAAACCAATCGATCTCATACATCGGAGGTCGAGGTCGAGAAAGAGGAAGATCAAGTAAGTACAATGTTCAATGTTATTCTTGCAAAAAGTATGGTCATTATGCAGCGGAGTGTTATTACAATGAAAAGAAATATGATGAGAAAAAAGAAGAGAAAGGAGGTGATGGTGTGGTATTACTAGCAAGCAAGGAGGCCGACTCCAACAACGAGTCGGTGTGGTACTTAGACACCGATGTAAGCAATCATATGTGTGGCTACAAGCACATGTTTACCAAGATAGAGGAGATTGTAGAAGGCCATGTATCATTTGGAGATGCCTCAAAAGTGAAAGTTAATGGCCAAGGTGAAATTCTTATTCAGTGTAAAGATGGAAATGAGAGGTTTATCTCTAATATTTATTATGTGCCGGATATGAAGAGACCAAGATAATCGGTTGCTAGCCCAAGTAGAAATGACCAAAAATCGCATGTTTAAGTTGAATTTGGTGAATGTTCAAGCAAGGTGTTTAAAGGCATGTGTAGAAGATATGACTTGGTTGTGGCATTTACGGTTTAGACATCTTAATTTTGGTGATTTGAGACAATTATTAAATAAAAGAATGGTGAAAAATATACCACACATAGACCATAGTGATAAATTGTGTGAAGACTGCGTGTTAGGAAAGCACCCAAAGAATTCTTTTTCAAAAGAAGCATGTTATCGTGCAAAGAAGGTACTTGAATTAGTTCATACCGATATTTGTGGCCCAATAACCCCTAATTCACTTGGTAAACATCGGTACTTTATTACCTTTATTGATGACTTTTCTTGAAGAACTTGGGTATATTTTTTAAAGGAGAAATCTGAAACATTTTTTATTTTTAAGAAGTTTAAGGTGCTTGTTGAAAACTTAAGTGGTGAATGCATAAAAACTTTGAGATCCGATAGAGGCGATGAATTTACATCAAAGGAGTTTGTGAATTTTTGTGAACAAAAAGGTATTAGAAGGTTCTTAACAACCCCTTATTCACCTCAACAAAATGGAGTGGCGGAAAGAAAAAATCGGACCATACTCGACATGGTTCGAAGCATGTTAAAGAGCAAAAATATGCCGATGGAATTTTAGGCTGAAGCGGTGAGGTGTGCAGTTTACTTGCAAAATTGATGTCCTACGGTGAGTTTGGAGAATATTACCCCACAAGAAGCATGGTGCGGTGTGAAGCCATCAGTAGCTCATTTGAAGGTGTTCGGAAGTGTGGCTTATGCTCACGTTCCAGATCAAAAACGCACAAAACTTGATGACAAGAGCAAGAAGCTGATTTTTATTAGCTATGATGAAAAATCTAAGACGTACAATCTTTATGATCCGCTTACTAAAAAGGTACATGTGAGTTGTGATATGCAGGTCAATGAAGAAAGTATGTAGAATTGGAGTTCCATAGAGGAGATGTCTCATGAAGAAGGAAAAGAAGCGACATCAACAATTATCTCTACACCGACAAGCACAACTACATCGACAACATCACAAACCGAACCATCTTCACCTTTCTCCGATGATGAAGATGAGCTAAGGACACCAAAGACAAGGAATATACGAGACGACAAGTGAATTGCATTTGTTGTGTCTTTTAGCGGATGCGGAGGACATCACATTTGAGCAAGCCATAAAAGATGAGAAGTGACAAGCCGCTATGCAAGAGGAGATGAAAGCAATCGAGAAAAATGACACTTGAGAACTTGCGACGTTGCCAAAGGGTCACAAGCCGATTGGTGTTAAATGGGTTTATAAGAAAAAGATGAATGCGCAAGGTGAGATTGAATTATACAAGACGAGAATAATGGCGAAAGGGTACAAGCAAAAGGCGAGGATTGATTATGAAGAGGTGTTTGCCCCGGTAGCAAGGATGGAGACAATCCGACTATTAATCTCGTTGGCGGCTCAAAACAAATGGACGTGAAATCGGCATTTCTAAATGGAGTGCTTGAAGAAGAAGTCTACATTGAGCAACCTTCCGGTTATGTGAAAGTTGACAAAGAGCACATGGTGTTAAAGTTAAAGAAGGCGTTGTATGGGTTGAAGCAAGCGCCAAGGGCATGGAACACTCGAATTGATGCATACTTCAAGGAGCATGGGTTTGTACAATGCCCATATGAGCATGCGCTATATTTGAAGATACAAAAAGATGACATTTTATTTGTGGCCTTGTATGTAGATGATTTGATTTTTACGGGAAATAATAGAGATATGATTGAGAAGTTTAAGTTGGAAATGACAAAGGAGTTTGAGATGACCGATTTGGGTCTCATGTCTTATTTTTTAGGATTAGAAGTGAGACAAGAAAATTCTGGAATTTTTGTCTCACAAGAAGCATATGCAAAGGAGATTTTAAAGAAATTTAAGATGGATGAGTGTAATCCCGTAAATACTCCGGTTGAGAGTGGGACAAAATTGTCTCGATATGATGAAGGAAAGGCGGTTGACGCAACACTATATAGAAGCTTGGTTGGTAGCTTGCGTTATTTGACGTGCACAAGGCCGGATATTGCTTATGGAGTTGGCTTGGTGAGCCGATATATGGAGGAGCCGAAAATGACGCATTGGAAAGCCATAAAGCGAATTCTTCGCTATGTCAAAGGTACATTATCTCATGGCTTATTTTATTCTCATACTAATGAGTTTGATCTTGTTGGATATTCCGATAGTGATTGGAGTGGAGATTTAAATGATCGGAAGAGCACTTCAGGTTTTGTGTTTTTCATGGGAAGCACGGCATTTACATGGCTCTCTGAGAAGCAACCTATTGTTACTTTGTCCACATGTGAAGCGGAGTATGTTGCCGCATCTTCTTGTGTGTCACTCTCTTTGGCTACGCAAGTTACTAAAGGAGATGAACTTTTCTTAAGAGAAGGCGATGAATATTCGAGTGGATAACAAGTCGGCAATTGAGTTGGCGAAAAATCTGGTGCATCATGAAAGGAGCAAGCACATAGATGTGCGTTTTCACTTCATACGAGAACATGTGAAGAATGGCGATGTGGAGATGACTCATGTGGCGGACATATTCACCAAACCACTACCGGCAGAACTCTTCATCAAGTTCAAGAAGTTGCTCGGGATGCATGCTAGAAATAATTAAGTTTAAGAGGGGTTGTTTAAAATATAAACTTAATTAATATTTTCTTGAAGTTTGTTGTCCAGTCAATAGAATTTAAGACTGATTCATTAGGAATTTTGACAGAACATCCGAACCTTATTTTAGGTATATGAGATATGGATTTAAAGCTCTTTAAGTCTAGTTTTTAATGGTTCAAGTTTCAAGTCGATTGGAGTTTTCTAGATAAAGTTATGACAGTTTTAATAGAGATGGGTCTGATTTGACTGGGCTGCTTAGTTTTCTATTTTCTATATTTATTACGAATTCTAGAGTTTTTTTTTAATGTTTTGGCTCTATAAATAGAGTTGTAATCTGTTGTTTTGTAAGACAATATAAGAGAGATAATATAATAGAGAATTATAAAGAGTTTTTCAGATAAAAACTTATTTGTTTTCTCCAACTCTTCTCTCTACCACTATATGAATTGTATCCACTATTAAATATACTCAACAATAACATCATAGAAGTATTTGTATGCAGCCCTCCCATGACCATCCGCCCAAAAGATATCCAATAATTGACCATCTTTGTTGAAAGAGTAAGCATAGAAGAAGTTATTGTATCTAAGTTTCTTCTTTACAAAATAATCCATAAGAATAGATGCATCATTCCCCAATAAAGGTTTTATCATATTCCTTCTGTGAGAGTCAATATAGTTACGATCATCTTTTCGAGTGAAATTGCAATTGGCATAACCACCAGCATGACTAATAACCATATCAATATTCTCATGTGCAGGCATCATTTCATCATCATTGAATTCCAATTCTTTCTTAAAACGATCAGCAATATATCGATGACTAGTAATTTTGTTAGAAGTTTTAGGGACATTTTCATGATTATGTTCTAACACAACTTTCGATATAACCCACTGATTAACACAATTGGAATCGGTAATAGATATCATTTCCCGACATTCAGTGCCAAGTTTTGGGCGATTCCTTTGGGGCAAGGGAGGCTTATTTCCTCCTCAACTTTTCTATACTTATTACAGAAAAAATATATTGATAACAATTCATTTTTCTTTTATGATTTGTCCTCTTCAATACACCAAAATCATTCTTCTTCGCTTAATTTTTATAATATTCCAAACCTTCGCTATTGAATTAAAAATCATGCCCACAACAGGCTCTTTAAAATCAACTTCTTCTTCTTCTTCATCTCCACAAACAATCATTTCATCTCCCGCTTCGTAATCAACTAATCCATTAATAGCATCAGTACTACCAACAAAAGTATCCAAATCATATATACTCTCATTAAGATCAAATTCCATCTCAAACCCTAGAACAAATTGAAAATATAATAAGTACCATTTCAATAACACATAAGTTATATTAAAGGTTTATAACTGTTAAGTTTAATATTAAGAATTTTATACATCAACAAAGAATTAAGATTTATACCAGAGGATATTAAGGAATTATACCAGGTCACATTACATTTATGTACCATTGGAGGTTCTAATACCAGTTAAAAACATATTGAGAGAAGAAACTTGTGTACACAGCTAAAAAAAATCAATTTAAGTTCAAATAAAACAATGAATTTATTTATAAATGAATATATAATTAAATTTGAAAAATACTGGCACGGACTGTATACCAGTATTGTTACAGAATGTAATTCAGTTTGAAAAATGCTGGTACAGGTTCAAAAATGAATAATTACAGTTTAAACAAACATAATTTGACAATAATTTCTTAGCTAATGGCATTTCATAAAGGAGAATGTAAAAATTATTCCAAATTTCTGGTAAGAAATCAAAATTAAAATTCTTATGAGAAAAATCAAAATTAACGTCAAATAGGAATAAATTTGTAAAGGACAATATCAAACCTTATTAATATGATACAAATCGACGCCGAACAAGGTAAGAATGGCGGAGAGAATGGCCTGACTGAGGACAACGGCATGAGAGAATGGCGTCGTTATGAAGATGCAACGAGGCGAGTCGCGATGAAGAAGCATGTAATGAGGACGATCCCGATGAAGACGGATGCAATGAGGTCGATCGATCGTCTGTACAGGATTTAGTTGCGAGGCAATACGATAGAGAAAGTAAAGAAGAACGGAATCGGAAAGAAGCGACGAAGAAGGAAGGAAATATTCGGACACGTGTAGTAACTAATTCAAATACATGTAATTAATATGTTAACGGTTTGGAAGGCAGTTAAGGGTGGAAAAAGATGGGCACACAAAGATTTTCTCTTCACTAAAAATAGTCGAGAGTTGTCAAATTTGTGCAATTGATGCAGGACGGCCGATGAAAGCGGTACGGAGACATTCGGGCTCGTTGATAGATCTGCCCTCGACTGCCACAAGCGGTTGAGCTGTCATTTTCCTGAAAAATTATTTATTTCTTTTCTGCTATTCTTGCCCGTTAATAGATTTGTACTTGACTGCCGTAAGCGTCACTGGCAGTCATTTTCGTGCGGGCCCATTGAATGCACTAATGGTCTTTGACGGACCCAACATTGACTCCAGCGTCAACTCTTGTGAAGAGGCCTAAATTATTTGTTTCTTGTCAATTAATGCATGAAAAAGTAGTCCAAACAATAAACGCAAAGTTGGCAATGAATGATCAGAATTAGGGCTGTTATTCGAGCGAGTTCATAGCAACTCGAACTCAGATCGCAAGTAATTCGAGTTGGACTGACTCGAATAACAGACTTTCATCCGAGTCAAATATTGAACTCGAGCTCAGCTCAGTGCTAACTCGGGTCAGCTCACAACTCGCGTTTTTGACTCGGATTTAGCAAATATTAAGTGTTTGTAGAATTTGATATTAAATTGAACCTAATTTTTGGTATTGATCTAAATCTAAAATTTGATATTGCTCCGAATCTAGAATTTAGTAATCATCTAAACCTATAATTAAATATTTATCTAAAACTAACATTTGATATTAATTTGAATCTATAATTTGGTATTTATCTGAAACTAGAATTTAAAATATCAAGCTCAATATGAATATTATTTAATTTTCAAATTTAAATGTGGTATTTACCTGAACCTGGATATATATTTTTTGAACATGAATATGATAGTTATCTGAATCTAAATTATTATTTTGAACAATAAATATGGCAGACTAATGTGGTCCGGATATCAACCTTTTCTTCCTTTTGAAGGACATCAGACATCTCGTAGTTTGTTAGATGTACATTTCAAACTAATCTTAAAAAATAATTTATAATTAAATACGTGTGTTAAGTTAATACAAAATAAAAAATTATAGAGAAATGTAAATATTATTCAATTTCACACACATCATCCAATTGTGGCCTACTTCTCCATGATTGAGAACAGATTGTAGTCGCTGGAGCTTTTTCATCTCACCAGACTTTGTGAGATTTATTGGGTCTTAACATAAGTTAATAAATCACTAAATATTATTAATTAAATAGATTTATCAAAGAATTTGATAAGTATGTCAAAATGATGAAAGTCGAGCTCCGGGGAATTAAACCAAAAGAGCCAAATTATAGGCAAGAGCCAAAATATAGGTCTCTAATTCAAGTAAAATTCATCCAATTCAGGTAGAATTCATCTGATTTATATAGAATTCATCCGATTTGGATAGAATTCATCCGATTCAGATAGAATTCCAACCTTTGCCAAGTCATGTGCGGTTTTGAGCATGGGTTGATTTTTAATGTATTTTTAGGGGTTTTCCCTCTTCAAATTTGGTGAAATTTAGCAAAGATATGGTTAAGACATGTTATAACCTCCCCACTGTAAGAAACCTTAGAATTAATTTTTGTAGAGCCGAGGTTCTGCCGAAAATTTATCGGAATCGTCTTAACTATTTCATGTATTAAGAACCATTATATCTAAGTGTTAGAATTCACAGTGATGGACGAAAGGAACAAGAATAACATTCTCAATTGCCCTAACTACTGATTGAGAAGACGTTTGTAGATTGTTCTAGGTGGATATCGATGGAGAAAATCTCGGTTGGTCTCTTGATGTCATGTGCACATCTAGTTTGTTTCTTGCACTTTCCATGACTCAAATGTACATCAAAGATATAATAATTTAGTTTTTAACTTATATTCAGTTTAATTTAATCACATATAAGATTCTTTTAATATTTTAAAATTATACACTAGTTACACTGAAAAAACCCTAAAAATAATATTAGAGCTATTTATTGTTATGTGTGATTTGATTATGGTAAATCATCAAATTTATATGATTTTTTTCGTTCTTAAAGATAATTTTTTGATTATCATGCATGAATTATCTCATAAAAGACATAAATTTTGACTGATTTAAGTTGTTAAGACCAATTTTCTAGAGTTGTTGATAAGTTTAACATGATTTGCTTGTAAAAACTCATTAGATTTGATCTTAGATCCAGCTTTTTATCTTTATTAGGTCAATTATTATTGTGGCTGGTCATTAGTTGTCATCCAAGATATTTCCTTTCGATTTTGGCACCCTGATATTAATGGGTTCTTGATTAGACACTGATATGGAAGTTTATTAATTTTTTGACAGCGACTTGACCATGTAGGACTGCATTTCTGTATGATTTGGTGATTACATTGAAAGTTAATCAATTGTGCATGATTATTATATTACAAGATTACGAAAGACTATAATGGTTTGTGCAAGCGCTGCACAATATTAACTTTATTTTCTAAGAGCGAATTTGTATAGCCCAACATTCTAAATAGAGATTATCGTGTCATCGTGACACAGTCCTAAAAAGGTTATCATGCTATATTGTATTATATCGAAATATATCCCACAAAAAGTAAATAAATAATATCAATATTTTTTTATCTAATGATTAATGGAGTAGATAAATAAATAACACAAAAAAATTGAAAGTACTGCCTAATTTTATTTTAAATTAGGTTTGTTTAGTTTAAATTGGGTTTATACTACGTTATTGTCAAGTTTTAGTTGTTATTTCAGATAAAAAAATAGAACCCGAGAAGAAAGCAAGAAAAAAAGTATAAGTCGGGGCTAAACCAGAGCACTGATAACTAAGAAGAAAGAAAATTTGATTCAAAATTTATATAAAGTGATTAAGATTATATGTTAATATTATAGATCTTGTTCTTAGTATTTTTTTTTTCAACACACTTTGAATCACCTCAATTAGATTTTGGATGAACTAGTGATGATCATTTAAAATTTCTTATGAAATGTGAACTAATCAAAATGTACAATAGCGCGTAATATTATTGTTATATGCTACATGAAATAGCAATTCTCTATCACCGCTATAACACTAATAGCATAAATAGCACAATGTAGGTATAAAGCATAGTGTATGGCACCCAAAAAGTATTATAACATCGCCATAGCGTACTATTTAAAACCTATTTAAAACCTTAGTATAGATATAGGTTTAAAATCTTATGTGTTGTATTAAATGTATGTGAATATTTACAATGATGACCTAAAGTGCCCAATGATATTAATAATTAAATAAGAGTCCTGTCTACCTTCTTCTAAATTTAATTTTGGTCTTACATGTCAAATTTTATTTAGGATTAGAATCAGAGACTTACAAGTTTAGTTTATTTTTCTCATTGAAATAGTTCTAGATGAGAATGATAATTAGATATTATTTTTAATCATGAAGATGATTGAAAGACGATGATTCTAACTCTTACAGATGATAAGATTTAACATACATGAAAGAGTCAAAAATGGGTGCATCAAAATTTTAAAAAAATATTATCACTTTGGGAAAAATTAATTGATAAGTTTCTAATATGAAAAAAACATTTTATAATCTTAGGTAAGTTACATAATATCTCTTCCACGTTCTTTTTAAGTTTCATCTCATTTGGAGCAAAAAAAAAAAAACTCAAAATCGACCAAAATATGAAAAATCACACAAACCGACCTTGCAAGACTGGACTCATACGGGCCTAGTCTACATTTGCACGGTTTGATTGGAGGCTTAGTTTCCAGCTTAGTCCGCACCCTAACCAAGAATCTTCTCCAAAGCTGGATTCATCTATTTTGATATACATATCAAATTCTTTGAGAAATATACTTAATTATTCATATCCAATGATTAATTAACTCATCTTAAGATCTAAAAACTTATATCAATTAATTAAAGAATATTTATAAACTTTATTTTTATATGGTGTGACCCTTTAGAACTTGCACCACTTAGCAATGAAATTATAACTCTTTTAATTCTCAAATATCACAAGTGATATCTAACAATGTGTATTATGACTATTAAGTTATACCAATATATAAGTATGATACAAAATATCGTAGTCCTACATAACGATAATATTCTTGCATTATTCTTTATAAATGAATATCATCACTAAATGTGGAAAAACCTGACTCGAGAAACTTAAAAAGAGATGAAACTTAAAAAGAACGTGGAAGAGATATTATGTAACTTACCTACTTTTATAAAAGGATTTTTTTTTCATACTAGAAACTTATCAATTATTTTTTCCCAAAGAGCTAATATACTATCAAAATTTTGATGCACTCATTTTTTACTCTCTCATATACGTTGAATCTTATCATCTGTAAGAGTTAGAATCATCATCTTTCAATCATCTTCATGATTAAAAATAATATCTAATTATCATTCCCATTTAGAACTATTCCAATGAGAAAAATAAACTAAACATGCATGTCCCTGATTCTAACCCTAAATAAAATTTGACATGTAAGTCCACAATTAAATTTAGAAGAGGGTAAATAAGACTGTTATTTAATTATTAATATCATTGGACACCTTAGGTCATCATTACAAAAATTCACATGTATTTAATACAACACATAAGATTTTAAACATATAACTATACCAAGGTTTTCAATAGTACGCTATAGCGACGCTATAATGCTTTTTGTGTACCAGACACAATGCTTTATACCTACATTATGCTATTTATGCTATTAGTGTTATAGCGGTGATAGTGAATCGCTATTGCATGTAGCATATAACATCAATATTACATGTTATTGTACATTTTGATTAGCTAGTGTATAATTTTAAAAAATTTCAACTAAAATATTCAAAGAATCTTGAATGTGAGTAAATTAAACCCAATACAAGTTCAAAACTAAATTGTTATACCTATGATACATGTTTGAGTCAAGGAAAGTGCAGGAAACAAAGTAGACGCGCACATGACATCGACAGACCAACCGAGATTTTTTCTATCGATATCCACCTAGAACAACCTACAAACGTCTTCTCAATCACTTGTTAGGGCAATTGAGAATGTTATTCTTGATCCTTTCGTCCTTCACCGTGAATTCTAACTCTTAGATATAACCATTCTTAATACATGAGATAGTTAAGACGATTGCGATAAATTTTCAGCAGAACCTCAGCTCTAGGGAAATTAATTCTAATTCTTCTTGCAGTGGGGAGTTTATAACATGTCTCAACCATATCTTTGCTAAATTACACCAAATTTGAAGGGGGAAAACCCTAAAAATGAATCCAAAATCAACCCTTGCTCAAAACCGCACATGACTTGGCAGGGGCTGAAATTCTAGCTGAACTGGATGAATTCTATATAAATCAGATGTTCTACCTGAATTAGATGAATTTTACTTGAATCAGAGACCTATATGTTGGCTCATTTAATTTGGTTTAGTCCGCACAGGGTCCAAAAACATTGCCCAGAGCTCCACTTTCATCATTTTGACATACTTATTAAATGCTTTGACAAATATACTTAATTAATAATATTTAGTGATTTATTAACTAATGGTAAGACCCAATAAATCTTACAAAGTCTGGTGAGATGAAAAAGCTCTAGCGACTACAATCTGGTCTCAATCATAGAGATGTAGGCCACAATAGGATCATGATGTGTGCGAAATCGAATAACATTTGCACTTCTCTATAAATTTTTTGTATTAATTTAACACACATATGTAATTATAAATTATTTTTTAAGATTAGTTTGAAATGTACCTCTGACAAAGTACGAGATGTCTGATGTCCTTCAAAAGGAAGAAAAGGATGATATCCGGATCATGTTAGTCTGCAATATTTATTGTTCAAAATAATAATTCAGATTCAGATAACTACCAGATTCAAGTTCAAAAAATATATATTCAGGTTCAGAGAAATACCATATTTAAATTTGAAAATTAAATAATATTCATATTCACGTTGGTATTTTAAATTCTAGTTTCAGATAAATATCAAATTATAGATTCAAATTAATATCAAATTTTTGTTTTAGATAAATATTAAATTATAGGTTCAAATGAATACTAAACTCTAGATTCAGAGCAATATAAAATTTTAGGGTCAGATCAATATAAAAAATTTGGTTAAAATCAATATCAAATTTTAGGTTCAAATTAATATCAAATTCTAGGTTTAGATCAATATTAAATTTTAGGTTCAAACTAAAATCAAATTCTGTAATAATATTAATATCAAATTTTAGGTTCAGATTAATATCAGATTCTAAATTCAAATTGATATTAAATTTTAGGTTCAGATCAATATTAAATTTTAGGTTCAATTCAATACCATTTTTTTCTCACGACAGCCAACTTCTCTTTCTTTCTTTGTATGCACAAATGGTATGACGCATTAGCTTTATATAAGGTTAGAAAACACCACTCCCACTGGTGCACTAGGAGGAAGACGTCAGTCCCAGTGGTGTACTCTGGGAAGGCGTTGATGACAACGACGTATATTATGTGCGTCAATACCGGTGGCACACTGTCATTTTTAGTTTTAAAATTTAATAATTTTAATTATTATTATTAGTAGTAGTAATAAGATTTAACTCATTACATTAAAATATCTGTGCTGGTTTCATATTGGGGGCAATTTAGGAAGGAATGTTTACGATGCTTGTTTGTTCTTAAAATTTTAATAAGGTACCTTAGGTACATAGAATATTTGAATTATATCGACAAACGTTACGCGCTCTTTTTAGGAAGTGACTGATGGCCTTTATAAAGCGATCCAACGCAAATAAAAGTTTCTCAACTGAAAAAGATGAACAGAACTCCACGGCAAATGCTGGTTGTAGCTATTTAAGATATTATATCCTGTACAGTAGCTGTTTAACTTTTTTTCCTCGTAAATTTAAAAAAACATTATTGTGACTGTCGTAATCGCAGTCCAAATCTAATGACCGTTGTGAATTTGTACGCGTAACACAAACTTGTCTTACTCTTGTATTTCTCTTTTAATTCTTTCTTTTCAATTTGTCTTATTATTTTATTTCTTTTTCATGCATTTGTAGCCCAAAAAGAAATTCAAATTATTGTGGCCTGTGCTTAAGAGTTGAACCCGGAGTCAAGTTTGGGTTCTCCAAGGAGATCGAGATCATTGGTGCATTCAATGGCCCCGCAGCAAGACCGACTCAGCTACTTATGGCCCTGCAGCAAGACCGACTTAGCTACTTATGGCTGTCAATGGCAGACTTTTCAACGGCCGGATAAGCCTTCGTCTAATTAACGGGTATCTCACCCAACATCCATTGATAGCCCTATAAATAACTAAATAAAGCACTTTCTTATATCATCACAAGTTCAGAACATTGCTGAGCATATGTTGATACACAGTATCTTCTTTAGGGTCAACAATCCATCACAGAAAATGCAGAAGATTGTATGAATATTCACAAAAGAACAATGTATCAAGTATCAACTAATTAGCAATTATATTAGTAGGACTTACCGCAGAAAATGAAAGATAAATTAAGTTCTCTCAAGAAACAGTTGGATAAAAAAACTCCATAAAATGTTGATGTGGTAACGTGCAGACAGTTGACAAGTGCAGTACATCAATACTGGAGTATACTGGAAAGTAGTTACTCTTTTGAATCCTTATTCTACTTAGTATCAAATTGAGGTTTTATACCAAGGAAAATAACATAAATTACAATGTAAAATTGTCACTAATGAAGAGAAATAAACCAGAAAAATGCCTAATTTAGAATAAGTTCTGGATTCGCTCCAACTTGGCTCCAACCTGTAATTGTTGGCATGGAATTATAGAGCCAACATAAGTCAAGGATTAAATTATGAAATAAATAATTATAAGGGTCTAAATAAATAATTGTGATAATAGCCCTTCTTTTATGGTTATATGTGCAAAATTAAACTTCTGGGTGACAAGTGAAATTATAAAGTAAGCTGAAAAATAATTTAATCTAAGTTAAGTGGGCCAAAAGATTTTGTGGGATAAAATATTAATTAATTAGTTAGTAAGTGCCATAAAGTAAATTTGCGCATTGGTGAATCAGGAGATTTAACGAACTTAACTTGTATCCATATCCCACTGATCTTCTAAATTATGAATCTGAAACACCGAGCTAATTGAATTCGAAGAGTTTGGCTGATTTAACATTGAGGTAGGCATGCTAAAATGAATCATGTGACTTTGACAAACTCGAGGTCAAAGTTACACATTTTATGAGGCGACTGATGTCCGGATAGTCGTGCGACTGTCATCCTTGTCATCCCGCTTCTTCTTTTCCTTATCTTCTTCACATGGTATGCTCCATCATGTGATCTTCATCATCATCATAATCATCATGTGATCACTATCACTGTATGATTATTCTCTCTATATGATCAACATCTTCGTGTGATCATGATCATCATCATCAATCGATTATTTTACACGAATGATTATCATCTCTGCATGATTAATATATAAGTGTGATCATGATTATCATCGTATCTGAACGATTATCATTTCTACGTGATCATCATCTCTACATGGTCAACACCCCCGTGTGATCATGTTCATCATCATCAACTGATCATCTTACCTTAATGATTATCATCTCTGCATAATTATCATTTTAGTGTGATCATGATTATCATCATATCTGAATGATTATCATTTCTGAATAATCACATCTCTACATGATCAACATTCCCGTGTGGTCATGATCATCATTATCAACTGGTCATCTTACCTGAATGATTATCATCTCTACATGATTATCATTTCAGTGTGACCATTAACATCATGTCTACATGATCAGCATCCCCATGTGATCATGATTAACATCAAGTGATCATCACATCTGAATGATCATCATCTCTGCATGATTATCATCTCAATGTAATCATTATCATCATCTATACATGATCAGCATCCTCATGTGATCATGATTAACATCAAGTGATCATCATATCTGAATGATCATCATCTCTATATGATCATCATCCTTGTGCGATCATGACTATCATCATGTGATCATCATCATAATCATCATCCCTGCATGATTATCATTTTAACATGATCATCATCACTGCCTGATTAGGATATCATCACCTCCTGATCATGATTACCTCATAATCATGATCATGATCATCATCACTTATCATAATATTTTAACATATTATTTTCCTTATTATTTTCAGTTTTCCTTTTATTTTATTTACAATACTACTTTATTACTTTATTTACTGATTTTATTTTATTTTTCTCTTTATTTTATTATATTATTATTTATTAAAGTATTATCACATATAAAATAGTTTTTTATTATTATTTATTAATCTATTATTATTATGTCCAATATTCACAAGAGATTTTCATACTGAAAAATTATGAAAAATTCATATATTATTCTCTTATATTTTATATGAATTTTATAAATTTTTATTTATATTTATTTATATTGAAAACTCCAAGTCAAACTTGGAAAAAATAGAAATCCATATTACTATGATTTCAATTTTAAATTATTAAAATGAAGTATTTTTATCCTGAAAGTGTGAAAATATTTTCAAATGATTTATTTACTAATTAAATTTATTTTTCTGTTATTAACTTAATGGAACAAATTGGTACTGTTCAGTACCGAATCTCAATTCTTGTAAATTCAATCAAATTAATTGATGTTTTTGATAATTAATTGCTCAATTCGCATCGCCTATGTGTGCTATTGTGAATTAGTATGATTAATGCAATCTAAATCGAATAATGACATAGATATGATGCAATGCATAATGGTACCGTTCGGTGTTCATTGGTACCGATTCTGATTGTGCCAAAATCCTTACTCTTTATTCACTTCTTGCATTATTTACACTTCTACCATCCTATGTGCTAACAGTATCTAGTAGAATGCATTCAATCTATACACAATTCACTTCTCTATTAGCTCAGAAACTCGATTCTGTCAGAAACTCATAGCCGCGAGCCTCAACTGAGATTGATCGGTTCATAAGTAGCTCTACTAGTCTTACTACATGCTCTGTAAATGATTACTGATGCACTTTATGATGTTTGAGCAAGGAATCGAGGAAACGATGCAGTATCTGATAAGCCTCATTTATATACTATATTCAATTAGGGTTTTATCTCAAAAACTATGCATTTTATGTTAATTGTTAAGAATTTATTTAGTTTTTATGTCGAGTTCGAGATACTGCTATATTTCTTGTTATTTTGCAGGTCATTGAGTGTAAACAAAGATTTTAACATGAGAAATAATGCTTGGAACGAGATGGGTCGGATTTACACGAAGAAATCAAGTTAAAAGCATTCCCATACCAAAATTGTGGACCGCAATTATCAATTGCGGACCGCAAATGCTCTCTGGTTCGTTCTGGAAAAAAATGCAAAAATTTCGGACCGCAATTTTAAAATGTCGAACCGCAATTTTTGGGCTGGCAGCGCGAAATTGCAGTTTTAAAGCGATTTTCTCATTGGATTTAATAGATTTTGACACCCCTTCGTCCCAGACATCTCTCAACTGTCTGGAGAGGAGATCCCAAATAAGAAAGAAGAGGAAGAACACCATTGGAGAGAGATTTGAAGGAGAACTCAAGAACCGGGCGAGAAATCGTAGATCTTCTTGGTTTATTCTTTTATTTACTCTTTTCTCATGTTGTACTGTTGTTTAAACATGAATCTTGATACAATCTTTGACATGATTTGTGACTAGACACCCTTCTAGCGGTCTAGGTGTAAACTCGATAACTCGAATGGTTTAATTTACTCGTTTGATGATCTTTTAGTTCTTATTGTTTGTGATTATTGTTTTGTCTAAATTGAATGCTTAGTTTTAATCAACTGCATGTTACCCTAGAAGTGAAAGCGGAAACCGAAAGGTGAAACTGAATCTTCTGACCCAAAATAGTGATCTAGGTTGTAGGCCAAGTATTTAACCGTGAAACTTATTACCTAAGAGAAAACCGAGGAAACCTTAGAAATTATGTGAGGTACCGAAAGGCGAAGTACAAAATCTAGGTTATGTCAAAGTGACTCACTGATCTTAATGGGCTTAGACTTGTAAGGTGAAGTACTTAATCGTGAAACCCAAATTGTTTAGGTACGGTATCAAGCCACAAAAGTGTAAATTTGGTACTAAAATCTGAGATTGAATCTCCGACAAACACTAGAACATATTAAAAGATCAAATTAAGTGAATTGACCAAACGAGTGAGAGTGAAGCCGAAAGCCCCTAGAATCCTCTATTTGATAAACTTTCCAGTCATTATTGTTAGATTTATTTACTTTTAGTTTAATACAAAGCTCACTTTTGATTGTCTAGATTAGTGAAACTTGTTAGAACCGGTAATTCATCCTTGTCCTTGTGGTTCGACACCCCAACTACTACTTGACTAGGCCGTGCGCTTGCGGCTGAAATTAAGTATAAATTAGGGTATTTATTAGCTTAGCAAAATACACATCAGTACCGTGTCGAGTTCTCAGATTTCGACCGAAATCAATCGATACAGTGATCCAATTACTCGTTCTCAATCAAAATTCAATAAAGAATTCGAAAGATTCATGCATACTAAGCTTGTCACTCATAAGAAAAGAAAGAAAAAGGAAGGAATTACAAAGCAAACATCGACAAAATCAAAAGCAATAATACTGTTATTTACAAAATAATTACAATCACACTTCTCAAGCCCCGATTTTCAAGAATCAAACTTGCAATTGAGGTGAATGAATCGAGTTCTCAAGTGAAACACTGAGATCAATCGATTATACCAACTTCTTTTTCCTATTTCTTGCTTGTTCTCTCTCTAAACTCAATATCTAAGCTCTCCATCTCTCAACTATTGATGCTCAAATGAATGAATCTCTATCTCTCATCTTCTGTTCTTCTTGTCTTCTTGTAAATTATGCTAATTGGGGGTTTCTATAAGCAATAAAAAAAAGTGCACATAAGGGATTAGGTCATACACCAGCTATACACCATCAATTGAACTGTCATGGCTTATGAACATGGTCTTCTACTTTTGTTATGGTGTGGGTCCCATTTAAAACGAATCCAAGGCTCAATCTTTGACTGTTGACTGAGTTTGACCTTCTCTTCACTTCAGTTCCACTAGCAGAAGCTTCTAAACCCTCTTACATGCTATATATATACTCATCTCATAACACCAAGGCCACTCCTTTGCTCTCTGCCATTGCAGCTCACCTCTCAACCTCTAATTCACTCATCCGAATTCAAGATTTGATCAAAAACATATCTCCTTCATTCAATTGTCATCTCTAATCACCTCAGCACCATCGTGTGAATGCATAGAAGCTATATGCATTGTCAATTCGACTTTATAGTGCAAGGTCTAAGCTTTCCTTCATTTGCCTGATTTCAACACCTCAACTCAATTGCTTCAATTCAACTCATAATTGTTGCTCTCTCATTCACATATAGCATCGCCTAGGTGATTAGAGACTGCCTGCATCATCGATTTCGAGTTTGAGCACAAGAATTAAGACCCTTCATTAGCTACCCGAGGTAATCACCTTCTTATACTGCCTCATCCACTTGTTATTTCTCAATTCTAAGTATTCACTCTTTCTCTCCTATGTATAGGCTAGCTCTAACTAGAAGGAATTGAAGTTTCAAGCTCCAAAGAGCTTAATCGGTATTAATGGCGTCTTCTGCGTCGTCGAGAAGAAGAAGAAAGTGAGAGAGGGGAGAAGGAGAGAGCTCCCGGGGAGCTGAACTCGGTGCACATGATCCACAAGGCATTGGGGCCCAGAGCCAGAGATTCAACACACATGAGCCACGTACACATCGCTTCTTTCTTTTTGATTCAAATCTCTATTTAAATGCTGTGTAGGCTTGGTGCATGGGTTAATGAATGAACTTTCTGTTGAATTGCTGACATGTGAGCCCCACATGTAAGATCTATGAGTGTGGGCTCACAAGTTCAGTCATCAACTGCTTAGTGTTAATTAGGCTGAGATGGCATGATCTGATAGATTCATTTAATTAAACCCACTCCTCTAAGCCTAATAGTTTGTTAATTGTCTGGTGATGTGGCCCAATGAGGTGCTGCCACATGGCACAAGTGGGACCCACCTGTTAGGGGTGTGGGACCCACATGGTGTGAAGTGGACCAATGGGGCGCTGCCACCTGGTACTGACATGTTGAGGTGATCCAATGAGGTGCTACCACGTGGCACCTTCTCTCTCTTCTCTGATTTTGTGTGTGCATACTTGAGATCCCCAGTTTGCACCCTCACAAGTTCTTAATTGAATCTCGGCCTTTGATTAATCTGTTTTTCTTGTATGATTTTATTCTGATAACTCCACTTGCAAAAAATTATAAAATTTTCACAGAAAATCCCTAAATTCTTGATAATCAGCCCTATAATTTTTAATTTCCATTTTGTCTTTGTCTCTCTGAATTAAAATTCTGTCAAGATAAACCCTATTATTAATCACACAAAATCCCAAATATGAATGTTGGAGCTTGATGCTTGTGTTAATAATATTATTTTGTGTTGTCCTAAGTCAAATATCTGTTTTGTGATACTATTGCTAAGTCCAACTCTACCCGATCAAATGTTGATCATGTGTCAACAATTGAAACTTATATCAGTTCAATTAGATGCAACTCACATGGATATCTGATGAACTCTGTAAAATTGACCCTCAAGTTTTTGTGCATGAAGTCAAATCATATTAAATTTCACTTATCTGGCTGTATCAAAATACTTATTTTGAACACAGCATCCTCCTAATTGCCTGGGAATCTCTCTATTCCTACAATTAAGATTTATCTTAGGCACTTCTCTTGAATTTCTGGGTATTTCTTTTTAATTTCTATGTTTATCTCTGAAAATGGGCGTGAGACCCACTTGTTAGGCAAAATAATCACGAGGATGACCGCTCAAGAGATCTCTCTCTCTCCTGAGTCTCTTGAGAGTCATTTACTCAAATGATGGGGGTGATAACAGGGTATTTATATCATGTGACTCTTGCTCAACTTCCCTTGTAGGATTAATGGATTGGCTCAGAAACTTGGCAGCGACCTCTCCCGACTGGTTGCCCTTCTCTCTCTCCTTCTCTGCCTCCTCCTTATGTTTATATGATTTATGATTATCACTTTAATATTATTTCCTTGAATCTGCTGACTCTCCTCTTGAAACATATCAAGGGTAAACAACTAATAGCATAAATAGTATAATATAGGTATAAAACATAGCGTCTTGTACTCAAAAAGCACTATAGCGGCACTATAGTATACTATTTAAAATCTTGGTATAGCTATATGTTTAAAATCTTATGTATTGTATTAAATGCATGTGAATATTTATAATGATGATCTAAGGTGCCCAACGATATTAATAATTAAATGATAGTCTTATTTACCCTATTCTAAATTTAATTTTGGACTTGCATGTTAAATTTTATTTAGAGTCAGAATCAAGGACGTGCAAGGTTAATTTATTTTTCTCATTAGAATAGTTCTAGATGAGAATGATAATTAGATATTATTTTTTAATGATACAAATGTGAAAGACGATGATTCTAAGTCATAGAGATGACAAGATTCTCAATACATGAGAGAGTAAAAAATGGGTGTATCAAAATTTTGATAGAATATTAACGCTTTGGGCAAAATTAATTGATAAATTTCTAGTACAGAAAAAAAAAACTCTTTTATAACCTTAGGTAAGTTACATAATATCTCTTCCACGTTCTTTTTAAGTTTCATCTCTTTTGGAGCAAAAAAAACTCAAAATCGGCCGAAACATGAAAAATCACACAAACCGACCTTGCTAGACTGGACTCATACGGACCTAGTCTATGTATGCATGGTTTGATTGCAGGCCTAGTTTTCGGCTTAGTCCGCACGTTACCCAAAAAACTTCTCCAAACCTTGATTTATCTATTTTGATATACTTATCAAACTCTTTCAAAAATATACTTAATTATTCGTGTCCAGTGATTAATTAACTCATTTTAAGATCTAAGAAGTTATATTAATTGATCAAGGAACATTTATAAACTTTATTTTTGTAATTAAGCTAATAACACTCATGATATGTGAAATACGCTTATCAATTAACTTACACAATAATATATATATATATATATATATTAATTATTTCTCCTAGGTAATTAGCAGATTGGAGATATTTAAGAGTTATCATTAATTAATATTTGTGTTTCACACTTTGGACAATACTGAATATAAATATACAAATAATGAGCAATTCAAGGAATAAATGACATATCTCAAATAAAGTCATTCTAAGACATAAGCTAAAGTATAATCTAGAAATCAATCGAGATGTATGAATGATATTTTGTTCTCTCTAATATATCAGGCCTTGATGCTGAACTGACATAGTGTTTCACGTTCAATATTTTGTGTTTGAATTCCTAAGTTCCTAGATTGTTATAGCACTTCAAGCTCTTGACTTAGAAGATCAACTAATACATATGAGTCAAATTATGTCTTTTGATGTGAATTTAGTAGGTTCGACTAGTTCTTGATGCTGAGCTGACATAATGTTTCATGCTTAACATCTTGTGCACTGATGTTTGCATGATTTTTTGCCGCCATCAATCCAAAAGGCTCACGAATGCAAGCTATCTTTAGAAGTCTATTTGTTCGTTCTGTTCAGAATGACTGCTTAAAATTGTTTAGATATCTTCTTTATATTTTCTTTGTTAATCAGAGATGTCTCGAGATTCACAACTAAGAATAATTAACAATGGAGGTTTTCATCCTTTGAAATCTTCAAACGACACAATCACTGAAATTTTTTTGAGTTTATATCTCAAATCCATAAAAATAATTCGATGCACGCTTGAAAGTAATTACATATCATTCTTTCATAGTTCTCACTTATAATTTTCTTTTCGAGCGAGAAAAGTGTGAAAAAGGATCTCAATATATTTTGATACTTAATTTTGTATTTAATGACACAAAAAAATATTTTTTTAGTTATAAGGCCATATAACTAAAATATTTTTTTTAATATTTTTTCATTGACTTGACTCATTTATTTAAAAATTAAATAAGATTAGTAGGCTGGCCGATCGATTAAGTCATGTGGGGCCAATAATAAGTCTGCTATCTGTGTCATTATTCACATCAATCGCTGAAGGTGGAATTCATTTACGAGAAGAATTCGGTGTCATTAATTTTAGTGATACCAATATTACTAATTATTTTTTAATTTATATTTTAAAATTTAATATTTAAATATCAAATTCAAGCGGTTGATTTTATTTATTTTTATTATCGATGGATGCACATAAAATGTTTTAATTTTATGAAGGTCATTTTATACTATATTAAATAATAAAAAATGAGTCAATCTAATAAATTATAATTGATTATTTTTTATGAACTAATTTTGTTACCATTTTATATAATATAAAATGGGCTTCAAAAATTATAAAAATTTCTGATCACACATCTATCATAAAAATGAAATTAACGGGTTGATTTAAAATTTAAGATTAAATTTTAAAATATAAATTAAAAATAAGTTAATATCATTAGATATCACTAAAGCTAGTGGTACTGATGAATCATGTTTTCGTTGTGAACCATTTTTCCGAAAACAGAAAAACTCATGCTGGTCTCTAATTTTCTTTCATCGAATTAGTTGTTACATTTTTTTTTTCCAAAAAAAATAATAAAAAAAGTAGTTGAAAGTTGAGAGTGGTAATACAAAAAATAGTGGCTTAATTTTCATTATTATTTCAGAAACAGTAGTTGAGAGCTGTTAAATTTGTGCAGTTCATGCAGGACTGCCCGATGTAGACGGTACAGAGACGTTCGGTCTCGTTGATAGCTCTGCCCATGACTGCCGTAAGCGTCGTTGAGCAGTCATTTTCCTGAAATATTATTTATTTCTGTCATTCGGGCCCATTGACTGCACTAATGGTATTGTGCAAAGGCTACAAAATTATTTATTTCTTTATGTCAATTAATGCATGAAAAACAAATAGCTCTAACAATAAAAACAAGTTGGCAATGAATGATCAGAACTGCGGGTCTCAAAGAATTGAACAATTCTACTAGCTAAGATCTCCCCTTGGTTTCGTGATTGTTAGTGTTAGTGTTAGTATCATGGATTAATTTTTTGATACGAAAATGGTGTTTATTCAATAATGACAAACTAGTTTCTTCGTTTTTATTTACTTACGAAACTAGTGTTTGGGTTTTTATTTTGACAAAATCTTGATACAATCTCCAAAACTGGGAGTGCCTTTATTTTTTGTAAGACTATTTGTTTCATTTATATTAAATTTATAATAAAATTTCCGAAGATAAGGCTTCACCCTTATCTTTACTTAAAAAAAAACTAAATTTAGTGACAATACATTAATGAGGTCTCAAGACTAATTTAAACAAAATTACTAGATTTACTCTCGAATATGCAAACATAGCAAAGAAATATAAATAGAAGAATCAAATTTGACAGTACACTGGGGAGAGCGAAAAAAGAAAAGGGAATTGGTGACTGGTGAGGTGGGAAATTTATTCGTTGCCATATTTTTTTATGGCATCACTGGTTTGGATTTTTTTTACTGTCTATGATGACCGGGCTCCGTTCAAATACATTCGGACTTTAATCAGATTGTATGAGTCTCATCCACCAGCTGAAAACCTATAGCAGCAATGAGAACGTTACATCTATTACAGCGAATACGAATCCAGTGTGGTGAGAGAAGTAAAAAGTTGAGGCAAGTTTTCTTGTTGCTTCTCTTTTTTTTTCCAAATTATATTATTGTAAAGTAAATTTATTTGGTCTAGTGAAAATTTTCACGGTCATCATTTCTCATTCCTTCCCCTCTTCTTTTTTTAAGGCCCCGTTCGGTCTTACACTGTGCAGTAAGAAATATATAATAAATTCATTTAGAGTGAATTCTTTTTTTTTCCATCCATATAGTAACTTTTTAGTTCAAATTCTATTCCAATCTCCATTCCATTCATTTTACCAAACATGCCCTAAATTTTCAATATATGTGACGTTGCATTCGTAAAATAGTGTTGCAAAAGACGATATGTATCTGGCGGACGAATATAATACTATCAACTGATTAATTGTTATGCGGACTACTAATCACACACACAATACGGTAGTTTTGATGTCACAATATGATATATATATATATATATATATAATATAGAGAGAGAATAAAGATACCGTGAGATTAATCTCACAGAGTCCTTTCGTGAGTTTAAGTCAAAAAGTATACCAAATTGTCTTCAAATTTTAGTTTATCATGCACATTAGATTCTTTATATGAAAATATTATGTGATGCAAAGATTTGGAGTGTTTTCAGCTTTTTAAGCCACTATTTTTAATTTTTAAAAATGATGTTCAAGTATTAAATATTTTATCATTATTTTTAGATCTGATTTTTAAAAATTAAAAATCATGATTTAAAAAACTCAGAACACTCCAAATTCTTGCATCTCACAAGATTTTCATATAAAGAATTTAATGAGAATGATAAATTAAAATTTAGAAATGATTTGATATAGTTTTTGAGTTAAGCTCACACAAAGTCTTCGTGAGTTTAACCTCACAGTATCTTTACTCATATAATATATATACTAGCTATATAACCGCGCGTTGCAGCAGAATTTTTTATTTAAACATTAAAATATAATAAAATAAAATAATTCATATTTATCTAATATTAAATTATAAATTCACTAAATTATAGAGAAAATATATAATAAAAACTATATTTAATCTTGGATGAGATTTTTGCACAATATGAGTTAATGATTCATGATTTTTATGGCAAGAAAAGTAAATTATTCTAACATATATTATCACCATTAATTTCTTACCAAATATGCACAAGGTTGCTAAATAAAAAACAAAAATTATGGAAATAATAGTATATAAGGGAAAGAAATGGAGAGAAAGAGGGGATCAATGGACGCGATCACATACATTCGATCAATCAACAATAAATATTATCCGTCTAATTGAGGGATAAAATGGGTATAATAAAAATTTACCATGACAAAAAATGGACCCTCCAATTCTTAGATACTTTATATAATAGTATAGATATATATATATATAGAGTGGAGATAGCGTGAGCTTAAGCTCACGGAGGCTTTCGTGAGCTTAACTCAAAAAAACATATTAAATGATCTTAAAATTTTAATTTATCATTCTCATTAAATTCTTTATATGAAAATCTCATGGGATGCAAAAATTTGGAGCGTTTTGAGCTTTTTAAGTCGCCGTTTTTAATTTTTGAAAATGATGTTCAAGTATTGAATATATTATTATTATTTTTAGAGCTGATTTTCAAAAATTAAAAACGGCGACTTAAAAAGCTCAAAACGCTCCAAATTTTTGCATCCCATGAGATTTTCATATAAAGAATTTAATGAGAATGATAAATTAAAATTTTAAGATCATTTAATATGTTTTTTGAGTTAAGCTCACGGAAGCCTCCGTGAGCTTAAGCTCACGCTATCTCCACTCTATATATATATATAGAGAGAGAGAGAGAGAGAGAGAGTGTGTGTGTGTTATGCTATGATTAGTCGTGAAGTATAAAATATTTTTGTACTTCACGTCATATCTTTTATTTTCAAATTTAAAACACTGATCCGACCGTTTAAGGTGTTGTCCTTATTGAAATATGTTTGAAGAATAAATTTTATATTTTTTAGAAATTTTTTACTATTATTTTAGGGGATGAAAATACATTGAGTTTATGATTTCTAATAAGAATAATTTTCTAATCCTCAAAAAATAGAAAAAAAAAATTCTAAAAAAAATATAAATTTTAGTCTCCAAACATAGTTTAATATAGAGAACAATTAATATAAAATTTGGTCTTCAAATATATTTTAATATAGAGAACACTTTTAACAGTCCGATCAGTTTTTGAATTCGAAAATGAGAGATACGATGTGAAGTACAAAAAGGTTTTATACTTCGTAACTAACCGTAGCATATCTCTATATATATATATATAAACTATGAAATGCTAATTTGGAAATCAACTAAATTTCTTAAATAACAACATCATATCATTTACGAAATATAGTAATAAAGTTTTGACGTCACAATATACGATAGTTTATAATTTTAATTCTTGCATATTAAGTAATAATTACCAACTCTATAGCGAGCAAATGAAACTCCAGTAATGAATTAAGCATTAATTATTTCTCACCGTCCACAACCCATGTGATTTAAGAATATTTTCTTTTAGTATATTGAAAAAACTAATATTTTTCGACATAATTATACTCCATAAAGAGTCTTACATTTTCTAGGCTCTTAAACATGTTACATCATCACTCTTCTCCACCATTGAGTTATTTATTTTTTTTATCTGCTTGAATTCAATAGCTCATATGTAATTTTTTTCTTCTCATTTAAAATAGATGAGTATGATATATTTGAGTGGAATTTAACTCTTAACATGATCCATTTTTTTAGTATTAAATTTTAAGGATTTTCATGATTAATCATATTATTATGTACATCTTTATATTTAAAAAAATTCTGTTCTAAATTTTCTTAATGTGAAATTTATTAAATATATTTATTTTTTATATTATTAATTATTTAAAACGAGAACTATTTTATCGAAGCGAAATCCGTGTTACAGCTCTAGTTAACATAAAAGCTAATAACCTGAATACTAGATAGTAAAATATTAATTGAAGTATTTTGTGTCTTTAAATAAGTCAATTTAAGTAAATTTGACACCCCTTGTTAATCTTAAAAAGGTTTGAATTATACGTGAAATAAAAACAACATTAAAGAGAATGCAAGTAAATGAAAGCATTCAACCAATAATATGAAAAAGAAAAAAGCTTTTACCTGCTCAAGAGATGGAATTAGTTAGATTTCGTAGATTTTCTTGGTTATTAATAATAAATCGATCCGGTGATTCTGACTTTTATATTAGCAATAATAGAAAAGCTGTGCAAAAGTCTTAATTAACCTGAACTGAAGAACCTGTTTCTTTTATTAATGGTAGGAGTGGATTGGGGTCATAGCCTTTGGTTAAAACTAATGGAGGACAGTTCACTAGAGTGCAACATCTTTAAATACATGTCACCCTATCACATCTCGCCCAAAATATCTTCATTTTATTTTTATTTTTCTAAATCAATTTTCGCATATCATGGTCACGTTCACATCCGATCCCAAAGATTGAAGCCTACAGAGTCACTGTGAGTTGATCTCACAATTTCAACTGGATTAAGTATTCTGTTGAGTTGGAATGAAAATTACCCCTTTATTGAAATTCCAGGTACTGTGCTCTACCTGGAATCTGGATCTACAATGTATTTGAAGAGATTGCATCGGTGTGTGTGTTGTTATTTCTCTTCATATTGAAGAGCGTCGCATGGTTTTTGCTGCAAACTCTCAACTATCATGTACTGTCATTTGAAATGTTTACAGCAGACATTCACTAGGCGAGCGAGTTAACAGACATTAATAGATAATGTTTATAGCAGTACCGAATTGTAAACTGAAACTGCTGATATTCCTCTAAAAACCATGTTACTTCATCAATTGTCACGTCCCGAATTAAAAAAATAATGTTCGAAGATGATAGCTATCACCTATACTTAAAGACACACATATAAAGCTTAAAAATACATAAGTCGATTATTTTATCACAATAAAATAATAAATATTTATTTATAAATTATACATGCCATAATAAATAATAATAAACAAAAATCAGGATTTTGCGAAAAACTAAATAATAAATATTATTGAACGAGATGGCGCCATGAAGACAACTAATAATCAAATAAGTTAACTATCAACTCATAAGAAATAAATATATATAAACATAAATCCAATCAGCAATTGAATCATGAAAATCTCTTAAGTCCTCACAGCCTTTCATCTAGTTTCATAACTGGACCTCACAACCATCATGAAACATGAGTAACAAGTTACTCAATGTGATTTTAGATCCAACACTAAGATATTGAATATATCTAGATTTGAACTTAAAACTCATTTAATTTAATTCATAATAGATATATAACAAACAAATACATAATATCAAAATTGCAATTTTCAAGTTGATTTACTTATTTCTTAAGTATTATATAAAATGAATGCAAAAGAGTTCATAAAAAACGTACTACATGAATGTCATAATATTTTTTATCGAAGAAATAAAATATATGTGAAACATAATAATAATATAAATACGAGAGTCAACTCCAAATCATATATACATATGACTTAGTGAGATCTAGAGTTTAAAAGAAAAATCAACTATGACAGAATTAACTCATAATACCGTATTGATTGGTTGCTGACAACGACATGATGAACTCGCTGTACCGTGTTTTAGAAATAAATTAATTCCGCTCAATCCCTTACTAATATTTGGAACTAACAACGGCTCGATTTATCAAATTTGTAAAATGGATAGAAGTAAATTATTATGAAGCATCTATTAATCAGATTAAGAGGGGAGGGGGAACTACCTGAGTAATAGAATAAAACGAAACAAACTAATCATGACAAACATAAAGTGACAAAATGGTCAATGAAAAACACACAAAGTGACAAAATAGTCAATAAAAAACACAAAGTTACAAAATAGTGATTGACAAATATAAAATGATAAAATAATTACTGATAGAAATAAACTCAACCATCAAAATCACAATAACCATGATGTAACTCCTTAATCATAAATTGATGTAACTAATATCAAAGCCCATATATTATTTCCATGGAAGAGGAAGATTGAACTGTAAATTAACATCACAAAAAAGATGTTCTACAAAGCTAAATGCAGGTACTACACAGTTTCAGTAACCACTAACCGATGATTTTATATTTTGCAGCTTAACTTCCACAAAAGAAGTTATGTCAATATACAAAATCCTGCTGACCAGTACACCTGTTTTCATCTTTATAAACATCCATATGAAAAAGCTAATAGTTAAAACAATTACTACAGTACTCAGTGTTATTATAGTTCCAGTTATAGCATGACCATCTTTCCAATAATTTGCTTTGTCTTTAATCTATGTACCTAAGGTACTTTAATGAAATTTTAAGAACAAACAAACATCATCAATTGTCCATCCTAAATTGCCCCCAATATGAAATGAGTACGACATAAATAATCTCATTGACTGGTCTATTGACTAATACCTTCCCAAAATCAATAAAGGAAAGATCTTTCATTAATGACCGCTTGATTGGTTCAACAGCTTCTGTCAATTTATACTTAAAAAGAAACTGATTTTCTGTATACAACGATAAGCCTATGAAAACAAGCTTACACAAGGAACAACAAAATCCAAAAAAGAAAAGTAGTAATTTTTTACAACTTCCTTGTAATTTACTTTTACAATGATAAGCCTATGGCATAAATGATCTCACTGGCTGGTCTATTGACTAATAATACCTTCCCACAATCAATAAAGGAAATATTTACATTAATGACCACTTGATTTGTTCAACAGCTCCTGACAATTTAGACTTAAAAAGCAAACTGATTTTCTGTATACAACGATAAACCTATGAAAACAAGCTTACACAAGGAACAACAAAATCGAACAAAAATCTAGTAGTTTTTTACAACTTCCTTTTAATTTTCACAAAAGCATAATGTATCAACCAACTAGCAGTTATATGAATAGGACTTGCAGCAGCAAATGGAAGATAAATTAAGTTCCTTTTAATTTACAAAAAGCTTACACGACACATATGCACTACTTCCTTTTAATTTTCAAATCTGGGTACCAGCATTATATAATTTTGATTAAAAAAGCAATGTGGCACAGTTAGTTACATATAAAACAAGACATATGATACATTGTAACTATAAGTATTATAAAGGCTATAAGGAACTGAAGATAAGGAGAAGTTAACTGTATCTTTTTCAGCACCATTCAAAGCCAAGCCAACAATCCATCACTAATACCAGAGCTGGTATTGGTACCAGCTGATACAAACACAAGATGAAACAGGGAATCACAGTTTTATAAGAATTGAGTACATTTAGTTAAAATTTAGGATCTCAGAATTCAAAAATGTGTGGATTTTGGTTCTGGTACAAACTATTGGCTATAAATCTGTTAAAATGCAGAAGATAGTATGTTGATACACAGTATCTTCTTTAGAGCCAATAATCCATCACAGAAAATGCAGAAGATGGTATGAATTTTCACAAAAGCACAATGTATCAACTAATTAGCAATTATATGAATAGGACTTGCAGCAGAAAATGGAAGATAAATTAAGTTCTCTCAAGAAACAGTTGGATAAAAAAAACTCCACGCAATGTTGATGTGGTAACGTGCAGGCAGTTGACAAGTGCAGTACATCAGTACTGAAGTATACTGCAAAGTAGTTACTCTTTTCAATCCTTATTCTACTTAGTATCAAATTGAGGTTTTACACCAAGGATAAAAACATAAATTACAATGTAAAGTTGGCACTAATGAAGAGAAATAAACCAGAAAAATGCCTAATTTAGAATAAGTTCTGGATCCGCTCAGTATCAGACAGGTTTAGTTCAGATAGCAGTGAAGTAAGTACCTCCAGAATTTACCATTACTTGTTTACTATCTAAACTGTTAAAGCTTGACAGGTACAAAACTAAATCAGTTACAAGTATAGCCTAGCCAGTGAGTTTGTGTTCTCAAAATTCGTGATAGGGAAAATATAATAATACCAGCAAAACTAGTGAGTTCACTTAAACAGTAACTTCTTCATCTTTCTATAGTTACTGTTTAAGTGAACTCACTAGTTTTCTATCTTTCAATGTACTTGCAAAAAAGACTGCAGTCGCACATGCCTATAATCATTGCCTAAGCTTGTAACTGTTTTGCTAATTCCATTTCACTTTTGTGCAACACGGCCAGTACTTTCTGATACCAGTATAGGTACGAGTCTCGGTTAAGAACCCGTTATTGACATTTCTAGTAATCATTTCAGAGGTACTTTTAATCCTTTCAAAGATTACGAATTTGTCTAAGATTTCAGTTTATGGCTTCTATTGCCCGACATTTTGCATAAATCACTCTAAATTTCAACATTCAATCAAATAAAACCTTCATGGACGCACATGCAACATGAAAACATTCCGCCAAGCCACAGATTTCAGAAGATGTCAAGGGTATCCAACTATCCATACTTCAGCAGTTCAGAACAAGAAGCAAGGAAAAAGATAATATATTTTTATCAATCATACTAATTTTATTTGGAAACATGTTAAATTAGAAGAAAATGGTAAAAATAATGAGAACACCGTGATAAAAGAGAGAACGCAATGAAACAGTTTAAAAGCTAAGCCGCTAGTGTTTGCAATTGTCTTACAAAAATAAAAGAACACACCAACAGAGTACATTTTCCGCACAAATACAGACTTACAACAATGCTTCCGATCTTAATTTGGCATCATAAAGTGAGATAAGAGACATTGCAAAATAAATTAATCATTTAATTATAAAAGAAACAATTCCAATATGCATAGTCTTTTTAGTTTGAATACATAGAATTCAAGATCTAGAAGGCAGCACAAATTTGTTGTTTTTGGTTGACTGAGTCAGCAAGAAGCCTTGCAAGGTTCTTTCATACTGTGCAAGAACACTGCAATTAAAAGTGTGAGGTTAAAAGCATGTCATGGATCCATGTCGTCAGCTACTTTAAGTGTGATTGTTAATTCAACTTCCTTTTTGTTAAGAAATGGCCTATTTGGTAAAAAGATATCAGTTAGATTGGTAGTGAATGGACTCTTAAATTTGCTTTTCCTAGTGTAATTAGGATAAAATTAAGTAAAATACAAAATTCAATAGGGCAATAATGAAAAAATTAAGTAGAACGGACTCTACATTCTTTTTAAGAACATCTGAACCAGACAAACTAAAGAATGAATAAAATTCAAAAGTCCCAACTCACTAAAATGTATGGACTATTAGCAACTCAAAAAAAGCCACAGCATGGTGCAAAACATGAATTTGTTAATTTGAAATATCTAATCAACAAGTATGTCTCCTGATTATGCAAAAATGCTGAGATAATAAACAAAAATTTTAGTTTTGTATGTTTCCTAGATGTTTTGGAGGGTTCCTGTAATAATTAAATTTTAATATTGTCAAAATTCAAAATTTGTAGGTAAATCTTTTTAGTAAGACTACGAAATTGATAACATAAAATAGCAAAATATTGTAGAGATCGTGTTTCCATACCTTGAGTCCTCGATTGTTTAGCAAATGCATTTTTGAAGAATTTAAATTTCAATAAATAAACACAAGAGGGACATGTGATATGAGGTGCCAATCTTCACCAATTTCTCGTGTACAGCGTTTGCCTAGCAGTGGGCAATCATCAATTACAATCCATTCCAAAGCAGTGAGGTGTTGGATGGAAAGGGGAAGGGAATCAAGGCCTGGGCATTTACCAATTGTCAACCTCTGAAGAGATTTAAGTTCCCCTAACCACTCTGGTAACTCATTTAGATTTTCACAATTATCAATTTTCAGTTCACGAAGACTGGAGAGCTGCGTTAAGCTATGGGGTAATTGTTCCAGATTGTTGCAGTTCTGGATACTTAGTTCATTAAGCAAGTTGAGATGATGCAACAACTTCCACCCATGTGATGCTGTAATATCAGCGATAGTTACCTTCTTAGTATAGTAGTATAGAAAGTAAGCATTGTTGATGATGATGGCTCAGAAAAGTTAGACGTCACACCCCTTAGTACCGCCTCATTGCTAAAATCTAGTTCTAATTGTTCCACAGATGGGGGTATAAAAGGGTGGACTTCCAAATTAGGGCAAAGCCAAATTGAAAGACGAAACAATCGGGGACATGCTGGCTTTGGATTGCTGCTTTTCTGGTCTTCATCTACTATTGTTGACCAAAGAGAAAGTTTAGGCATATTATATAGAGTCAACGTAATGAGTGATGAAAAATGCTGGCCCTCAATAGTGAGAAGTTCATCCATAGTATTTATGTTCATTTGCTTGAGGTGAGGGAAATCAACCTGGGGGAGGATAGTGCATTTTACTCTTCGAAGTTCCAAGAACGTTAGGTATGGAAATGGTGAAGAATTGTTCTCCATCACCATCATCCACTGTGGATATATATTTGCAGGATAGTCCCATATGATCAACCTTTTAATATTTTTATTGGGCCGAAGACAATCTAGAACATTCAGACTGAAATCAGGGTCCATTCCTTCCCCTCCCCATCGAAGGGTGAGCTCTTCAAGCTCCTGCTTTCTCTCTAATTGAGCCTTCTGGACATCCCAAAGACTTTTCAATGCTCTTAAATTTCTGATAGTAAGCTCATCACCCAAAAGGTCCAGATTTTCAAGCTCTGAAATTGAGGCATATTTGTTGTCTCCATCCAGAACAAACATGTGCAGCTGCTGGAGATGTGTCAACTCTCCTATCCCTCGAGGGGCATTACGTAATGACCAACATCCTTTGTTCTTTAGGTACCTAAGCTTTGGCATTTTCCCCAGTCCTTCCGGCAACTGCCTCAAGGTGCTACATTGCTGAATGTCAAGACACTCTAGGTTTACAAGTTCATTGATCTGTGCTGGAAGATTTGAGAGCCTTGTTCCTCGTAGAAAGAGAGAACACAATCGTTTAAGATTAGATATGGACTTGGGTAATGATGTTAACGCTTGACAGTATGACAGATTAAGGATGCGAATATTCTCAAGATTACCAATGGAATCAGGCAGGTCTCGAATTTTGCAGGTCGAAAGATTAATGCTCTCAATATATCGGAGAGTACCGAGTGAAGTAGGTAGTTGTTGAATTTTGCTGCATTCTAAAAGGTTAAGGGTTTGTAAATTTTGAAGGTTCCCAATTGAACTTGGTAGTTCCGTAATACTTCGACAATAATATAAATTAAGGTTTCGTAACTCCTTAAGCATTTCAAAAACTTCTTCTGTCAAGGTCTCAAGCTCATTGCAGCAAGAAAGATTTAAAACTCGGAGCTTTTCAAGTTGACCGAGAGAGATAGGAATACTTGAAATGATTCTACATCCTCTTAGGATCAAGCATTGAAGGTTCCGACAACTACCGATAGAGGCTGGTAAAGTTTTAAGTGATCCGCACCATGAAAGATCTAGTGTTCTCAAGTTGCAAAGTTTGCCAATATCACTGGGCAGAGCTAGAAGTTGTTCAGAATCTTTTACATGTAAAGACTGCAAACACCAAAGGCTACAAATTGCTTCTGGAAGCTCTCGGCATTTAAGCTTTGAAATCCAAAGGTATCTCAACATTTTCAACTTTATTATTGACATTGGAAATGGTATGGAATTTGTTGGATCTAGAACAAGTGTCCGTAAACATTTAACCTTCTTCTTCTTTATGAAATAATACCTCATTTCTGAAATTCCATTATCAATAACAAACTTACCCTTATAGATATAAAGACCACGTGCCATTTGCATGATACTCATGTGCACCTCTTGTTTGCAGTCTACCAGGCACAAATATCGACAAGATTTATGGAAATCACTAGTTGGTATTGCCTTTGCATGTTCTGTGATATATAGATCATCACCAGCAATGGATTTAGCCAGGTCATGAACTAGGTCGTGCATCCTGCATGTAACCACATCTGTATTCTCATCTTTGACAGGATCCTGAAGGAAAGACATTTGAAGCAGGTCATTAAAATATCCATTTCCGATATCCTCCATGCTGGCATCTCCATCCAACATTGGTATCATACCATGAGCAATCCACTGACCTATCAGCTCATCCTTGTTGATTTTACCACCTTTAGGCAGTATTGAACAGTATGTAAAGCACTCTTTTAAAATTGGTGATAACTGCATATAGCTCAGTTTAAGGGTTGCAATAACTTCCTTGTTTTCATCTCCAGGCAGCTTCCATATGTCGCTGTTCCTTACAGCTAACCAGGCATCCAGCCCCTCTTTGTGTTGCATGATGCTTCCTAAATGTTTTACAGCCAGCGGATTGCCTGCACATTTGTGGACTATATCCTCTGCAATTTTAGCTATTTGAGTGTTAATTTCACTTAGTGGGCTACCAAACACCCTTTGTGTGAATATGTTCATGCATACATTTTGGGGTAATCCTCCCAACTTGAAAATAATTGTTGATTTCATTTGTTGAGCAACTCTCTCCATCCGAGTTGTTACAATGATCCTACTGTCTTTTGCTCCGCTCTCCAAGACCAATTTCAGTTTCTCAAACTTCTCTTGGGCATGGTACCAAATATCATCTAGAACGAGTAAAAATCTAACTCCTCTAATTGCCTTTGCTAGGTCCTTACCGAGGGAATCAAGACCCTCAGGCACAGATCTTAGACCGGTGGCTGATTGAATCATAGTTCTGAGAACAGCTTCAACATTAAAATTTTCTGATACATATACCCACATTCTCAATTCAAAATGGTTCTTCACCTCAGTTTCATCATTATACACCATCTGAGCTAGTGTGGTCTTTCCAATTCCACCTAATCCAACAATTGAAATGATGGAAATGTTCTCTTGGCAATCTGTTCGAACTAACTGATGCATAATTTCATTTTTTTCAGAATCCCTACCAAAGATTGTTCTTTCCTCAAAAGACCATGTTTCTCGCGTTGTATGGCCCACCTTGCTCTCGTGAACACATCTTTTCTCTATAAAAAAGTTTCTTCTCTCATCTGCGATGGCCCCAAGTCTCTCATTAAGTTGACTGATTTTGTGTGCCATCTTTGATCTCTTAATAAGGTTTACCTTCAAAAAAGCCTTACAAAATGTTCCTTTTGCAGCACCATGTATGTTGCTCTTTGCAAATTCTGCTTCCATACGGAATTTCTCCAAAAGGTCATCTGCGTCATAGACTACATCTTTTAGTTTCCTCAGCCAATTGTAAACTGGAATATCATCAATACTACGCTCATTAGCTTCTTGTAGCACATCTTTAATCGTCTTGATTTTACTCTCGAGGGCACAGAGATCGTTGCTAAGACCCCACAAGAGACCAAACTCCGACAGCAATGGCGAGCTGATCTTATCACACACAATTTTCAAAATAGATGACTCAACCATTCCGGTCATGAGTCGTGGTTTGGGAAATCGGTTGATTCCGAATAGAATCCGCCGAAAACGAGACGATTTTGACCCGAATTACTCGGCCACGACTTTTTGCACGAAATCGCGAAGGAGACTACTAATTCCCCAAATTACTTGTCGAGAATGACACATTTGAGGATGTGTATTTCTGCACTCAACTAATTTGAAAGTCTTAGACGGCGTTTTGTGGCGTGGGAGAGCTTCAAAGGGAGCGAAGGGTTCGCCGTCGGCAGGAAAAGAAAAGTTGCTGTGCTTAATTATTTTAATTATTGCACATGGTGCATGCACCATTAATTACAATTATTATATTTCCGTAGGAAATTTTATGTATTAGAGCATCCAGTAACTGATTCTAAATTTTTTATTACTGCTATAACATATTTAATTAGAGAAATTGTTAATTAAAACTAACATTCTCCAATGTAGAAACCATCTCTAAATTTTATTTATACCAAGTCATTTAATGAAAATAGAAAAAAAATAAATAGATTTAGAAAAAATAATCTCCAATGCTAAATTAAATGAGTTGCTAATATGATGTGGCAATTAGAAATGAGTTGCTAAATTAAAAACTATGATTAAAATTTTTAAATTAAAAATTATATCTCCAATGCTAAAATTAAAAATTAACAATGACACATAAAAATAAAAACTCAATAGAAACTCCTATTGAATATGCTCTTAGTACCTTAACTCTAAAACAAATGGAAGTGCGTGAGGTTCAAAGCACTTTGAATCAAAAAAATGGTTTAAATCCTTTTAGAATAGTTGATTTTGCAATGAGATTCGTAATGATTATTGAAAGTATGAATTTTGAACTTAGATTTTATTAAAACTACGAATCTTTATGCAAAATCAACATTCTAGAAGGCTTTGAACCAACTTTTTGGTTCGAAGTGCTTTGAACCTCCCCCACTTCCAAAACAAATAGGGTTGTCAATAGATCAGATTCGAATCGAATTCTGAAGGATCTAAAGGTGAATTCATTAAAAATTTATAAGATTCATATATGGATCCTTATGAATCTTATAAATTTTTAATGAATTCACCTTGTTTCGAAATTCATGCAATTTACTTACTATTTCATGTTCAATCAAAGATCCTCAAAATTTTATAAAATTAATATTTTTTTTATGGATCATGAAATAATATCTTTTCTGTTTTTAGTATTTTTAATTTATTTATTGTGCCATTGTCAAGATTGTAAAAATAAACATTGTCAAGGGATCCCTCTCCAATTACAAATACAGATAGGGATCACGTTACAGTGGTTATTCCGACAATCTTGATAATTAATGAAATATCAAATAAGTTTGAAATTTAAAAAATAGAAATAGAAATATATTTATGAAAATATAATTGAACTTAAAAATTAATTATTTTCATTCAATTTAACTATCATTTGATAGTTCATAAAGACTAATAACTTGTAATGTTATAAATTGTATAAAATTTTGGCAATCTTTGATGAACTACTAAATAATATTTAAATTGTATGCAATTTCAAACACTATATATCAATCTTAGGATCGGTAATATATTGTTTTTAAGATTTTTTCAAATTTAATTAATATTTCATTTAGATTGTCAAAATACACAGTTGATCTCTACCATTTATATATTCCAAGTGACCGAATATCCGTTATTCTATTTCTTTTAATAATAATTCGTTATTCTATATATGAAACGACCGTAAAGTTTATCGACATTAGACACAGTACATGGTGGACAGATGGAGCCAAAATTTTATTGTGATTATCTTCTGTTGATTGTTTAGCAAGTTAGCATATTATAAATTTTTAATAGAACTACACAAATCTTAATTAAAGAGTACCCAAGACCAGTGTTGAAATTTTCAAAGAATTTCATTTCGACAAATAAAAATAAGAAGCAAATCTGATGTTGAGTTCTTTACGAAGTGGAACACACGAGCGCACCTATTTTTGTAAAATAGCTATAGACAGCCTCAACTTTGAAAATAAAAAATAAAAACGAATACAAAATATTTTTGGCATTATTTTTTTTCTTGTGATCTGTTTTGGGTTTCCTGAAAACATTAAAATGCCTCCCACGTAGGCACGTACCCATTCCAGGTCAAAGCTTTTAGGGGTGCCGTGATTTGGAATTCTATCATGCATGTTACTTCCGATTTTTTTTTATTTGAGCAAATAATTATTTCAAAATAAATATTTAAGAAATACAGAGAGAAATTTTGAAACATAGGATGGCCGGCAAAATAAATACCGGCCCATCGTACAGTTTTTAAACTTCAGATCATTTATTTATTGAAAATATTTTTTATATAAATGTCTTCAAATGAAAGTCCGGCCCTTTCTCGGCCGGTCCTTATATATACGGCCTCGCTTTTTTTTTATATAAATCAAACATTATCTATTATTAAAAAAAATGCAAATATGCGGCCTCACTTTTTTTTTATAATTTTTTCTAAGTATAAATATTATTTTTAAAATAAGTGCAAAAAAAAAATTAGTACTTGGAAGTAACAATGAATATGGATTTCGGTATCAAAACTTACCTTATCCGATAAGACGACCCAATTTGAACTCGATTCGAAATGATTTTAAAATAAATGAATTGAGTATGGATTGATATTTTTTGCTCTATCACAGCTCAAATCGGTCAGGTCAGTTGAGTCGACTGAAAATTTTAATTATATTTTTCAAATTTATTTTATAATTTAAAGCAAAGCATATCAAATCACCCATTACTTTTCTCTCCATTTCTTAGATATTTAATTTGAAATAATTATTTTCTTAATTGAAAAAGTGGATGTTATGGATCAGGTTGGATCATTATTATTTTATTATTTTCTTTAAAATCATATCAATATTTTCGTCCCGATCTGATCTAAATGGGTTACGAGTCAACCTGATCCAACCCAAACGGATCATGGATCGACTTTGATTCGACTCAAGTCAGTCGACACGGTCGACCCGATCCAACCTAAATGGGTCACACATCGAACCGATTCGACCTGATCGGGTCATTGTCGACACAATCCGGCTTGATTGGACCATGCTCGACACAATCCAACTTGATCGGATCATTGTCGACCTTATCCGACCCGAATAAAATAATTAAGTATTTATTAATAACTTCTATATATTTTTAAGTAATTTAATATTAATTAATATAAAAATAATCTCAATTAGTGTATATACTAGATTTGATTAACTTTAAATCATAAAATAAATCTGAAAATATAATTAAATGAGTCGGTTGACTCGATTGACCTGACCGATCTGACTTGTGATGAAGCAAACAATATTGATCCATGTTAGGGGTGTCAATGGGTCGGTTCGGATCGGTCATATTATTTTATTATTTTTCTTGACCCGACCCGAACCTGACCCGATTATTATTCAGGTCAAAAATTTTGACCCATATCCGACCCGACTCGACCCATGTAAAATAATTAAATAGTTATTAATTATAATTATATTATTTAAATAATTAGATATTAATTAATTTATAATTAATGTATATTTAAGCTTTAATTAGTGCTAAATCATAAAATTATTTTTAAAAATATAATTAATCGAGTTGGGTCGGGTTGACCCGAATCCGACCTGACCTGATTCGGGTCAAAAAATTAGACACATATCCGTCCCATTTATTTTCGGATCATGTCGAATCGGGTCAGGTTAGGTCAATAATTAACACCCTTAATTCATACTCAACTCATTTGTTCTAAAATCATTTTAGATTACAAATTTGGATCAGATCGTTCTATCAAATCAGATAAAATTTTGACACATGTATCCATATTTATTGTTAATTCAAAGAAAGTACTAAAAAATAATATTTACATTTATTATGAAAATAATATTTATACTTATAATAAAATATTATAAAAAAGTGAGGCCGCAAATTTGCACTTTTATAAAAAAAACTTTGACTTATAAAAAAATATAAAAAGTGGGGCCGGATACATAAAGACCGGCCGAGAAAGGGCCGGACTTCCATTTGGCGGCCTAATATAAAAAACATTTTCATTAAATTAATTAAAGTTTAAAAACTGTACCATGGGCCGGTAGTCATTTTACCGGCCGTCCTATATTTCAAATTTCCTCTCTCCATTTCTCAGATATTTAATTTAAAATAATTATTTGCTCAATTAAAAAAAAAAAATCGGATGTTATTTCAATAATTTATTATGTAGGAGGCATGGCTTAGGACTTAAGGCATCTCCTGGAAACAAATGGAAGAATTAATGGTACAGGTTGGACGGTACTTGCTGTGGTACGGCCTTTGGTTTGTAGTGTGGCCCATTGTAATTAAACTCGATTTTATATATTTCACTTTATTTTTTTTTTAGGACGTGTTTGTTTCCTCTCAATTGCTACCGTTTTGCGGGCAAAAAAATCATTCAGAGTAAATTATTATTTTCTCACTCAAACAGTATATTAGCCGAACATGCCCTTATTTTGTGAATTGGATCACAATTTGTTATTTTTTAATGAAATTTGAGGTCAACACATTATTTTTTTCGAAAATAGTATTTTAACCTGTATTGGGGTAAGGAGAGGAAGATCAGTTCTTCGGACTCGTTGTTTGAAAAGTCAGTTCTTCGGACTAATTTGAGCTATTTTTATTCTTTATTTTATATTTGAATCCGAATTGGGTTAGTTCAATATTTTTTAGAACCAAACACACTTCTAGTACTTAAATATGTTTATTTCTTATTTAAGAAAAACAAAAAAGTAATGAGCTGGACACATGTCTGTTAAGTATCTTAATTATCTCTTTGTACTTGCATTCGGGTAATAAAATGTGCGAAAGCACAAACTTCTGAAAGGTAATGAAATCAGAATAACAATATTATATTAGGGGATTGACACTTAATAGTTTCAATTAAGATGCCTTTTTTTGTCAATCTCACATATAAAATATAGGAAGCGGAAATACAGATACCATATAAGTAATATCAAATTGATTTCAACTTATTATTCAAGCTAATAAGTTATTATACACTTAATTATTAAATCTCTTTGTATAATATTTTATTATTCAATTAAAATATCGTAATTCTGAATAATAATTCATTTAAGTTGAATAACAAAAACTGTTGATCTAGACTGAATGATATTATGCACTTTGCTCTATCTTTCTGGTACTTTGAAGAAAAGTTTTTTAGTAGCTCTTAGTGTCATTTGTTGGTGCATTTAGAAAACAAGAAATGAATTGGTATTTAGACAAGGTTTTATCCCCACTATTAGAACAATGATTTGTCTAATTCTCTCTTTACTTCAATATTGGTCAATATTGGTCTAATTCTCTCTTTACTTCGTGTGTCTGAGTTTAGATAGAACAGACAATGAGGAAGAGTCTTGACTGAGATGTTACCAGAATTAGCACACTGGTTTTACCAGGATAATTTCTTCTGGCAGCTCGATGAAGTGGCACAAAACTGGGTCTCTCTCTATCGAGTTTTCATCTAGAGAATTAGGGCGTATTTTTTTTTTGTTGTTTTTCTAGACTTGTTTGCTTGTATTTAATGTTTCATCTAATGAAACGGGCAATATTATGCTTTTTAATCAAAAAAATGTTGAATATTAAAATACTATACAAAACAAGTTAAATAATTAAGCTAGTATTATTTATAATATCTGGTTTAACTTCAGTAATAATTTAGTTAGTATTATTTATATTAATTTGATAACAACTATAATATCCTTAAATATTTTTCTAAAATATATTTGAAAGAAAATTGCCGACAACTATGTATGACAAATTTACCAATATTAATTTTGATGACGCAAGAACGATGTCCAAATATAATTAATATTTGAAGCTTTTGAATTTGTTGACTAAGACAAAAAAAAAGGAAGTGGGGAGGTTTAAAGTCTTTAAAATTAAAAAAAAAAAAAAAGTTTGAAGCCCCATGACAAACAGCAGTGGGCCTAAATAATCTAAGCAGGACCTTTCTCAAGCCCCATGATTAGATTGTCCAGTGTCAAATATCAAATGTACATACAGGCTATTGCCAGCAACTGTCATTGTTACTCTATTTTTTTTTAAAGTAAAGATATATTATAAGTTATTCAACTGTTAAATATTTATAAAAAAAATTCTATATCTGAATTTTGAACCTGTGATATTTCACACGGAGAGCATTGTTTTTGTTAAACCTTACCCATTAATTTTTAATAATTAATTAAAAATGTTTTGTACAATTTGATAATCATATTTGGTATAGATATAGTATACCAAATAAATATCGCTCTTTGTATAGTGTTAGTGTATATACTAAGTTATGAACCTTTTTTCAGTAGGCCAGAGGCTTCTATTAGGCCTTATCTCTCGACAGAGGCCCGATCGAGTGACTGGAGTGGTTGGATTTTTGTACTAATTGTTTTTAATATGAAAAATAGATTACCCGTCATTTTTTTTTAATATTTAATTATTCTCCGAGCAACAAGCTGTATATTTTGTTTAAATTTGATAGAGGAATTCTGAACTCAGCATAGTTCTTGCTTTTTCCATAGCTTGAAATACATGTTTTGTCTATTAAATTATTCTCGTCGTTCGAATTCTTTTAGGGACTATTTGGCAGTGTCTTTTATTCCAGAAGAAAGAGGAAGAGTGAACACTTCTGGAAGAAATATATCAAACGGAAGTGGAAGAAGGTAGAAAAAAAGAGGAATATTTTCTTCTATATTTTTGGTGGAAGATCAACTCTTCCGAAAGATAGAGAGCAAATTTAGTTTTCATCTTCCACTCTTTCTTTTGCTTATTATTTTTTATCTCACACCTACTATCAAACACTCAACTCAAACTATGAAATAACATGAAAGAATATTTCTTCTTTCACTCTCTTTTGGAAGAAAGAGGTTGCCAAACAGCCCCTTAGGAACTTGTTTGACGATCGTGCGTGGGGTTGCTCAGATGGAATTTTACGGCTGCGGAATTCAATAATTTGATTCATTGAATCCCATTAGTATAAAATTATGTGGAAAGATTGTTTTCATGTAATGTGGTGTCTTGTGTCTAAATGTTTTAAATTAAAGTTGATTGTTCACACTTTGAAAGATTTTAACAGTTATAGATTACTATATATCATTTCTAATTTGGTCTACCGCAAAGCATAGTCTACTTTTGTTACAATCAGGGTGTCGAATCACACACCTAAAGTACCAATTTTTGATAATTCATTAAGCTAGAGTAACAAAAATGGATTGTTTCGGAAATTAAACTATAAATGAATTGAAACTAAAACAATCAGCAATTGACTTAAATTCTGTATCATATCCCTGTGCTTGTCTTGTTTTAACCCCAAGAGGCAAGCCAAGCCCAAATCTGACTCAGATACTGCAAAAACAGCCCACTCAAGACAAGAGGCCATCTCACCTGTCCTCGAATCCACCTTTGACAAATCTCTAATCTCTCCGTCAAAGTTGGGGATTTGCCTGGTTTCTAATATATTATACTATTAATTGTGATTATCAAGTCCAAAGGGTTATTCTTTTCTTTTGTTTTTTTTGTCCTTTTCTAATCAGCCTACTCTATTGTTTCTTAAATCAACTTGGAAACGAAAATGGTGTGGTTAAATATATCAAAAATATAATAAAAACTTGTTTCTTCTTAACATATCGATGCAGAAAATTATAATCCTCTTGCTGAAGGTGTTGAAACAATCAATTATAAATAGCTTCATCACTTCTACAATTAATCTCATAATTTTCTGGTTACAAGTAAAATTGTTGATTATTTCATCAGCAGATTATGATCTAATTGGAACAGAGCTGAATAAACATTTGATGTTTGGTGAATTTGTGTTTGCTGATGTGATGTTCTTCATAAAATTGTCTCAGGGTAATATTTCAAGCTAGGCCAATTCAATAACTAGGGTGATCAATGACCATGTATTAAGAGGATTTTACATGACCTGCTGTGGAAACTAGCACATGGATTAAATGACCCTATTTGGGTTTGATGACTGGTATTAGATTAATTCAATGTAACATGTATTTTGTTTTTGAGATTTGCTTCGACTTTGGATCATGAAACCGTGATAACAATACAACTTCAAAATTAGATAAATAAAACAAGCGTGCAGCGTGCTTAGTTTTTATAAACTCATCTTCTTAGTAATGAATTGAAACATCTGATTGAACTATAAAATAAATTAGAGATTTGAACATCATCAAGTAAAAATACCATAATTGTAATCCCACTTGAGAAGAACGTCCCCAGGGAAATGATATGACAGTTGGAATAGATCCAAACAAAAGTACCTACAGACAAGGAAAAAAAAAAACACACACACTGACTGTTCTTTTCAAGGACAACCCAATGAATTGTTACTTAAATAGAACGAAGAAAATTAAAACTATAACACAAAAAAAAAATCATTACATCATTTATCCAAACATCAAAAAAAAACCCAAAAAATGAATAATAATAACAAAAAACGATTCTACACACCCTAGAAGAGTCCTATTGAGAGTTGCTAGCATGTTTAGCTGAAACAACAATTCAATTTTTTGTAGCCATCCCCAATCATGGTTATAACACGACTATCTACAATTACTTTCTGAAACCCTAGCCAGATGTATCAATCTCCTTCCCATGATCAACACTGATGACCCGTCTCAACCGTCTTAACCAAATTTCATAATCTATTGGGTAGGGTGTGCCACAAAGACTATCTACATAATCAGCAAATGCTTTCAAAACAGCTGATACATCACCAAGCCTCTGTTGTATGACCCGTTTCGACCACGAGCTCTCTCTCCATTGGAGGGCCTCTTCCACTGAATCCAGTTCTGGTGAGACCCCACCACAAGAAAAATATAATAAATAAATCAAACTCTCTGCATCAGAAGCTGCACATAGCTTCCCCTCCTGAAGAGCAAAAGTGGAAGAGTAGAAAAGATTCATTGATGGCCGGTCACGGTCCTCCAGAATCGCACGCCCCCACCCAATGAGAACGAAAAATGTTGTTCTTGACCCACTTGTGACCCGTATGACATTTTCAGGTCTTATGTCCCCGTGCCGTATACCTACTGATGAGGCAGCCGATATAGCGGCTAAGCAGTCATGACAACATTTCAGCGCTTCTTCAACTCCAAACAAACCCTTCCTTATCAAATCAGACACTGTCTCACCAACTGGTGAGTTAACCAAGATGGGGGTTCCACACCAGCGGTGACCGCAACTCACCCCATTGCTTGGCTTGTTGCACTCACCTGGATGCACGACCCAGCCAGAAGAAACCATTTGTGGTATGTGCTTACTAGAAACACCTCTCTGTTGCATTAAGGTTAGCACCTTGGTCTGTCTTTGTACGTGGTACCATGAGTTCATATTCTCCCAAGCAGGCTCAAGGTGAGAAGGACTTGACCCAACATATAGCATATAGACTCTTGACGGTTCCTCCATGTGTATAGCGTGGTATATAGGTGGGTCACTGTCTGACAAAATACCATTTATTTCATATTCCTTTTGAGAAGTTGCATCTTCCACTGCTACTATTGAGCCAATTTCGAGCTTTAGTGTCTCTTCTGGTGGCCTGACATTAACCATCTCTTCCTGCACTTCAACTATTTCTGGGGAATAACTCCTATTCTGGAAACGGAATAATTCATTTCCGTTTACCATAGAAGAAGCAGCAGAACCAGAACCAGAATTGTTGACCAGAGCTCTTTCAGATCTCCGACTTTGTAAACGTGAACTGTGTTCTGTAGCTAGATCCTCCAAGGCATACTTTGGGGTCCACAGAATTGCATTATTGAACAATAAGTTGCCAGTAAAATTTGAAGTGTACCAATATCTCCCCAATTGGCATTCCCAAGCTTATTCCAGATCCTATCCACAGGTGAAACAGTAATTTTGGCATGTGTTTTAATCCAATCGGCTGCACAATCATATACATTACTTGAATCAAACTCTAGGGTTCTGATATCCCCTTCAACTTTCACCACACCTCCATACTGTGAATCAACCAAAAGTACATACACACAACTTGAGTTACGTGCAGCTGTGCTTGATTTGCTAAGTCTACGTGAGAGCATAACCCGCAATGCATAAAACAGTGCCTCACTTAAGGCTAGGTAAGAAGGCCTTCGGCTGTGACTCTGACGTATCGAAAGGGTCCCAATATCTGGCCTCAGAAGAGCCAACTCCAGTATCTGATCCCATTTACCACGTGAAGACGATACACCACTACTACTCAACCCCTTTAACAAGATAGCAGTTGCACAGATCCCATCCAAGTTACCACTTGCAATTGCCTTCTCTGCTGAGTAGAATTTTGAGCTTGTACTATGTATGCACGCCACAGTGAAAGGCGTGGCTGATTCATGTCCCCAAAATCTCTCCCACAAACCCTTCACTCCGGCATGTAAGAAATCTTCTATGGCAAGATGAGCTGTAGCCTCGACAGCATCTGATGTGGAGGCATAAAGTGCATTTGGCATTCTGACAAGTTGCTGAAAGGAAACTCCCTCAAGAGCATAATCAAAATTCTGAAGCTCAGCAAGGTCAAAAGGGACATCGAAAACTGGCTGCTGGGGCTCAGACTCATCAAAGCCCGATAGCCAATCTTTTAGGGCAAAGGTCAGGATCTCACAGTCAACAAACTTGCGAAGGAAATCTTTGCAAGCATGGGAGGAGGAGCCACGCAGATGACCTCGTGCAGACGCACTTGATCGTTTTGGGCCTGACCCAACTGATGTTCGATCAGGAGACCCACCTGAACAAAACAAAAATTAGATAATTTGCACATCACTGGCAACTGTAGTTTATTGACTAAAAGAAACCAGGCCCAAAATATGAAGAAACTAACTAAATTTTTTGTGAAGCTTATCAGTTATTTTCTGTCTTACTTTCTTCTAGCTTATTTGGTTGTATGTATTCAATTTCCAGCCTATAACTAATACCAAATGCCATGGGAGAGAAAGATTTGAACTGTAAATAAACATCGCATGCAAGATGCATTACAAAGTTAAACACTACACATGCTTCAGTATCAGTAACCACTAACCAATGATTTATCACACTATGGAATGAATAAAGTTGATATCAATATACAAAATCCTGCTCAACAATCCACCTGTTTTTCATCTTCTTAAACATCCATATGAAAAAACATATAAATAATATAATTACTGCAGTAATCAATATTATTATAGTTCCAGTTCTGGCATGACCTTCTTTCTAATTATTTGCTTTGTCTTTAATCCATGTACCTAAGGTACATTAATGAAATTTAAGAACAAAACAAGTATCATAAATGTTCCTTCCTAAATTGCCCCCAATATGAAATCAGTATGACATAAATGATCTCATTGACTAGTCTATTGGCTAAAGAAGCCTTCCACAATCAATAAAGAAAAGATCTTTAATTAAAGGCTGCTCGATTGGTTCAACAACTTCTGTCAAGTTGTACTTAAAAAACAAACTGATTTTCTGCATACAACGAGAAGTCTATGAAAACAAGCTTAGACATGGAACAACAGGTTTTAACAAAAATATGGTAATTCTTAACAACTTCCATTTAGAAATCCAACAAAAAATTGAAGTTCCAATATATACAACCTTCAACGAAATTCTATCCTAGACCCAAAAGAGCCCCAGAAAAGAGCATAGATAGACACAGTTTCGAATAATAACTCGAAAAAAGAAAAAAAAAACCCGAGAAATATCAGATCTACAAATACATCGAGCCGAAAGGTCAGACATTCACTCGCAAAAATAGACCAAAACGAGTTCTTCCAATAACTCATCTTCCCAAAAAGTTCAAATTCGTTTCATCTCCAAGTAGGGAAAGAGGTGTGAGGTAGTAACCGTTCAGCTAATTACCTTCCATTAGAGGCGGATCAAAGCTAAGCTAGGGTTTGTCAAGCCGAAAATTGATTCTGTTTTGTTCTCCCAATTTGTTCTCCGAGAAAGAACATCCGTCGCCACAGAATTTCTCTCTCCTGTCGCTCTTTCAGTCTTTCTCCCTTTCTCTCACTAGAGCTGCTCTAAATAAAAATTCGGTAATTAATCTCTCTCCCTCTCTATTGTTTTTCAGTTCTGCGTGACGGCTAGTTAAATACTAGTAGAGAGAGATACTGAGAGAGAGAGAGTGCGGGAGTGATGAGAATCCTTGGATTCTCTGTGTCCGTTATCACTATAAGAGTATGAAAAAGTACCATAACAAGGTAATCTACATGGTAACAACACAGACGTCTACTTTAGTTGCTATAGAAGACGTATAATTTATAGGAGGTAAAATAGACGAGACGATATGACGCGCATGAGATAAATAAACGGGACGCGAGAATATGGAGGGATGGTATTGCTAATTATCCACTTTGTTTCCTCCGTTGCTTTTTCTTTTTCTATGAACAAAAAATTTCATAATTTATTCGATATTTGATTTGATTTTAGCTCAAAATTTAGTTCGCTCAATTAGATTTTTTTTATCAGTTTGATTCAAATTTAATTTGATAATATTTTAATGAACTAGTTAATAATATAATTAATTTTTTTATAAAATTAATAAAATATTATTAATTTATTATTATTAGTTATTTTTTAAAATTTTAAATTATTTTAGCTCTAACTATTTATGATAATATAAAAATTTTAATAATTGAGTTCATCTGCAGTATGATTTAGCTAAACTGTCAAAGCAGAAAATTAGTAAAGAAACCCTTTTTCAGTTCAATATTTTTCTACTCGCATAAGGTGTCTTCGTGGAGCATGTGTCCTTATACACACAGCCAACAATTGATGAAAACTGAGTAGACCGCTTCCGAACATCGAAATCTATCTTCGCTTCTAACTTTCATCATTTCATAATAATGCATGATGAGGCGCGAAGTGAGCGCTTTATTCAAAAGGTCATTTTTTTATTTTTATTTTATTTGTGTTTTGAGAGGCAAAAAATTTAATTCTCTAAAAAAGATCATTCACTAATTCTTGAATGATTTAGTTTGAGTTCTATTTAGTTTGAATTTAATTTAATTGAAAATAATTATAAATTGAATTAGTACGGAGTTTAGTTTGGTCAAATTCGATTTGTTTGTAGACAGGAGTGTCAATGTGTCGGATCGAGTCATTATTATTTTATTATTTTTGATCTGATTCAACTTGTTTAAATTCGGGTCAAAAAATCTTGATTCGTATCCGACCCGACCCATATAAAATAACTAAGTGTTTATTAATTATTTATATAATATTAAGTAATTAAATATTAGTTAATTAATAATTAATCTTAATTACTATATAATTATGATATATTTAAGTTTTAATTAGTACTAAATCATAAAATTACTGTAAAAAACACAATTAAATAGGTAGGTTGGTTGATCCAAATCCAACTTTGACTCAATTCGGTTAAAAAATTAGATATGTGTCGATTCATTTATTGTCAAATTATGTCAGATCGGGACAAGTTCGAATCGGATCTGATTAACCCGTAGAATCAGCTCATTAATTGACCTACTATTATGTACCTGAAACATCAGCTGTTGTAACTGGAAGGTTTATTAAAAACAAATCTTAGGCTTCAATACAGACAAATAAGCTTGTCCAATTTGAAATACTTTGGTAATAAAAGACAAGCAATCTATGCTTAGTTTGATGTACTAACTTCTCAATATTTGTCATCAGAACTATTTTAACAAGAAATTATTGATGAGACCTAAGTTTATCATAAACAGAATAATATATTTAAACATAATATTTCCTATATTCAAGTATTCTCTCTCCTCATTGTAGACTAATATTATAGAAAATTAAGTATTTTATCTTTCATCTGACTTATATTATTTTACTTTTTCTTATGGAATAAGGCTCCGTAAACTATAGTATATATTATTTTTATTATTATTATAATCTTAGAATTCAAACATATGTCACTCACAAGAGAGGAGAGACCCATTATCATTTTTCATCTAGCTTATTAATCCAAGTCAAACTTGAAGGAGGTAGTTCAATCATGCTAAAATAGTGGGAAAAAACAGAATTATGATGTAAAAATAACGGAAGGAAAATGAAATTAGATAAATTTGCAAAAAAAAAATGCAATAATGAATATGCAATCAAAATCTACTCTTTTTAACAGTACGCCTTCTATAATTTATGCCACCATATTGCATGGAACCATTTAAAATAAAAAAAAATCGCAAATAAAATCTTCCAATCTTAAATGTTCACAAAATATTTGCCGATAAGATTTTTAACTTGTAATTATTTTTCCCGGAGTAAGTAACTTTTAGTCAGTAAACAAAGAACTTCTTATATTTTGAAATATCTCGCTAAACTCTAACTATGCAATGCAAGTAGGCACATGGAAGAAGATAAATGTCCTCTTTTTTAGCTCCATTATACTGTATGTTTTTTTAGATATAATGATATAGAATAAATAAAACTCAAATAATCGAGTCAAATTGTTACATTTGGTGGATATTAACTTTTTCCTACACGCATATAAATAATTACCGGGCCTTAACTTGCTTCATTCTGAGGGAATAAAAATGCTGAAATAAAATTCAAAAATTATCTAATCATAAGTTTATAACTCCCTGATTCTTATTAAAAGATGTTGGCGTATTACAATTATTTGTGTGCATGCTGTCCAACAATTTAATTATTTTAACTTCAGATATAGTTTTGTTCACTTCTATTATTTTAAATATGGAAGCCTATTAGAATTTGAAAGAGGAAACGTATCTCAACATATTCAAGTGTAAGAGATAATAACAATTACAATGGCAATAAATAAAGAAAAGGGATCAGGACTTGCTTTAGTGATATCTGATACCACTAATTTATTTTGTCTTTATATTTTAAAATTAAATACTCAAATATCAAATCCAAATGTTGATCTAATTGATTTTTATAATAGATGCATGCTTGTAGAATTTTATAATTTTTTGAGCAAACCTCATCAACTATGATTGATTAATTTTTATGCATTCATTTTGTTATTGAATTAGCATAAAATGAATTTTACAAATCATAAAATTTTACAAACATATATTTATCATAACAATGAACAAAGACAAACAGTTTGAATCAAAATTTTAAGTATTAACTTTTAAAATATAAATTGAAAAGTAAATTAATGATATCGGACATCACTAAGACCAACAGTTTTTTTATATATAATAATTATATTATTAATAATAAGAGTGATAAAAGCAAAATTTGCTTCACACCATTATTAGTGGCGCTGTGTCATTTATAGATTTTAAATTTTATTTTTATCAATCTTATCATTAATAATATAATTATTATGATTATTATATACAAAAAAACTGCTAAGATGAGTGACATCAAATTCCTTCTGATAAATAAATTTAATAATTATAAAAAAAAGTACTTCCGGTGCGCTGTTTGTCCAATAATTACGTGTACCTGGAGTACTTGTCTAGAGTATGGATTGTAACTACCAATCATCACTAAACCGCATATACATATCACATATATGTGAACACAAACTTGTAGACTTTGTGAGGCAAAGTTGTGAGCCTCAATTTCCTACGCTTAAATCAAGCTTCATTAATTCAATATTATGACTGCGATAAAAATGATCCTACAAATAAGTCGCATGTACTTGCTGTTCAGTTGTTGCCATATTATCTGACGTGGCAGTTCCCTCTTCAGCGGGTTTTCTGAATGGCATTTTGCATATGTCCTCCCCTTACCCAGTACATTTTTGGGGGCCACTGGTTAATATTTTCTGACGCTATATAAGACAGGTCCTGTACTCTCTAGTCTCTAGCCTGCGAATGGAGCACAATCCAATTAAATGCAACACTAGAAAAGTACAAATTTCTCAATAAAAAATTATTTTGCCTACCTACTAATATAACATAATAAAGAAATATAAAAATTTCAGGTATGCATTGTAATTTTCCAAAGTTATTTGCTCAGAGAAATATTAGCAAACGACTTTACAGAGTTACAGGCTTACACTATGTACTTTTGTCCCCACATGCTTTCACGATTTAAGCGTAATTAGGTTCTATTCAGCTGGTTCCAAAAAAAAAATGGTACGATGGCTTTCATATTATGAGAGAATTATTTACCTCCATAACAATATATTACAACTAGAGTTTTGAAATGGACCGTCCGATTCAATCTGTTTCGGACCGATCCGTGATCGTGGATCGGACCAGTAGCTAAACCCATACTAGTTTTGTGCCCTACCACTGCCCTGGTCCAACGACGTACTGGCCCTCCTTCACCCAAAACCGGACTATATAGACTCGTTCCGTGCGGACCCGTGGACTAGATCGGATCGTCCCGTGGACCGGACCGTGACCCGGACCAATTTTTTATAATTTTTGGTATTTTTTTTATAATTTTTTAGTATTATTCAATTTTTAAACAATTAAAAATATAAAAATAATTCAATGAAAATTATTATTTATAAAATATCATAATTTTTTGAATTTATAAAAACAAAACGGACCTAACCGGATCGGACCGTGTCGACCCGTAGGGGCCCGGCCCCCAGGGGCTAACGGTGGGACGGATTTGATTTTTCCGTATTTGGATTGTCTAGAACCGTCCCTTATAGACCGTGTCGGACCGTGGACCGTTCCAACCCGTGGACCGCCCGGATTTGGACCGGCCCGGACGGTTTGCAAAACACTATTTGCAACCGTATGTTCTTTATTATTTACTCTTTTTTTCCTCTGTTGATGGATTGTGATATATTTCAACAGGAAAGTTGAGTACCATACTATCCACATCAACTTGTTGTAAGAGTTGATGTGAATATTAGTCTAATCAACAATTAAATAAACGATGAATACTTCTTCTTTTTTTTTTCAGTTCCTTTTAATGATTGAGACAGCTATTCAATTATTGGAACATAAATTCCACAAAATTAATTGAATTGACCTACTATGAAGTAAAGGAATATATATATATATATATATATAGTAAAATTATCATGCTCCTAGAAGTACAGAGTCCATTCGTGATTTTAGCTCAAAAAATATATCAAATGGTCTCCAAACTTTGATTTATCACTCTCATTAAATTATTCATATTAAAATCTTATGGGGTACAAAAATTTGGAGTGTTTTGAGTTTTCTAAATCGTTCTTTTTAATTTTTAAAAATAATGTACAAATATTGAATATTTTATTATTATTTTTAGAGTTAATTTTCAAAAATTAAAAAGTGAGACTTAAAAAACTCGAAATGCCTCAATTTTTTGTAACCCATATGATTTCAATATGAAGAATTTAATGAGAATGATAAATCAAAATTTGGATATCATTTGATAAATAATTTTTGAGATAGGATTACGGAGGGGCTCCGTGCTCCTAAGAGCACACTAGCTTTACTCATATATATATATATATATATATATATATAGAGAGAGAGAGAGAGAGAGTGTTATGCTACGATTAGTCGCGAAATACAAAACGTCGTATCTCCCGTTTTCAAATTTAAAATACTGATCTGACCGTTAAAAGTGTTCTTCATATTGAAATATGTTTGGAGATCAAATTTTATATTTTTTAGAAATATTTCTATTTTTTTGAGGATTAGAAAATCATAAACTCAATGCATTTTCATCCCCTAAAAAAATAGAATTTTCTTTTTAAAAAATATAAAATTTGGTCTCCAAACATATTTCAATATGGAGAATATTTTTAACGATCGGATCAGTGTTTTGAATTCAGAAATGGAAGATACGATGCGAAGTACAAAAATATTTTGTATTTCGCGACTAACCGTAGCATAACTCTATATATATATATATATATATATTACACAAGTTCAAATTTGCTATTTATTCTCGACCAAAACTGTAAAATTAATCTTTCTTTTTCCATTTATACCATCTGATTAAAAACTGTTAAATAGATTTTCTATTGTAAACTTGATCATTGTATATATATTTTATATTAGTTGGTTAGTCAACATGATTTTCAATTATAGTTCTCGGCATCAAATCCAGCTAGATTTCTTCACAAAATAATTTCCTTCTTTGAATGGTTTTCAACATGATGGATTTGTGAACTTTACTCTATCAAATTATAGGATTATAAATTTTTGATGACTTTTATTAAATCAATTGATTTAAAATCGAATGATTAAAAAAAGAATAATCCTATAATTTGGATAAAATCGAAAATGAAAGCCGCTGCACGCCAATTTCCCCGACCTTTAAGTTTAAAAATATTGCTCTCAGAAAGAGCATTAACAAATTTTAAAGGCATTATTCTCGTCCTTAAACTTTTTAATTTATATTAAATTGGTCCTACATTTAAAATTCATAGGAAAAAAATTATAGTTGCACAACATTAAGCGTGAGGATCACTTGATAATTGGTTATTTTAACAATCTTGATAATGAACTCTTAAAATAAATATTAAAAATATTATAGATATATTTTTTACTTGTAGATTGATAGTAATTCAAATTTCATGTAATTTATTATTGTTTGATAGTCCATCAAAAACTAATAAATTATAATCATTGTAAATTATATAAAATTTTGATGGTCTTTGATGAACTAACAAACGATAATGAAACTAAATGAAAATTAAAACATTATCAATCTATAAGTAAAGGAATATATCTATAAATTTGTTTTCTATTTTTAAGATTTTTTTATGTTTATCGAAGATTTCATTTTCTAGATTGTCAAAATAACCCATTGTCAAGTGATTCCCACCCTATTATTAATTTAAATTAATAATTTCATGAATTGGGTGATAACATCATTTGTTACCTTAAGTATATTATTATAAATATATAGAATGTTCAGAAATAGATTTTGAATATTGCATAGCTCTGTATATTCATTTATCAAATAATAATAAATACTTTTGTGCAATTGTAAATTAATTAAAGACAGTATGTGCACATACATATTATCAAAAATATCATAAGATATACCATTATGATATGGATATGAATGATGTAATAGTTGTCGGACCAATTTGTTACAAATAAAACATTCATGGACCAAAATGGTAAGCTAGTGACATTTCAAAGGCTAAAATGATACTTTGAACTAAATGACCAAAATAGTAACCGAATAAGGATGAAATTAATATTTTTATAAATGTTTCATTTAAGTCTCTTGAAGTTTATCTAGAGAGAGAGAAAGAGGTGAATTTTTTTCGTTATTTTTTTTCGATCTGCATGAAAAAAATAAATTATAACCGGAGTGATTCTTGTTTATAATTAGACAAAGGAGCTTTTTTTCTCACGCAAATTGCATCTAATGATCTAATCTCCTAATTCTCATTTCATCCTTGAACTTCAAATCGTTGAACACCAATTGTTGCTGTAGCGCATATACTTTTCAAGCATTGATGAGCATTTATTTGGTACATTTGCGCGTATATATTAGGAGATGTCATCAATGGTTGAAAGAAAATACGTCTATTTCACTATGAATTAAGAAAAAAATAAAAAATAAAATGAATTATCTGTTACATGTTCCATACAACAAATTCTGCCAAAAAAGTCATTGTTTAAAAAATATATTCCCATTATCATCCAAAGTGAATTTTCTAATCGACAATTTCTTAAGACATATATTTTTTTTAGGAGGATCCGTAACAGAAAAACAAAATAATATATATTTTTATTTTTTTCAGGAGTCAATAATGAAAAGATCATCCCACTAACACCAAAAGACTAGAGAACCCCTTCAATAAAAGTTGTAACTCGCTCTCTTGCTTGAGAGGATTTGTAATACTGATCATACCAAGCACCAAACAACAACCTACACGAGAAATGTTTAAAAGTACAATCGTCATTACTATTATTAATCTAACTAACTGATTCTTTATAGATTATTAAATCAAATAAATTCATGAATGTCATAATTAGGGATGTCAATTATCGATCCGACCCGAATCCGACAACCCGATATGATCCGAAGATAAATGGGTTAGGATATGAGTTTAATTTTTTTGACCCGAATAGAGTCGAGTTGGCCCGACCCGATTAATTATATTTTTTAAAGTAATTTTATGATTCAATACTAATTAAAACTTAAATATATACTAATTAAGATTAATTAAAAATTAATTAATATTTAATTTCTTAAAATCGTATAAAATAATTAATAATTAATTAATTATTTTACATGAATTGAGTTAAATCAATCAAAAAAATAATAAAATAATATGATCCGACCCGAACTGATCTATTGACACCCATAATTGTAATGCTATTCAAATAAACTAAATTCTTGACTATCAATTGTTTTCTGTTACGTCTTAGTAATTATTTTTTCCGATTAAACCGATTAATTATGTTGTTAAAATGAATTAAATTGTAGTATCTGAATTATCATAAAAAATAGTTATAATAACAATGCCAACATTTCAGCTCCGAATCTTTTTCTATATATTTTTAGAACTTATTCATGAGAAAATCGCACAACCAACCAAAAACAGAAATTAAGAAAACGGAAACAAACAAATTGACAGGACCAATTAGACACTGATTGCGACACGCTAGTCATATGAAATAGAAAGGAAATTATTAAAAAAAAAAGAAATTCTCAGATGACAAATGAATGGAAGCATGTGGAGGCTTAACTGCTTAAACCTAGCTACTTGGTTGGCTAGTACGTCTCATAATAACTAAATAATATAATGTACATGAAATAATATCCGATACCGTAGACCATACCGCAATTTATTTACACGGCAACCCCACAAAAAGTTTTAATAATAGAACTATTCATGGGTTTATTACTGTCAGCAAAGTCGGTTTTCATAATGTCACATGGTCCATATATATACTTCACAGAAAAAAATTTCAAATCTCAAAAATTTACATGAATGCATGATTATTTGTTCTGCGTCGTTTTAGTTGCATTATCCAACTAATATATTTTTTTCTTTGCCCTCCATTTTGTCTTGTTAAATTTAGATAAGGTAAAATCATTTTTCTTCTGTGATTTCTTTTCTAGATTAATGTTTTTTTATACTACTTTACAAAGAAAAAAATGAAATTTAATTAAACAGACTGAATACAAGATGAAAATTCATTATCTGCTTCATGTTTTAACCCAGAAATAAAGAAGTGAACAAAAAAACTATATTTTGACAAGTTAATTAATTGCACGTGGCAACAATACCGTATGATCACATGTGCAGAGATCTACATCTATTCTCACATAATGCGATATTGCAATGTGTACATGAAAAACGATTTGCTTTCGATGAGACCTTACAAGTTTTTTTTTCTTTTCTTTTTTAAATTTGTCGACAATATACTGTGAAGACCTTGTATTTTAGTATTATTTTGTAACTTCTGGAAAAAAAAATGAAATTTAAAGAGAGTCAGGCCCTGCATTCTTTGTGGTCATTGAAAAGAGTAAAGATTTTAACTTAACATAACTGATGGTGCTGTATAATTTCTTTGAACAGGTTACTTTCTTTCTGAAAAGACATGAAAATGTTATTAAATTGTTTATCCATAGAATTCATGCTAATATAAAAATATTGCCATAAAAAAGCGGGGCATCCTTTTTACATTCTACAAAGAAAAGCAAGAAATTTCCAAAATAGAAGTTGCTTTAAACAGATTAAGTTTTTAGATTCTGGTAAAGCTAAGATCCATGCTCATGCTGTTTGGACCATGATTAGGTGTGCCAATCCTCTGTTAGTTTTCTTAATTCCAAATTCCTTCAATTCAGCACTGGTTCTCTTTTTGGGATTGAAAATATCTAAAGTTACCCCCCAGTTCGAAAGTTTACTGTATATTTTACTCCCCAGTTCATATTTCACCTCCTCTTTCAAGCAATCTTATGTGAAGTGTAAAGGCCTAAAGGGGTTGATGATTGTAATGGATTGATGCTTGTATTTCAATTTCACTTTTTATATTTCTTTCTTTTTAATTTGGCTTCTTCAACACTTTTCATCTCAATTTTATAAATATCTTTTTTTATATTTAATGAAAAAATGGTAGACTTTGCGCCTTCCCTTAAAAAAAATTTTCACCTCCTCTTTGATTAAGTGTCATTTGGTTTTTCGTCAAAGTTCGCTAAATTTAAATTTAGTTCATAATAAATTTTATTTAATTTTGATCGTCTTTGATAGAATATTAGATGACACTTAAATACATGAATTTGAAAAAAAGAAATCTTTATTAAGGTTGTTCACCATTATCAATGGATCACTTAACCTGAATTTATTTATTTTGACAATTTTGATGTTGATCTTTGATCTATTATAATTAATGGTTTATCCTTTATATATTTTACTAATTGAGAGTCTAGTTTTTGGAAGTTAATTAAAAAAAATAAAACAACACGTAACCATTTTTTTTTTTACTAAAGCTGCAGCTGGGGTACCGGGAAATCAATCAAAAAACACTTTCATATTGACAGAAAAAAAGAATTAATTTAATTTAATTGAGTTAAACCTTGTATTGTACATATACAAAACTTGTTACAATTGTGTGATTTTACTATTCTAGTTAATAAAATTTCAGGATAACTTTCGTGTTATTTGATTAAGCACCAACAGGTCCCTCCAGGCGAAGATAATCATACATAATATTATTAAACGGGAAGCCTCCAAATGACTGTGAAAGAAAAATGGTATTCTCTCCTTGATGTAGCAATTGTCCTGGTATCGGCACTTCATAATTCCACTGAAATCCATGAATTCCATGCCGTGCAATTGCATTTGTGTCACCGAATGAGGCTGACTTGAATTGAGCTCGTCCATCAGGACGATTCACCCGAACCTAAAATCACAACAATATTATAGATGAGATGAGATATATAAACATATATATAGTGTGGTGCATTTATATATAGCATTATGAAAATATAGAGTTCGTGATGAGAAGAGAAGAGAAGATAACCTCTATTCTTCCAACATGTGCAGCTGCGACAGCAATGCGTAACAAATAAGTACAATTTGGTTGGATATTTTTTAGGTTGAACTTGATCTGCCAAGTTGTACCCTGATACTCATTCCCAACTTTCCTACAGTACATATATATAGAGGGGGAAACACAGTTAGACAACCAATATTAACACAATTTTGCCTAGTAAACCATTTGTTTGACTGTAACACACTAAAAAATCAAAGAAATTTTGAGAATTGTTTTTGAGAAATATATTGCATAAATTAAGTAGGATTATGTTATATCTATCATACTTCGTACAAATTTGTATATTAATTCTTTACAAAAATTCAATAAGAGATTTTGGATACTATTTTGATTGGGCAATTAGTAGTTTTTTTTTTGGATCAAATTATTAGTAGTATATTTAATTAATGATTTTTGCATTATTATATCTAATGTAATTATATGAGTATATATATTGGTTGATGATACCTTGTTACTTGGGCGAAGAACCAGTCTTTTCTGTAATCACTGGTATCAACATTGTAAACAAGATCAGCCTTTGGGTACAAGTCTGTGTACCTCTCCCAGAGACCATATTGTCTGTACCTGAGATAATTGAGTGAACACGCACAAAACAAAACAAAAAAAAACTTAATAAGGAGAAAAAGGATTAAGGAATGAAAAAAATCAAATATTTTGGGAAGTGGAAGTATTTACAACGATGCAGATAAATTTTATGAGGTGTCTTCGCAAGTTTCAAATATCATATTCTTGTCAAAATAATTCAAAAATAATTGATACATCCGACCAAATTCGAAAAGTATTTTATTCAATGAAGGGAAGTTGTATATATGCATAATTTGATATCCCCATTTTCTAAATGTAGAGTAGAAATATGAAAAAAAATGTCAATAAATTTAGATAAGAAGAAACTAACTTGTCAACACTTGTGTAAAGATCGTTGACATATTTTTGGCTGGTGTTTGGAATGAAGAACTCAGCTGCACTTCTATCAGGAACACCAATCTCCCACAAAGTGGGCCCTGCTCTCGGAGGTTTGAATGTGAGCGCGCCAAGATCAATTTTTGAACCTAATCTCATAAAATATCAGATCAGTAGAGAAAACAAAATATATAAATATGTAATTTGTTACTAACTAAAATGTACCCCTGATAATTAACCAGCACTTACATAGAAAAATAGATAGAAATGATTCTATGCAAAATGGTATATATGATTTGATTTATATATAATTGACTCTGAAAAAAATTAACAGCGGAATATGGGAGTTTTTTGTAATAATAACTTTGCTACTGAAATGTAACGGGTCAGCGTTTGATGAACTTATCGAATGGAAAATTGAGGCAACCCAATTCAAATTCGTATACAAAGAAAACGGCCCAAATTAATTAGATAGGATGATTTTTTTTTTAATCTACAGAAATTATTTTCCCTTTCCATGTTCACTCTTCTAGTTTGATATTGTTGGTATTGGTTGTCTAGAGATAAAATAATTAGCAACCACAAAACACAAATTAAAACTTTACCAGCGGAGATGGATATTGTAACATTATGCATGAAATCACCAACAAATCCTGGGGCCCATGCATATAAGCTGTAATTTCCTGGTATTATGTTGTTTATAGTGAAATTGCCATGTGCATCAGCATTCGTCCAAAATTGGTAGCCCTAACCATGAATAAAATTGTTATCTAAGTCTTCATTATATTTTTGTATATCGTATGTTAGTCGCCAACAAGAAACAAAAAAAAGTTATAATTTTAAACAGTGAATAAAAGGCCAAAGCAATACTACTACTAATAATAATAAGAAGAACAACAATAACAGAAACAATAAAAATAATTATAATGACAATAACAATAATAATAGTAGTAGTAATAATAATAAGAGTACTAATAATAGTAATAGTGACGATGGTTCTAAATATTAATGAGTACAATTAATTATAATGTATTTATAATTTACATAACTGATGACATTTAATTACCTTGCATTCTGCTTGCCAAGACCCAAGTTCGCCAGGTAAGGCCAATCCCACATAAGGAGTACTATTGGTCGATGTACTTGTGTTAATGTACCTATAATTATGTAATTATAACAGCATCTTTGTTTATCACTACTTATCTTAGCATGAGCATAGAAACATTAGGTGGATAATTTTTTATTTACATTCTTTAGTGTAGCCGAAAATTACAAATGTACATTTACATATATACTTTCTCCTAATCAGGTATAGTATATACGAACATCCTTTAACATCATGGTACATATATAGATATATATATCAAGTTATTCAATTACAAAATTATGATTTTCTAACTACATATTATTACAGATAATATATATTAAGTTACCGGTCTGAAACTATTAATTTTCCTTTGACAGTGCCCCTTTGATTCCGTTTCAAGTAATCCTTTGAAGCAGGAAAGTCATAAGGCCAGTTCTGAACCTCCTTTTTCATCTGTTAATTAAAATATAGTAATTTGAAAAATAGGTAATCTTGTAATTTTTCACCTTTTTAAACAATATTGTAATAAGCACCAACCTGTGCTTTGGCATCCTGCCATAGAAGATCACGCGCATTGACACTATGCGATTGATTTGAGTTTGAATTTAAGTAGATGAATATAGGACCCAAGGTTTTCTTCCAATACTCTCCATCTTTTAGACTGAAATGTATATCTTTACCAACATAGTGATCTCCCATAAACACCTTTAAACAAAGATATATACATTTGTATGAATTGTTAAAAGAATTGTCCCAACGTTTTACACAACAAAATTTTATAGAAAATCAAAAGATTATGATAAATGCTCGTGCAAAATTAATATTGTCACTCGTTATATTCTTTATATTTTTTCTAAAATCATTTAAAAATTAATAATCCTTGGATCAGCATAAATTAATAATTACATAAATTAAATGGCCAATAATGTAGATGATGTGGCGTGCTTGATAGACTTGAAGAGATTTAATCTTTTTTCTTGTTTATAATTAATATCTATTGTTTGTTTGTTGTCTCTTTTATGTTTCAGATCTTAATTTTTTATGTACCAGTATCTTTTTTTAGTGTATTAACAAAATATGAGTTGGAACATGCCAGTTGGGCACTCTGCTCTGCTTCGTCTATCAAATAGAGCTAATGGATTTTCAAACTAATATTTTTTATAAATAAATAAATGACGTGGGTGTCCAATACGAATAATCAGTGACAAAATCATTAGCATTAAGATCGCGGATTCAAAATCCAATGAGTCTTGGAAGGAGACATTGACACTTTAAAAGAGTTGATTGTTGGACCCGGCCTCTAATAAAAGAGGTCTTACAATCTAAAAAAATTGATAAATAAATATATAACAGACTGGACTCTGGAGTGAATTTACTCACAGCAAGGGAAATGGGGCCTGTGTGGGAGGTCAGATCTTGCTTGAGGGGCCCACCGGTTTTGAACTCGTTGCTTGGTGTTATGACCCAGAAACCAGTTGCTGGATTGTCGGCGATCCACCCATGAACCAGATTATCCTTGTTATCCAGGGAATACTGGTACTTGTCATCCACCTTTACAGATACAAGTTTTAAAATTCCAAATCATTTTAAAAGGTAACTATTTTGGTACTCTATAAAAATAATAAATAAATAATATGCTTATATCATTATTGACTTTTCATTCAAATATATTTATTTTTTTGGACTGGGGCATGATCATCCAGTGTTTAAGATGTCTTCACTGATAATGCAAACAATTAAATTGATGTTCAATTTTATTTAAAAAAAAAACATGTGAGATCATTTAATCTATTTCAAATATTTGAAATGGTAGATAAAATCTTGAGAGCTGTGTGTATTTAATTACTTACCTGTCCTTTAAATTTTGGAACAGCTGGATCAACTAGTAATACAGCTTCCTTGAATTCCAATACCTCAGCACGAGGTGGATCTCTGTCACTTAAAGGAGGCATTTCCTTTTGCCTATTATCGCTAATCACCATGTAGTGAAATCTGGTACATATATCGGATAATTGCAAATTAGATTAATTAATCTTAAGAATACTGGTACGTATATCATGCCATTTTAGTTAAATATGGTACCTGCAATAAGTATCAATTACAAGATATAATATTGCCTACGAAGACTATAATCAGAATGTACAATTGGTTATATTATTATTTCCCACTGATTTCGTTCCAATTCTGTAAAAAAGGGTTCCATTGGGTAACAATTTACCTCTCACCATTGAGCTTGAAGGCAAGTCTTAACTCAGCAATTTCAAAGCCAGGCCAATCTTTCTCATGCTCCAATATAGAATATGTGTAAAATCCTGAAACACGGCGCGCAACATAATGTACCTAGAGGAAAGCAGTAGTGTATTAGTTCTGAACAAAAGCCCCAGAAAGAACTTGGAAACATGTAATAAATCAATGAAATGCACATTCTGATCAGCACCTTTTTGTTTAATTAATAGTAGCACCCAAGAAATTGAGAATATGTAGACAGGGCATCATGCCAGATATCCAACTTACCATTGCATATATACAAACTAAAAGGAAAGTAAGGAGAAATAGTGCAAAGTAACAGGAAAATAATTAAGTTAACCTGACATCTATGTTGAGGGTGAGCAAATTGATCTCGAAGGGATGCGTCCCACTTTCTACGTGAAGGAGATCTCCACCTGATCATCTGTTTCCACTATTGCCTTAAACTCGGTTCCTTCTAACCTTACTCACCGTGGAATACTTTTTCGAAAATACTTTCTACCATAGAATAATTAATTTATCAGTGATTTCTTTTCTTGCATTTAATAAAATTGTACTGGATACCCTAAAAGAAAACCATTTTTTTTACAAATTGTCTGCATTCTTAATCTCCAAGACATTAATACCAGTTTGTGTTATAATGTTAATTACTCATGTAATAATTTATAAATCAAAGTATATTTTTTCTCATGTAAACAAAAGTATATATCTATATATATTAAGGAACAGAAATACTTACAGTTCCATGATAGCTGCAGTTTTAGAGTCCAGGATAACCATCTGACATCCCAAAACCTAACATATATGTACTTCAAAACGACCATTATATTTCAGCACAAAATTTAACTCATCCAGAACTGATTTTACGGTGAAAAAGGACATTAATTAGTAAAACCAAATGATCACAATTTTGGACTGTATATTGAATTTATGTAGATACTGAATGCACCTTACCTCTCTAGATTGCTAACTCCCCGAGCGTACTGCAATGCATTGTCTATTCCATTGTACTTGATTGCGATTATCGTCCTTGAGGCTTGAAAAGTTGACTTGAAGGATACCATTATCCATAACCACCTATTTTGAAATATACATCCATGTTAATTAATTAGTTAGTTGTAATCAGTCTACATTATTTTACGGGCTGCCTAACTGTTATTTAATTTATTCAACCATACAATATGTATGTGTTAAATTTTTAGTTTTATGATGAGGTGGTGGTTCATTACAAAGTGGTGTCGATTTTTTGTGAAAAATAATCAAGTAAATGTCTGCTGCAATTGGTTTTGAAAGACATAAAATGTTATTATTATCCTTGTAGAAAACTTTCTAGGTAATCATGAATATAAAGTAAAAGATGCTTGATGAGGCACAAATTAAGCACATAGTTGAAAGAAAATAAATTAATGCTACTGTATACATCACACAACACATCTATATGTATTGCATATGGAACATAATTCTATTCAATGACAGCTTCTACATATCTCGCAAACCTGATCATTCTCCTTTTTGAATTACAGCATTCAGTTAATGAAGATTATAAAAAGTAAATATTCAGCTATCTTCAACATACAGAAATGCCACTCCTCAAGACCTTGTCTATGTTCCATTGTTAAAATATTACGTTTAAACCCTCCAGAGCTCACGTGCAGTAGCAATCAAATGTACAGTATGAAACAAACAGGCAATAGAGTACATGGATTCCTCAACATCCCCATACTGTTGTCTTTTGTTTAATTTCTCAAATAAAGTAGTCGAGTACTTTGTAACAAAGGATCGCTTTATATATAAAAAGCCAAGCAGAATGGTTGCTCAGTTTGCAAATAACCTACAATTAACGAGATTAGAAGAACCTTTAATTCCTCTGCTTTAATAAATTTCTTCTGGATTCATGCAAGCTCTTTATTCAGGCAGATCAAGATCACTGTGTAAGCTTTAATCATTCTGTATAACTTTGACGAGGTTGAAGTGACTGAAAACTTCCACTGTAGCCCTTTCTGCAATTAGAAAACTAATTCCATGCTTGTGACTTTTATTATTAGGATACCCTTACCTTTTTCATATGTCATATAATTGTAGTAGCAGCCAATTTTGGTAAAAATATATGATAGTGTATTTTCGTTAATAATCATACTAAACAAGTATGTATATAATAATATAAAGTCCAAAGAGAGAAGACATGCACCATCTGTCATGTCAATAGAATTGCACATCTTTTTATTTTGATATACTTTTTAGGTGGTTGAGGTCAAACAAGACATACCTGCCATGGGGGAGTAGAGTCCAACAAATACATACCATGCTCTATGTCATCCGGAGACATAACACATGGGGCTACCTAGGCTTTAATACAGTTTCAAAAGTTTCAGCCTAGTCAGACCTAACAAAGCCAGAACAATTTTTTATTGGTCTCTACCTGAAAGTTTTTCTGGGTTTAAGATTTAAAAAATAATTTTTTTTGTTCCACTGCCACAGCTAATCTGTATACTTTGAGAAACTTCTCGTTTTTTGACGCGTTGCCAAAATATATGACTGAGAAATAATTTAATAACATTATGAAAAATGTTTTTCGTGGATACCTACTTATCGATACATTATACGTGAACCCCAGTACCATCAAATGTGGGCATTGTTTCGTGAGATTCATACATTATATTTCTTGTATTATGTGGTTTTTATTTGATTTTTTTTTCAATCGCGCACTGCGCTCTGCCGTTCTAGACCGGACTCAGTTCGTGAATCATTTCGCGTCTCTCTCGATCACGCTTTCTCTCGCGCCTGTATTTTTTTTACATTATTATTAAATATATAAGTATTTTCGATTCCTATAATAAATTAAGAATTTTTTATTATAAATGCTGGAGCTCAACATTTACCATCGGATTGTATTGTTCGACAAATATTAATGTTACATATCTATTCGTGACTATTTATGTTAAAGCTCACATAATTTTCTTCTCATTTTTGTTTGTTACATAGAATACTACATAATTTAAAACTATAATTACTCTACTTTATTTTTTAGGTTGTCATCAATTAAGAATTTTAATTTTTCTTAAATTCTGAATGTCAATTTTTCTCTCAATTCTATATTTATTTTACATTAATTATGTGTATTCATGATTGAAATAATAATATTATTACTAAATTATCTTCATTTTTATTTTATATTTTTTCACATGAAGATATATATTTTTTTTACTTTTAAAAGACATCACCAAAGCGAAACATAGGTAAGATAC